>CAWUFW010000948.1:0-325000 GCA_963921515.1 Calotriton arnoldi
CATTACATTCACATTCATTTAATTCCCTTTGGACAAATTAATGATATTCAGATCTGGGTGGGGTTGATGTATATCAGCAGAATCGATAGTATCCCCCGTGGTTGAAACCCTGATTTGATCAATACTGATTGTATTCTCTAATTTTTCTTGGGACGTAGTAGCATGGAGTGACTGTCTCCTCTAATCCTTGCCCTCCCCCCTCTTCTGGTTCTTTGGGGTTTTTGGTTGTCTCTCCTGTCGGACTCGTCTCTAATTCTTTCTGGAAGTTTGATGCACCTTCCCTAAAGGGATCTCAGATGTAGATTGGTTTGAAGTAATATCCACTAGACGCCAGTGAGATACTACTGGTAGATTTGTTTTCTACGCTTTCTTCCCTTGCCCTTTCTTATCCTCACGGTTACTGTGGTTGTTATATTTTTTGGCAAAGGTATATATCCTGCCATCCCTATAGTCACGGTCGTCCCTCTTAATCTTACGCATTTTCTTATCTCGTATTAAATGAATGTGAATGTAATGTTCTAAAAAGGGGATTGGGTTTTTGTCCTACACAATTTGGGGATCTTACAAATGTACATATAGATCTGTATAAATTCCTACGCACTCTCAAATTAAAAGAATTTTTTTCAGAGCAAACATCACGTGTTGTTGCTAATGAATTTGACACACTAGTTGTAGATAGAACAATTGAGGATATACGACTAGTACAAACACTTCTTTCCATTGAGAATGACGAAATGAAAGATATGAGTACGCTTTGCATGATCTAGATATAACTGAGAATCTCAAGCGAGATACAGGTCTCAGACCAAGATCGAAGTTTGTGCCACAGCATGGCTATCATTGTAACATTGAGAAGTTTGGGGAAATGATCACCAAGGAGTTATATAGTCTTGATAAACCCACAATACATACACCGCAACACCACTACAACCTATCTGGAGCTGAGAGAGAGGCCCTCAATAGATTGCAAAGAGACACTACCATTGTAATCAGGGAGGCAGATAAGGGGGAATGTGGTGGTGATGGATGTACAAGATTACTTGGGCGAAATCACAAGACAATTAAACGACCATCAATGTTACGAATTGATAGGCCACAATCCCATTGATGAATTACAAGGTAACATAAATAGGAAATTGACAGAATGGAGGGAAGAATGTCTCATTACAGATGATGAATTTAAATACCTACATGTCGAACAAGCACGCTTCCCGTGCATTTATATTTTACCAAAAGTGCACAAGGGTGGCAACTTTCCACCTGGGAGACCGATTATCTCGGGGGTGGGTTCACCGACTGAGAGAGACTCAGAATTTGGGCTGATGCTGTGCTTAATTTTTAAGGATTGTCGAAAAATAAAGAAGGATATATATTTTTTCTACCACAAAGATACTGACTGTGCTTTTTTATTAATCTGAATTTGACTGGTTAGTGCACCACTCCATTGTTTTTCTATGTACTTCATATCTGCATTGGCAGTTGGCACTCTTCAACGGCGGGTGCAGGAGTGATTTGTGCACACTGATTTGCAATATATCAGTTAATAGCAATTATAGGGAACATAAAAAGGAGGTGCGGCCACTGGAGTCCGCCGTTGTTTTTTAAATCTCAATGATGAATCATTGTTTTGCTTGATTGGATCCCCCTCTTGTTTATTCTATCTTACTTCACGAGCACTTTCTTTCTTCACATTTTTCCTTGGAGCAACCACCCCTTTATCTTGAACATTGAATATGATAATTTGTTATGAAAAGTGACCGAATAAAATACGAGTCACCAAAAAAGCAATAGTGTGTGCCTTCTTTGAATTTTGAGGATATATTTGAATGCTCTTTAAATAAGTTAATGGTACATTATTGATTTAAACTATATATGTACCTCATGCTGTTTATGATTGTTTCAGACAACTAAAATTTAACATAAGTCTAGGACCATTGTTTTTCTATATCAGACACACTTGTGGCCTGCCAATTAATACCCTTATTAGAGTCTTTGAGTTCAATTAAGGAGGAGAACTATCCACTCATGTGAGGGTTGGGCCAACAGCACCTCCTTTTAATTCAAATGTTAGCCTAAATGAGTGTATCCTCTAAAATGTTAAGGGTTTCTTCAAATAGGTCAAATTCAGTGAGAATTAAAGTATACATAAGGGGTGATTAGAGATGCGTCTATTCCATCAGGATTTTCAAAACACACTGCTTTATTTTTCTTTTCTTGTAAGTAAAAGGACACCTTCAAACTTGTATTTTGTGTTAGAGCTAGCATTTGGCATTGCGGACCTCAGAGACTACACTTTGATAGGACCACTCTGCTGGACTTTGGATCCCTTTTGACAGGACTAATATCAGTTTGATTTATTTGGAATTTTCCTTCACACATATTATAAAGACAGCCTTAATAAAGCCCTTGGCTTGCATGCCCCTATAGGGCGAGACACATGTTGGAAAACCTTGAAGTCAGATTTTGTCATATACAAAACGTGATTTATAACTACACCTCAAGATCAAAACTCCTTCTTTACTGAAAAATGCATGTTGGAAGGTGTCCTATTTCTTACAAGAAATGAAAAATAAAGAAATTTGTGGAAACCCTGATGGAATAGACTCCCTCTAATCACATCTTGTGTATACTTTAATACTCACTGTATTTAACCTATTTGAAGGAACCCTTAACAATCTGGAGGATACACTAATTTTAGCTGAAATTTCCATTTGAAACCTGCATAGCCAGGCTGCTGCTGGTAGGCCTGCAGTCATGTTTCCATTCTCACTGTAGTGGATAGCACGATGGGTGCTGCAGTACACTTGTGACATTTAACTTACAGTCCTGGGTACACCTTGGTACCATATACTAGGAACTTATAGTTAAGTTCAGAATGCCAATTAGTTATATATACGTTTCATCATGTTGAAAGGAGGAGCACATGCACTTTACAACTGGTTAGCAGGGATAGCGTGCACAGTTTTATAGCCGGCCAAAATAAGTTTCAGCACAAATGCAAACAAATCTGGGTAACCTTACAGAAAGGGCAAACGTTTGGCTCTTTCAGCTCCCTGTATTGCTCCTTTGGGCCCCAAGGATCTGCAGAAGCCCCCAGTCTGGCTACAGCCAGTGTGTCAGCCCTCTGCGCTGTCTGTGCCTCCTGAACCCCCCTCCAGTTCCGCTCTGACTTTGAAGTAGACTTCCAGCCTGGCACCACAATCCAACCTGGTCCCTAAGCCATCAACGCCGTCCTGACTCTGTGGGCTCCGGAGGAAGACCTCGTTCATATAGTCCTATTTGACTTTGAGCCGAATTCATCATAACCCCGACCGAGGTTGTTCCCTGAAGCCGTACTGACACACCCGACCTATATTAAATCTGACTGAAACAGAACCATTCCTTTGCTTCAGAGCTTCACCCTAGCACTCCAACAACTTTCGGATCTGACTCGGATTACAGTGAACTAGCCTTTGGAAACGACAATGAAGATGATGGGGGATTATTTTCCTCGACATTGTGCTGACGACAACCTATATACATGGACTTGCAGGCGACTAGTGGGTTGGACACTTCCCTGTCCCCTGGGGTGTGTTCTCCCCCTGGCCACCAATTGAAGAGAGTGTGCCTTTACTGGGCTGACGAGGCAGGCAGTATGGGTATTAGATCCATGGAAGTCAAAACTAATGTGCTAATGGAGGTTTTGCTTCCTGGAAGCCCTGATGGACACCATAATGGGCCTTGTTCCTGCCCTCCGGTGACCAGGCAGGTTGCCAAGCGCCACAGGCCGGCGCCAGGTGATCCTTCCTAAAATAGCTTGCTCTGCCACAAAGTCTGGTGGTTCAGGTTTCCAGCAGCAAAGGTGATGCCCAATTCCTTCCCTTCGACTCCCCAGCCATCAAAAAGAATGAAAGCATTCGGGGAACAGATGTTTTCCTTGGCCAGCTTACCCTCCGGTCAGTCAATGACAACTGTTTGTGGGGGGAAAATTCTTTTAAGGGACATGGTTGGGCAGATGGTGTCGGAAGGCTTGAGGAATTTTGGGTCAACCTGGCTTAAACCATCCAGGATGATCAGGATGTGTTCAAATATATTATCCGCTCTGAACTGAACACTACTGACCTGTAAGGCAAAGCAGTCAGCACTAGCATAGTGCTTTGGCACCATGCTTGGATGAAATCCATGGGCTTCTTTAGTGCAGTGCAGACCTCTTTAATGGATGTGCCTTTTGACTGATTTTGTCTGTCTGGCATGAAGGCAGTCTTGGCGTTCGAGTGCTTCATAGAAAGCCATAGCACAGCACGCTCCTTAGGCCTTTTCACTCAGGCAAGACGGCACCCTCCACAATTCTGTCCCTTTTATGGCTATTCCAGAGGTTTGACGTACCAGAAATGCCAACAAACTCTACCTTTGCAACAGGCATCCTAGCTCTTTTGGGATCGCTGGTCAAGCAAACAGCATCCAGGCCACCAGGGGCAGCAAACTTCCCATTCCCTTGCCTGTGCTGCGTCAGCCTCCATGCCGCTTTAGTTTGTCCTTGGTGACACACGTTCATCTTGTAGTGCGTCATGGGTTGCAAAATATACCATCTGACAGGTGGGTCCTTCATATTGTTCAATAAGGCTATGCCCTGCCATTCCTTTTCGACCTGGCGCAGCTTCCACCCACATCAGTGCATCTTTCAGAGGAGCACCTATCCATCTTGCTCCCAGAAGTGCAGGCTCTTTTGGACAGAGGACCCATAGAGCAGGTTCCAGCACCAAAGACGGAAAGAGGCCTTCATTCTATTTAAGATCGCCACCTTCTGAATGCCTTCTTGAGGAGGGGCAAGTTGAAGATTGCGCATGTTGGTCCAGGTTCTGTCTGCTCTGGATCCAGGCGATTGGAGGGTGGCTTTTGACCTGCAGGGCGCCTTCCTTCATGTACTTGCTCTGCAGTCCCACAAGTGGTACTTGGAGTTCAAGGTAGGCCAAGAGCATTTTCAGTTTGCTGTGCTCCCCTTAAGCCTCACCAGTGCCCCTCGGGTTTTCATGAAAGTAATGGCTCTGGTCGCAGCATATCTTCGGAGGTTGGGGATACCAGCTTTACCCAACCGCCACAACTGGCTGTTGAAGGCAAGCTCGCCACAGTCGGTTGCAGACCACCTCCAGATGGTGGTGAACCTCCTGACATCGTTGGGGGTTCACTGTCAATGTGCCACAGTCTCACTTGACATCTTTGCATAGACTCCCTTTTATTGGACCTAACCTAGATACAGTGCAGTTTCAAGCCTTTTTTCTTTCACATTGAGTCCAGGACATTTGGGCTATAATCCTGAAGTTTGAGCCTCAGTCCTGGGTTTTGGTAAGAGCAGATCTGAGGCTTCTTGGCCTCCAGTATCTTGTTTGTCAGCTATGTCAGGTGATATATGCAGACTCTGCATTTGAACCTGAAGTTTCATTGGGCCCAGGACGAGGGGAACCTGCCAGATTCCATCCAAGTTTTAGAGCGGACTGCAGAAGGTCTGCAGTGGTGGCTGCATGACCACTATTGGACCAGTAGCAGATCACTCTCCGTACCCTACCCAGGTGATGGATGCATCATTACTGCAATGAGTGGGTCATCTGGTAGAGGTGGAGGTCCCACAGCAGCCAGTTGGTGTTGCGGGCCATTTGCCTGGTGCTGAAATCCTTCCTACTGTCCATCAAAGGGAGGCTGGTCAGGTGCTCATGGAAAACACCACCGCCGTATAGTATTGAAACTAGCGGGGCAGGGTGAGTTCCTGGATCCTGTGCCAAGAGGCGATTCGTCTCTGGAGCTTGCTGATGCGTCTGGGCATTTTCCTGGTCATAAACTGCCTGGCAGGTTCTTTGAGCACTGTGAAGGACAAACTCGGCCTGCGGCAATTAGGGGCCCACGAATGGCAGTTTCTGTCTTAGGTGGCATTTTCCAGCAATGGTGAGAACCCTGGCTAGATCTTCTTGCCACTGCAGAGAACTTGCAGTGTCAAAACATTTCCATGCTGACATTCCCAAGAAGACTCTTTCAGAGGTGAATCCTGAATGGAGTGGTGCAAGAGCATCTGATACGCCTTTGCCCTCTGCCTGTCCTGCCCCGAGTTCTGAAGAAGATCAGGAATGACAAGGCCCAAGTCATCCTAGTGGCTTCGGATTGGACAAGGAAATTGTGATACCCAGTACTTCCAGGCATGAGCATCTGTCCTCCGATCAATATATTACTTGGGGAGGATGTGCAAGGGCAGAGTCTATGTATGCAGCAAATGTTCTTTCTCCCATAGGAAAGCATTATGCATAAAAACACACTGTTGGTTAACTGTGTTAAAACTGTAAAAAGTCTATTACGGAAAATTACTTGCCTGATAACGAAGTTCTTGGGTCCAATATACATATGAAAAATAAGTTATTTTTTTACATTTGTGTGGATCTCCTTTTTGAGTGTGTATCATTTATGCCTCTGTGTGTGCAACAGATGTCTAACACTCCTCTCTGCTAAATCTAAAGATTCTCGACCACACTACCCTAGTAAGAGCACCTTGTGGTTGCTAGAGCAAGCACCTGTCCACTCATAAGGGATACCTGGACTCTTTACACAGCATACCTCTTTTTGGTATACAATATAAAGAGACAGCTTCCTACAGTACCCAAAATACGACCCTTTGGATCCGACAGATGCAATCGGATGTTTTGTTGTTTGTTTTTCTGTTTGTCTCTGGCCCAGGAAGGGCTTGCTGTGGGCACAGTTGAAGGCTATTTGTCAGCTGTTTCAGCCTTTTTACGTTTGTTGTACCAGCCGTCTTTGTTAAAATCACCTGTTATGGGGTTTGACTCCTATGTTTTCTCCCAAACTTTTAGTGATGCCACAGTGGGATCTTAGTTTGGTCCTCCCTTTCCTCTTGTGTCTTCCCCTTTGAATTGGTGCACAGCTATTCCCTGTGTCTTATGACTCTGAAGACTGTGTTGTTGGTCACAGTAACTTCAGCTCATCGCATGAGCAAACTCCAAGCTCTCTGGGTGCAGCTGCCTTACACCACCTTTTCCCCAGAGGAAGTGGTGTTGAATATTAGGGCAGCCGTTTTTGCCAACGGTCATGACTGCTTTCCACATTGGACAATCCATCACTGTTCCAGAGTTCCTTGTTCCACTTCACCCTTCAAAAGAGGACGAGAGACTTTATTGACGGGATTTATTTACTTTATTTATTTTTCAGAGTTTTATATAGCGCGAACTTGACCCGAATCGGGTATCCGAGCGCTTTACAAAGCACCAGTTGCATTACATGAGGACACATTCAGTTTTTTTGTTAGGCACGGGGAGATTAAGTGATTTGCCCAGAATTACAGGATGTTCAGCTTCATTGCCGAGACTCGAACCCAGTTCCCCAGATTCGAGGTCGACCGCCCTAGCTGTTAGGCCAACTCCTCTCCCCAAATAGCTTTTATATCGATCACACCAAATACCATCGGGTGAATGTCCAGCTCTTTGTGGGGTTCTCTGGGGCGACTGAAGGTAAGGCAGTGCTGAAAAGTACTCTTAAGGTGAATAGTCCTCTACATTAAGATCTGCTACGCACTGGCCAAGAAATACACTCTAGAAGGATTCTTGGCCCATTCCACCAGGACCAAGGCTGCTTACACTGCACTGGCAGGTGGAATTCCTGCACTGGACATCTGTCAGACCCGACAAGAGTGCATGCATGTGTGCTCACAAAGCACTACAGCTTTGACAGCCAGGTCCAACAGGAAGGGCATTTCACCTGTTAGGTCAGGCAGGACTTTGGGGTCTGAGACATTCCACAGACCCACTACCTAGGGAGCTACTGCTTTCGTATCTAGTCTAAAGGTGAGGAATCTGTGGTTATAAGTAGCCATATAAAGAACTATTTATTTTCCTTAGGTAATGCTCTTTCTAGTGGATAATCTACCCCAGATTCCTCACCACTTTCCCTCCTCCCCTTTCTGTGGAATGGTCTCTTTTCATCTAAAATGGTCCCAAATTGGAGAACTGAGCACTTACTGCTGATTTTTGTTGGGTTCCCTATCCGAGGGTGCAGACAGAATCAATAAAGAAACTGATGTGGTGGCGCTTGTATTCGGCTCCATTGTCAATTCTTGGATGGAATTAAGTAATTGCTGAGCTGTACAGCACCAACTACTGGTGCACAGGCACAATGCCTTTCTTGGTGGTCCAGTCTGGTGCCTAGGGATGTTCTAAAGGTGAGGAATCTGCCGTTAAACAGTATCCACCAGAAAGAGCGTTACCGAAGGTAAGTTGTTCATTTAATAGTCAAACCAGGTTGTTGTCCCACCCTCCCCCAACCTACAGTGTAATAAGAGGGCTCTTATTAGCTTGTTCTCTCTGAATCGATTGAATCATCTAGGTTGGGATAATCGTCTGTGCTACAGACCATAAGTTCTTGTACATTAAATTACCGCAAACCAATTTGTAAATTATCAGTTATCCATCTACTGTGTCAGTTTAACGGATTGATATTCCAATTGATTTCCTGATCAGCGTTGTGATCCCTCAAATTGTACTTTTGTGTTTAGATACCATTGCTACAGTTGCCCACTGTTTTTAAGACCTATGAATTATTTAGAGGAGTATAGGTTTTTTTGTAAAAGAATAAAATCTGGTCTAGATTCTGTAATGCTTGAAGGATAGTCTTTCTTCTGGCTGTTATATTGAAGTCTTATTACAATTTAACATATTCAGATTGTTTGCCATCACTAAATATCAAAATCAAGCTTTATTCCCACTGTTGGTGTCTTTTTATATGGTAAAACCTTGAATCCTACCAACGTAGTACGAATGTTGCTCTGCACCTCCTGCCAACTATAAACTTGAATATTGCCTTGCCACTAATTAGTAGTTTCTTTCACAAAGGGTGAGGGGTAGATGAAAGATCTGCAAGTAACCTTTCTGTCTCTGTTCCAGAAAAACCCATTTTGGAGTGCTCCCAATCCTCACCTTTAGTTTAGATAGATGCTGTAAAAACAAGCATTTGCAATGCAATAGGTCTCGCATTATTAAAGTTTGAGCTATTGGCATTGCTAAATAATGCAACACCAATAGCTCAAACTTTAATAATGCGAGACCTATAAGTGGGGAGAGCATGGGAGAAAGAGTAGTTTAGGGGGACCAAGGAGGCAAAAAGTTACGGATGCTGCCTCGAAAAAGAAGGTAAAAGTTATGATTTGAGGGGGGAAAGGAGGTGAAAGTTACAGTTAAGGCTGGAAAAAAGAAGGTAAAAGTTACAATTTGTGGGGGAGGCAAAAGTTACAGTTAAGGCTGGATAAGAAGGCAAAAGGTACAATTTGAGGGGGAAAAGGAGGCAAAAGTTATGGTTAAGGCTGGAAAAGAAGAAGGCAAAAGTTGTGATTTGTTGGGGGGAAGCAAAAGTTACAGTTATGGCAGGAAAAGTAGAAGGCAAAAATTACAATGTGGGGGAGGAGGCAAAAGTTATGGTTAAGGCTGAAAAGAAGAAGGCAAAAGTTATGATTTGTGGGGGTAAAAGGAGGCAAAGGTTACAGTTAAAGCTGGAAAAGAAGAAGGCAAAGTTATGATTTGGGGGAGGGGAAGGAGGCAAAAGTTATGGTTAAGGCTGACAAATAGAAGGCAAAAGTGACGATTTGAGGGGGAAAAAAGGAGGCAAAAGTTTGAGGGGCACAGTTTGAGGGGAAAAAGGAAGTGAAAGTGAGCACAGATTTGGTGGAAAAAAACAACGGTGTCAAGGACTGACAGCGCGGTGCAGGTTCGGCGGGGGCTCAGTCTGCAGCAGTGGTGGGGAGCTGGCCAGGGTCATATATACTCAATGAAACATTTTGTACAAATGGGCAGCACTGAGTCCCTACAATGGCACAAACTTCACGCTTGGCAGCGAAGACACAATCAAGAGCCATTTTGTTTTGTAAAAGGACAGTCCGTTGTGCTTCTAATTGATGAATCCTAATTCTATGGCGGTAGAATTGACAAGTTCTTCTAACATATCAGTTTCAATTTGAATTTCATGTATTGATAGTCTTATCCGATTGATAAATAAAGGTTTCCTTCTTGGTAAGCAGGAGTTACGTAGCCAATTCACCTAGGTTAACAGGTTGTACGTTTATTGCAGATGATAGATTACATGTGAGTTACCAGTATGCCCTACCAGAAGCAGCATCTTCTCTGCCCAGTCACTCTCTAACTGCCATCCATCCTTACCGTCACTCACCAAGGTTCTGCAACATCATAAGCTTGGCTGGAGTAGGACAGGAGGCAGGGGAATGGAGCAGGAAGGCACCACAAACATATTGTATCACAGCAAATCTCCTTTCCTTACAAAATAGTAAAATTACAAATAGAACTAAGAGTCACTAGGTTGGTTAAGCCCGATAAACTGTTCGCACAATGGGTGCATCAAATCCCATCCACACGGAACTGAGAGCATACCTATACACAGACCACACAGACCCAATTGAAATGAAACCTTTACCAGGTGCAGTGCCAGGGGAGCAACATTTTCTCCTTCTACAGCCACAGGATTATGATCTACTGCAAACATCCTCTACAGTGTACTCTCACAGGACCAGGGACACACATTGCACATACCTTCTACTGCCCACACTTACAGTACCACAGACACATACTCCACATACGTTACACTGCGCACTCTTACAGGACTAGGGGCATCCACGTACACGCTACTGCATTCAGTCTCAGGACCAGAGACATAAACCACACACTTACTCTCTACTGTCCACTCTTGCAGGACTAGGGGCATCCACATACCTGCTACTGCATTCAGTCCCAGGAACAGAGACATAAATCACACACTTTCTCGCTACAGTCCACTCTTGCAGGACTAGGAACATCCACGTACCCGCTACTGCATTCAGACTCAGGACCAGAGACATAAATCACACACTTTCTCTCTACAGTCCACTCTTGCAGGAGTAGGGACATCCACGTACCCGCTACTGCATTCAGTCTCAGGACCAGAGACATAAATCACACGCCTTCTCTCTACAGTCCACTCTTGCAGGACTAGGGACATCCACATACCCGCTTCTGCATTCAGTCTCAGGAACAGTGACATACATCACACACTTTCTCGCTACAGTCCACTCTTGCAGGACTAGGGACATCCACGTACCCGCTACTGCATTCAGTCTCAGGACCAGACACATAAATCACACACTTTCTCGCTACAGTCCACTCTTGCAGGACTAGGGACATCCACGTACCCGCTACTGGATTCAGACTCAGGACCAGAGACATACATCACACACTTTGTCTCTACAGTCCACTCTTGCAGGACTAGGGACATCCAAGTACCCGCTACTGCATTCAGTCTCAGGACCAGAGACATACATCACACACTTTCTCTCTACAGTCCACTCTTGCAGGACTAGGGATATGTACTCCACATACCCGCTACTGCATTCAGTCTCAGGACCAGAGACATACATCACACACTTTCTCTCTACAGTCCACTCTTGCAGGACTAGGGACATCCAAGTACCCGCTACTGCATTCAGTCTCAGGAACAGAGACATATATCACACACTTTCTCTGTACAGTCCACTCTTGCAGGACTAGGGACATGTACTTCACATACCCGCTACTGCATTCAGTCTCAGGACCAGAGACATAAATCACACACTTTCTCTCTACAGTCCACTCTTGCAGGACCAGTGACATTATGTAAATCACCCTCTATGGTGCACTCTTTCTGTACAAGAGCAAACTCTCTACTGCACACTCTCGCAAGACCAGGCACATATACTATATACTGACCCTTTACTGTGCTTTCATTTAGGACTACTGAAATATACTCAACAAATCCGGTACTGCACACTCTTGCAGGACCAGGGAAATATTGTACACACGTTCTACCGCACTCTCCTTCAGGACCTGGGACATACGTTACACTCAGTATCTACTTGCAGGACCATGGAAATGTATTCACACACCCTCTACTGTGCATACACACACAGAACCCTTGCAAATACCTTAAGGCCACCACCTAAAATGGTATTTATCAGACACTATATCATCCAGCACCCAAGCATAAAAACTGTTCCACCACTACAAACTTCACGTATAATAAGCATAAACAGTTGCGCATTCAATAACATTATAAACTTTAGCACACAAAACAACAATGTGCCAGCTCTCCAGTGAGCAACATCTCACTCAAACCCCCACGAAAAAAACAGCCTAGTTATGGCATCACACTTTAATAACCCCATTTAAACACACTACATGAAATTCTAAAGCCTTTAAGTCAGCAGTTCATACACTTTACACAAGGGGACTGGTTATCAAATGCACACAGAAATATTATGTCTCACCATCCAACAACAGCGCTCAGACAGTTCTCTATCACTGTTGCTTTCACTAACACCAGAACAGTAAGACTGTTCTAGCCTCCTCCAAATATAAACACAAAACAATTAGGGGCTGATTTAAAACTTGGTGGACAGAGTTTACTCTGTCGGGATGGTGGAGGACATAATCTCTGTCATCTCGAGAGACCTCTGCCCACCAACTACCATCATGATGGTTTCCGCCAATGTAGGAAAAGTTTGACAAAACCTTCACAGCGCTACTCACCCTGAACAGCTCCGGTGATATGGTGCTTGAGATGGACTCCTGGAAGGTTTGAGAGGAATGACCCTGCCTTTGCGTCCCTGGGAGTGATCTGGCATGCGGCGGTTCCCCTTCAGCAGGCTGTGCATGTTGCTGGGCTTCCTCACTCGCTCAAGGAGAGTTCGGCGAGCGGTCACGCTGGTGTGGACGAGGCTGACCGGCCTCCACCGCGGAGCTGTGTTCCGGATCTTGCGATGCCGCTTCGCACAATAAGCCCGCAAAAGAGAAGGAGAAAGATCGGAGGGAAGTGTCACAGCCAGCTCACTCGACACGCCGAATCACAGATTTGAAGAAGGGGGACGATGGGAGCAACACGGACGCCAAACGGAAAGCGATAGCTGGAGCCCCGGCACACAATCTAGTAGAGAATCTGAGGTCACCGAAAGACCTGTGGGTCATGACCGGCAGGCATTCACAGGCAGAATCAAAACAGCATGTAATCCCATCAATCTTCAGCTTGATCACACAGCACGCTGGTCCTGTCTAGCTGAAAAATAAAAGCCAGTGGTGCGCGCGCACCACAGAGGAGCGGGGGAGGGAGCGCGGCAGCAGACGAACACGCGCTGCTGCGCGTTCTGGCCACCGTCGGGAATGGGCGCGGCAAAGGCGGGACATGCGCCCGCCTTTGCCCAATCGCGTGCCGTTTTTCTAAAAACGCACGCTACAGCTAATGAGGGCTTCTGAAAACAAAACCACACGTACGAGCGTGTGGGTCGTTTTCAGAAGCCCTTTCTAGAGGTCTCGCGCTGCGCGAGCAGTGCTGCGCACTGCAACGCTAGGCGCGAGACCTAAAAAGGACCCTGAAATATTGTCTACAAATTTGTAACTTTGCAAACACCCTTTTAAATTGTTTTTTGTTTTTTTCCCCCCCGAGCCAAACAAAGGTTTGCAGTACCTGCTGTATTGCAGCATCAAAGTTTACAGACTCCACTTGGGAAATATTCTCTTTAAGTAACCTTATAGCAAAGGTTTGCAAGACCTTTTTAGTATCTGGGTCCTAACGTAAATCAATAAACTCTATTGTTATGTCATGTAGTGTGATTTTTCCAGAGACTCCAAAGAGTACTTTATGATTTATTTTTTTATGCTGGGATTGAGACTGTTTTCTCATACACTTGACCGCTTATTTTATCTAGTGACTCTCTAACATTAATTATTTTACTGTTATAATGTATAATCATATGATTCATATCTGGGAGTTGATTAGTCATTTCTATCTACCTTATGTGGATTCCGCTCCTAAGCAAATTGAATAGTATCCACCGCGCCTGCACTTTACCTCACTGTTGTCCCCTGATCATATCTATCTTCATCTTTCCTCAGGCTATCATTAGTGCTAGATCCAAGCAACTTTATTCATTTTTTTGAGTACCTCGTTTTGTATGGCTGGTGATCCATTTGAGACCAATATGTGGTCTATAGTAAAGCCATATTTTAACCATAGTAACAAGTGGCTTCTATTGCCTGGCAGCATTTATAGTGTGACCTGCTCTCCCTGCCTAGAAAAATGAGCCAAGCTCAAGTGAAAGGTTAATATTGTTATTGTCATAATCTCCTATTTCTGGCCAGTTGACAAGAAGAATTGAGTTAATCATTCTTAGGGGATAGGGAGCCTTTGTGTTTGGGCATTTCTTCAGTAGCTAGTGTAACAAAATCAAACAGAGGACTTGGCAAGATCCTAGGTTCAGTATTAGGTGAAGGGCAGTGCAGGCTGAAAACATTCTATAAGACACTGACTGCACACCTTACCCCCTCCCTGACCTCTGTTGAACAAATTTCCATAATTCTTAATACATTTGAAGACCTTGTACTCCGCATGATCGCACCCACTCATGCAGTTTTGCTTACCATGTGACTCTGCTTGTTGAATGGTAAAGTATGGGTGAATATGCGCTGGATCGGGAGGTGAATGTAGTTTGGCACTCATTCTTTGTTGTCCAAGAGAGTGATCATAGGAAGAAATGTGGTAGTGTTTTAGATGCCCAGCATTTTCCAAAAAGGTGCTCTTCAGGTTCATGCTGACCAGGCTGCACGCCAAATGAGACTATCTAGTCCTGCACCATTGTCTCAACCCACCCTATGACCTGTCTCTTGGCATATATAGGATACCATCCCACCTGACTGCTTGAAACATTTCAAGCTCCCTTTAATGCATAATCCCCCTAGCCAGGAATGCTCATTCGACTGCAGACTAAACTCTTGACGTCATCAGCTGTCGAATCTACACCCGTTCAGAAATAAAGAGAGGCTAGGAAACAATTTGTTTCTCTCTAAAAACGATTTGAGCATAGCCACACACGCCCTTCTAATGGCTCAAGCTTAACTTATAAGATCTAAATCTATCTTATACCTTAAAGATCTATAAGCAGTGGCCATGCCTCAGTTTCTCAAACCACATACCCAGAGCCTAGCGTCAGTTCACCATAGAGTACTGCCATCAGTTACATTTTAAAAAGTTTTACTTCCTTTATTTGAAGGCTGTGGAACTTTATTGATGTATTTCATTATTGTACACTTAAATACTGAAAACTAGAACTAAGCGGGTTTTTACCAGGAACAAAATACTACCTATTGTACTCCTCTTTGATCCTACTGGATGATGGACAGCAGACTGGATCCTCCCTCTCTTTGATATTACGGTGTAAACAGAAGGCTTTCAGTAGGGTCCGACGGGTCAATCAATATGCCCAATTAAAATGTTATAGGACCATACAAAGATTTTTATTAAACTTTTTTTTTTTCTTTTCAAACAAATATGAGTAATGTAAGGAGTGATATTAAGGTGTTGTTAAGCCTGTTATCCTTCCCAATATGCCCCACCTCGTCGGTCCCAATTTCTCTTTCTAATTTTTGGCCCTCCTCTTCAAAGCTTCTTTGTGATCTCTTCCTACAGATTTTAGTTTCAGGACCACCTCAGAAGATGTGGGTTCCCTTTTAAGGGACAGGTTTTATTTTAACACTGTTCCAAATTTACTCTTATATCCTTGTCCTACCTATTTCGCTTCCTCCTTTACGGTGATTATTAACTCCTCCTTAATAGAACTGTGGATAGTGTGGTGGTTCGTTCTAATGGTTCCTAGGCTGTATTTTTAGATCAAATCATTGCTAGGTATTCTGAAAAAGTTTGTTTTACTTTGATCTGTAAATCCGGTACTTCTAAAATACTGTAGGTGTCAGTGATACCACACATGGCTGGTTTTCATCCTCCTTAGCTAGCAGAATAAACAAGTCAAAATAGAGTCAGTCTAC
The DNA here is from genome assembly GCA_963921515.1 of Calotriton arnoldi. Taxonomy (NCBI): domain Eukaryota; kingdom Metazoa; phylum Chordata; class Amphibia; order Caudata; family Salamandridae; genus Calotriton; species Calotriton arnoldi. Next base: position 15,858 of record CAWUFW010000948.1, read on the forward strand.
TTGTATCCCTCGTGATATAATTTGAGGTACTGCAGGGCTCTCCTATTCCCGTATATTTTTAATATGCATGAGGCCATTGATCTAGCTCTTCAGAAGCATGACCTACTATTGAATTTGTATACTGATGTTATATAAAATGTGAGAGAGAGGAAGAAGAACTTTACACCTCATTGGCATGCTTGAACCCAATGTAAGAAATGGATGATGCAAAGTTAGCTCTAGGTTATTTCTAACATGCAAGTTATTGTTTTTGGGATAAGGAAGATTGTAAACAAAAGGCTGTTCTTGGGTTTGCCAGTGTCTTTGTTCAAGATGTCTGTATAAAGGCAAAGTAACACAAAAATTACATTGAATTCCTTCCTGATGTTACCTTTCCCATGACTGTCAAAGTGGATTATGTAGAGCATCCTGTAGATGTAGAGCATCCTGTTTTACCCAACCCTTGAAAGGAACTTAACGGTTTAAAGCTATACTTATCTGGCTTTAAGGAACTCTTGCACTTTTCCAATGTCACTGTTAATCAAAGGAAGGGGCGTTCAAAGGTATATTTCAAGGGTGTCTGGTAGACAGAAAAGAATCTTTTGAAAGGGGTTGTGTATTTTATTTTGTTGCTCATTCCCCTGATTAGTTGCAAGATATGGGAGTATGTTAAGTTATTTCTTATCAACTTTATCTATTAAGCTCTGAATACCAAACATGGAGCAGCCATATAATGTGGTGGCTATTTGGTAAACACCAGTGGTCTAAAAATAGCCTAGGTTTAGGCTATCCCACTGTACTGAAAAAAATAAGTATTTTCAGAAATAAAGGGAACTTTGTTTTGTACGAACGTGAGTTATTGAAGTTGTGGTGTAACTGAAGCCCTGGCTTTTCTCCTTTGTGATGCATAACTGTAATTAATCTGTTTTCATTGTCAAAGGACTTCCCATCTTATCATCTTTGTTCTTTAGATTGATAGGTTATATGACTGGAAGAAGAGTCCCGAAACAGATGTGGTAGCTGCATTAAAAAAGCAAAAGAAGAACACAAAGGATGAATTTGAGGAACGTACAAAAGCGATTATTGTAGAATTTGCACAACAGGTACGTAATTTGGATTAAAGTATTAGGCACATGGGAGGCATATTTAAATAGCTTTAATTATGTAATAGATTAGTTTAAGTAATGTGGTTATTCAGCAGTTCCAGATGTGATTGTAAGCATTGCCAGTAGCATGACTTGCTGGAGCTAAAACATCTCAGTAAAGTGTTCGTGAAAACACCAAACACACAAAAGGTGATGGCCAAAATGCTTGCAAATAGTCTAAACAACTGGCAATCTTACTCTGTAGCACTCCAATCCATTCTAGACCGAGACCCCCCCTGTGCAGATCAGTACTAACCCACCTCTCCATGGGAACAGTCCATCTGGACCTGCCAGGAGAGGAGCCCTTCAGATGGGAACACAAGGTCAGTAAAATCTAGCTTGGATCTTGTGGCAGAGCGAGCAAGGGATCCATGCCTGGGCATACCCTTGTTCACTTAGGGCATTACATCAAACACACAAAAGATGATGGGAGCAATGCTTGTAAGTAAACCACTGGTATTCAATCCCACTGTATTTTGTAACGAATGGCTGAGATTAATTCAAACATTTCATCCATTACCTTGCTGTTTGTTGCAATTGATCCCCTAAGTGTTACAGCTATGTCCACACATTGGTCCCATCCTTAATGTGTCACAGGACTCAAACTGCACACTACTGACTAGGACCTGATAGGATGAAAGAGTGCTGGGGTTGCTTGTGTTTGCTTCTGGAGGGGGCCTCGTCTGGCAGTTTGGGATGGACTGTTACTATGATGAGCAGGGTCAGTACTCATTGTGCATGAGGCAGGCCACCTAGCGTGGCTTGATGGGTGAAAAACAGTGGCCCTGAATGTGGCCCGAGTGATAGGTAGTGGATTTGATTCATTCAAGCATTCCATCCATTGCTTTTTTGTTTGTTGCAGTCAGTGAAAACACAGCAATACATTTTTAATAAGCAATATTTTAGGAGATTGCTTTTTGCTGTTGCATTCTGCCTTTCCTTTTTGGTTTGGCCCTGGTGTTATATACATTGTACACCAACACTAATAGCCACAGTCTAGGAGTGATGTGATTTGGTGGCACTTTAACATTCTGTACAGCGCTAAGCTCCACTTAATTTCTCAGATGGTCTTTTGATATACCGGTGGCAGCTTTCAGCCTTTGAGAATTGCCCTCTTACCAGCCATTGACAAAGTACATTTTATTTTAGAACCAGTTTTATTTTTACTTTTATCTTTTTGAACCACCTCAGTTGACTGAAGATAATACCCCAAATTTAGTCTAATCTTTTTTTGAGAGTGAGTGGTCTGTTTAATGCACTGTACTTTCTTTTTTTATAAATTCTGTTTATTAAGCAGTAGTTTATAATCAACAAGTCATATACAACATCCAGTAAAGGCAGTATTGGCAACACGCAGGGAGCCGTACATCGGCAATTACCCTTTGCCTTCCCTTCCGTCCCTCTCTCGTGAGTGTCCTGCTATCCTCTTGGGGGTGGGGGGGGGGGGGATGGAATGGACGACTGCTTCTTTGCTGGGTTGAATTACCTTTCCCCTCCCTATCTCCCTGTTCATCCTACCACGTTGAATCCCCTGTGCCGCATCCATGGTCCACAAATCTTTTCGAATTTACGGGGGCAACCTCGGGCCCGGTATGTTTCTCGCTCTGCTAACTGACACCAGTCCAGGTCGTCTTTCCACTCTTTAACCGTCGGGGATCTAGTTGCCCCCATAATCTGGCCAAGTTACGTTTCACCACCCCTGCCGCGGTGGAGAGCAATTTGCTGGGGTGTTTGGGCCATTTCTCGTTCCCTGTAATGCCTAGAAGAAGCCATTTCACTTCCAGTGGGATTGCTAGCCCTGCAACTTTCTTCATTACCTCTATAACCCTGTTCCAAAAGCATTGAATTGAGGGACACTCCCAAAGCATGTGGTAGAAGGTGCCTATCTCGCCACATCCCCTAGCACACTCTGCCAATTCAGAGCAGCCCATCCTGTGTATCCTGGACCTGGAGAGATACAATCTATGTAGCACCCGGAGCTGTACCAGGTGAAACCGAGCTTGAATGGCTATTTCCCTAGGACTCTGAATAGCCTGCCCCCATTCCTCGTCGCCTAGTGGGCTCAAGTTTTCCGACAATGGCTTTCTCAATTGGGTGAGGGGGTCTGGTGAATTGTTAATAATTTTTTTGTATTTTAAAGAGACTTCCTTAGTGGGCATAGGGTCAAGAAGCAATCTGTCATCCATATGGGAATAGTCCGGTAGTTTTTCGCCTTCGGGTAAGTGGCAGTGGGGTGCGTGCTTTAGCTGCAGATATCGAAATACTTCCCCGTGGGCTAGGTCATACTCCCATTGTAATTCTTCAAAGGTTAGTAGTGAGCCCCCTCTCCAGACGTCCCCCAGCTTATCTTTACCGATTAAGTGCCACTGCACATGGCTGCGCAGCTTCTTCACTTTTCCCAGACTGTCACTATCGCATAACGGGGTTTCTGCTGTAAGCTTGTTATTCCATCCCAGGTGACGGTTGGCTGCTTTCCATGCCTGGATTACTGCTTGCGCTGTGAAATGGAAGTGTACCTTTCTTTGTCCCTCCATAGAGAAGTGACGGGTACCTCCCCACCCATGGCCCAGTGGTCCACCCTGTAGGCCAGGTTGTCCCTCCCACCAAACACCCAGTCATTCACTACTACCAGTAGGGCCGCCCAGTAGTAAGCTTGGTGGTCCGGTACCGCCAGACCTCCGTCAAAGACTCCCCGCTGTAGTTTTACTAGTGATATGCGCGCCGCTCCCTGTCCCACAGCAGTGCACTCAATGTATTGTTGACTTTATTAAAGTAGATGACGGACCTTGTACGGGGTGTTTTGGAGCACGTAGAGCATGTGTAGGAGGGTCATCATTTTGAAAAGAATGGATCTTCCCATTAGGGAAATCGGTAACGTTCGCCAGTGGGCTGCGTCTGTTGTATGCGTTCTATTTGGGGGAGCAAATTGTGATGTAAGAATACACTGTACTTTCTAAGGTCCGTGAGCACCGGTCTTCTTTCACCTGGATGAACAAAGGTCTTTGTATTTCTGCAGAGGTCACGTAGGCTCTTGGGGCAGACAGAAGCACAAAGGAGATTAATGTTCATGCAAGTATCACTCGAAATGGCCACTTTTGTCTACCATAAGGTTACTTTATTGCTGCCATAAACCCTTGCCTTTTTATCAAGAATGGTAATGTTTATTGAAAATAAAAAACCTGTAAAGCGAATAGAAGGGTTTTGCAAAGACACGGTTGTGTAATGCTGCCATAGAGTAACCATTTTTTACTCTCATTCTCGCCACATGACATTATGAACAACACTCCAGAGGACTTCACTAGATACTGGCATAGTGATCTTCCTACAGTTTTAGACAGGTGTGGGGAATTCTTCGACTCTCACCCCCAAATAGTTGCCTTACAATTTACTTATCTGTGCATTCAGTATCTCTCTCTAGCTAAATGTGCTGAAATGGCAAGCTGGACAACTTGGAATTTTCCTAAAGGCTATGGGATTGTTGATTAGTTTGTGATGATCTACAAGTCTGATGGAAAAGGTGGTGGAAAAGGTGGGCAAAAGAGCAGGGCTCAGGGGGGTTTTATTAGTGTTGAAAGTATGGGATGGTAACCTCTGCTCTCCGGCCTGAACATTAAGTATTAAGTGATCTATCTGCTCCTGCTCTTTCCTCTAAATGAGCTCCTTGCATGAACAGAAGCAGAAAGCTTAGCTAAGAGTTAGGCTGTGACCCCACTTATTAAGCATTCAAAAGTCTCCAGCAGCCACTGCTCCTCCCTTTATTGCCACCAGTCCAAATGCATTGAGGAAAAGTGGATTTTTTTGGGGCAGTGGTGGGGGCGAGAGGGGTAATAAGTCATTTCCTGTTGCTCGATGCAATTTGGGGCTAGTATGCATTTTTTTATTAGTCAATCTAACAATGCAAGTATGGAGGTCCCAGATTCAAATAGTTGTAAATGCCTCTATTTTTCTTATGGCTACTTGTTCGGATCAAAAGACAGAATCTCAATTCACCCACATTCTTTCCTCTAACTTGCAAGGTATTATAGTGGTGATTGTGAACAATCTGAAGTCTCTTCTTATTTCACCATTCAAGGTTACCAAACCCGCTGAATTCTCAGAGAATCTGTTTGGGCTTTCTTTGCGCTGTCTGCAAATACTCGACCATGTGTCCTAGTAGTACCCTGCAACCTACAGCAAAATTCTCAAACTAAAGGTGCTATTTCCAGCCCTGAAAGTCAGATTTCCTTCATTGCAAATGAACATATGCTGTTCCACAGAGATAGCAAAGCTGCCATACCCTACATTAATAACCATGTGGAGAATTCCTGAAGAGTACAAACTGACTATGGAATTATGAAATTGTGACTGGCCATTCATTTGGAAAAAATTCAAAGCAAAACAATCAGATTATTACTGAACTTTGACATGCATTACGTGGTGGCTTTCCTCTGCTTATGTAAACCTATTCATGTTGTGGGTTCAAGCTAAGAAAATAACAGTGAACATTCGATCTGATAGAGACATCTAAACACAGATTACTTATCTTAGCATTATCCCCAGGCGCCAGACTGGATCCGTGCATTTTTGTACAGCAATACCTCTGTGCGTCGGTAGTGGGTATCAAGCGACTCCGTAGCGATGTCATCCTCCGGATGTGACTTCAACAGAGTCCATATAAGTCCTCCTCTGATGCACTGATGTCAGTTTCTTCTTTTCCGTGCTTACAACACGGATCCGATCAGCGGTTCCTCTGGGTGTTTTTTGGCCTACCTTGATGATTTTGTAGAAAGGAACAGTGTGTTCGAGGCATGTGAGCTGTAGATCACATGCTTTGCATAAATCTGCCATCTAATGTTGGGTCCGGATGTTTGCACTTGGTTTTTCTTCAAAGAAGTCTTTTCCAGGCACGAGGTAGGTGGACATCGACTCAATTGTTAGATAGTTTTTTTCCGCCATCGGATAAAGAACGTGAATTATTGCGCTCCGGTTCGACACCGTTCTCTGGTTCCCCTCTGTGCGCAATCCACTACCCTCAACGGTATTGTTTCTCAATCGCGTTCCCCATTCTCCGAGTATCGTATTGTTCATAAAATATTCGATCGGAAAACTCGTGGTCGGCCGTTGGGGGTACCCGCGTCGGGTCCGCTCGCAGTCGATGGAATGGACTCCATTCAAATACTGTCCTGTGTGTCGCGCTAAATACCCACGCCCCGACTTGCACGAAGTGTGCAACTTGTGTCTCTCCCCGGAACACAACGAACAGAACTGCGATGTGTGCCGATCTTTTCGATCAAAGAAGACGCTCCTTGATCGTTGGGCTCGACGTCACGAAATGTGCCAACGAAGCAGCTCCGTTCCGGATCTTTTTGGAGAAGATTCCGAAGAAATCTTCGACGCGCAAGGTGCCGAAGAGGAACACATTTCCCTGTCCAACGCAGAATCAGACATGGAAGAAGACGTTCCGCAGGGTCAACGTACCATGAGTACTAATACTCCCCTGCCCCAAAATATGCCCAAGAAGAAGGCTCCGGGCCCCTCTGTGCCTTCAAGCCAAGTACGGCACCTAGAACATGTTTCCAACGCCCCGCCTTTGGGCTCGGCACCGAAACACCAGCCAAAGCCTTCCGGTTCGGGACCGAGTCAACCCCATTTGGGCACCGAACCGAAATCGTCGGCACCGAAATCCAAGCACGTCATCATGACCATTCCTTCGATGCCGAAACATAAATCTTCGGATCCGAACATTTCGGCACCAAAACATTCCGCACCGAAAACATCGGCGCCGAAAGACAAAACAGCTCCTCCCCCATCCAAGGAGCCTCGTTTCGACGTTTCGCCTTCCAACACGAACCCGAAACAGAAAGAACTTGTCATTAATCCTAAGACTGGTCATATTCATGTAAAATCGCCAGCTAAACGGAAACCAGAGATGGAGGAAGCTTACCACATTCCCCTTAAAAAGAAAGATGTGGCTACTAATACTTCTCCTCCTCCTCCTCTTTCCCCACCTTCCCCACTTGACCCTAACTTACTCATTACTCCTACACATTCACCACAACCACAGTCACCTGACAACCAGGGTGACGGGTTGGGGATGAAGATGCACCGGATGACAATGATCCAGATGCATGGGATGATTATAATACAGATCCTAACACTGACAACGGCCGGATCTATACCCTACAAAACCATCTCCTCCTGACGACAATGTAAGGTTTATAGAATTAATTAATAGGGCTGCTCAATATCAGGGGGTTCAGCTTCACAAAGAAACTATGGAAGAGGATTTTCTCTTTGAGACCCTTAGTTCTCCTCAAAGATCAACTCACACACTATCCATGCTTAAAGGCATGCTTAAGCACACAGACGATATATTTAAAGGCCCGGTACGTGCAAAAGTACTAACACCACGGGTAGACAAAAAATACAAACCTGCACCTACAGACCCTGTCTACATTAAAGGCCATCTTCTCTTAGACTTCCTTGTGGTTTCTAACGCATGCAAAAGAGCAAACTCTCAAACATCAGGAGATGCCCCACCTCCTGACAAGGAGTCCAAACTCTTAGATGTCTCGGGCAAAAGAGTAGCTGCACAGGCAGCCAATCACTGGTGTATTGCCAACACACAGGTTCTCTTAGCGAGATATGACAGGGCTCACTACGATGAATTGGAACAATTGCTCCAATTCTTGCCAGATGAACACAAATCAAAGGCACGTGATTTAATTCAGGAAGGAAAACTAGTTTCCAACACTTCTATTAGATGTGCATTAGACGCAGCTGACACAGCAGCTCGCGCTGTCAACACCAGTGTTCTTATAAGACGACACGCCTGGCTAAGAATTTCAGGGTTTAAACCTGAAGTCCAGGCTTCCATTTTAAACCTACCCTTTGATAAACAACACCTATTTGGGCCTATGGTGGATACTTCTTTAGAAAAGATGAAAAAAGCCACTGAGGTTGCAAAATCCATGGGGGCTTTGCAGTCCCCAGCTGGTCGGTGTTCCTTTCACCGCTCCTTTTACAGGGGAGGCTCAAAAAATATCTCCACAGACACCTCCTCTTCTTACAAAGGCAACAATCAGTCACCCTCTTCCAGAGGTTACTTTAGAGGAGGATTTTGAGGCAATAATGGCAAGTGAAGGGGCAAAGCTAACACACCCCGTACTTCCCCTGCAGCAAACAAACAGTAACTTGCCTCCTCTTCCCCCGATCGTTCCACACCCGTGGGGGGGACGTCTCTCTCAATTTCTTCCCGTCTGGAATACTATCACTTCAGACAGATGGGTTCTAGAAATTATCCAAACTGGTTATTGCCTGAGCTTACCGACAATCCCCCAAACATTCCTCCACGAACACACAAAATGTCACCGGAGCATTTGGAGCTTCTTAAACAAGATGTTCACTATACTGCAAAAGGGAGCTATAGAGCCTGTCCCATTACAATATCAAGGGCACGGGGTATACTCCCTATACTTTCTCATACCCAAAAAGGATGGATCTCTCAGGCCTATATTAGAGCTCAGAGACCTAAATCTCTACATTCAATCGGACCACTTTCACATGGTAACACTCCAACAAGTGCTCCCACTCCTTCAGCAAGGCGAATTTCTGTCTACTCTAGACGTAAAGGACGCATACTTTCATATTCCAATACATCCCGCTCACCGCAAATTCCTCAGGTTCGTGGTAGCGGAAGAGCATTACCAGTCCAAAGTGCTCCCATTCATAGTGACCACTGCTCCCAGAGTATTCACCAAATGCCTGGCAGTCGTCGCTGCACATATGCGAAGACAACATATTCGCGTCTTCCCATACTTAGACGACTGGCTCATCAAAGTCAGCACTCTCGGAGTGTCTACAGCACACTCAAAGGACAGTACACTTACTGCACGACCTCGGATTCACAGTAAATCTGTCGAAGTCCCATCTCCAACCCTCCAATACGCAAACGTACTTGGAAGCCACTCTAGATACACACAAAGCTCTAGCCTGTCCCAATCCAGCAAGAATTCACAATATCCAGGCTCTAATTTCCAAGTTTCAACCCAACTATTCATTACCAGCTCGGGTATTCATGCAGCTACTGGGAATGATGGCATCTTGCATCATAATAGTTCCATATGCAAGACTTCAAATGCGTCCCCTTCAGGAGTGTTTAGCACATCAGTGGAATCAGTCTCAGGGTCAATTGGCAGATCTAGTGTTGGTGGACGGCCGCACTCATCGCTCTCTGCAGTGGTGGAATCCACAGAACCTTTCCTAAGGGCGGCCTTTCATCGACCCAGTTCCACAGACAGTGCTAACAGTAGATGCATCCCTCAATGGTTGGGGAGCTCATCTCCAATCTCACACAATTCAGGAATTGTGGAGTCAAAAGCAAAAGCAACTCCACATAAATCATTTAGAGCTGCTAGCAGTCTGTCCGAGGCATATGAGCTGTAGATTGTATACTTTAGCATAGATCGCCATCTGGTGTTGGGCTCGGATGGTTGCACTTTGTTTTTGTGGAAGAAGTCTTTGTAGTCACGGGATAGGTGACTCCTCCTTATGATGATAGTGCGCATGGGCATCGACTCCATCTTCAGATTGTTTTTTTCCGCCATCGGGTTCGGATGTAAACTGCTGCGCTCCGGGTCGGTGTCGTATTCGATTCCCCTTCGACGCACAATCTTTCACCGCTCGACTGTATTGTTTTTTCGATCGCGCTCCTCGACGCGCATCCATCAAACCCCTCAACACCTTCGATTCCGGTCGTCAACGCGGGCCGTTGGGCCTATCTGCGCCATCAGGCCCTACAGCTAATGGAAACAGCTCCATTCAAAAAATGCCCCCTGTGTGGTGGTAAATTCCCACACACTGATCTCCACGAGGTCTGTAACCTTTGCCTCTCTCCAGAACACGAGGACAAAGATTGCCCGGCCTGCGCTTCCTTACGATCGAAGAAAACCATACGTGATGGCCGGGCTCGACGTCGCGTAATGTCTCGATCCACTACCTCGGTGCCGGACGACATCTTCGATGCAGGCCCCGATGTTCCCGAGGAACAAGAACCGGACAATGAAGACATCAGCGTCTCCGAGGCCGACGAATCAGACACCGAAGATCAGACGGTTACTCCAGGTCAACGGATTGTGAGTACCGACATCGAAACCCCTACCCCTTCTCAAAAACATAAGGCTCCGGTGACACCTTCGCCTTCCGGCTCAGGTCGACACCGTGATAATCCTTCAGACGCCCCGCCCTCGGGCCCGGCTCCGAAGTCCAAAAACAAGCCTTCAGGCGACTCAAGACCGAGCCAGCCACGCATCGGTACCGAAATACCATCCCCAGTACCGAAACACCATCAGGATAAACCCTCTGAGCCGAAATCAGACCATAAATCTTCGGAGCCGAAGAAGGACCATAAATCTAAGGAAACAAACAAGTCCTCAAACTCCACAGCTCCTCCAAAGCACAAGGACACCAAGACCCCTCCTAAAGCTTCGGAGTCTAAACCAAAACAACCAAAATCCTCGGTGCCGAAGAAGGATACTGGATTAAAAGACCTATTTCAACCAGATCCAGTGGATCCTAAACAAAAAACCCTTCACATTGACCCTAAAACTGGTCATATCAAGACAACTCCATCTAAAAAGAGACCTTTGGACTCCCCAGAGGAACCTAAGGTACCCTTAAAGAAGAGAGACATGGGAACTTCTCCAGCCAGACCCTTCTCTCCTACAAATATTTCTACTACACCACTTTCTCCAGCACACTCTCCAATACTTCCATATTCACCTACACCACAAGATGATGATAATGATCACCTTGGGGGTGGGGATGAAAACCCACAGGAGGATAATGACGATGACTCTACTCTCCCACCACCTGATCCTTGGGAGGATTATGATAATCCTCCAGATGTCCCCGTTCCAGACTCCTACCCATCTAGGCCATCCCCCCCTCCCCCCACCGACGACAACATAGGTTTTGCACAGCTCATAAATAGGGCTGTACAATATCATGGGGTAGAATTACACTCAGACCCACTGGAGGAAGATTTTTTATTAGAGACTTTCACACAGTCACAAAAATCAACAAGCATTCTACCTATGTTAAAAGGTATGATCAAGCATGCACCTGACGTTTTTAAAGACCCTGTCAGGGCTAGAGTTCTCAATCCCAGGATTGGGAAAAATATAAACCAGCTCCCAACGATCCAGCTTATATTAAAGCACAGCTCCCTCTCGATTCCTTGGTTGTGTCAAATGCACGTAAACGAGCAAATTCCCAAACATCAGGAGATGCCCCACCTCCAGATAAGGAGTCTAAATTACTAGACGCATCTGGTAAACGAATTGCCTCACAAGCAGCGAATCACTGGCGCATTGCCAATACCCAAGCTTTACTGGCCAGGTATGATAGGGCTCATTACGATGAGCTTGAAAAGCTCATACAACATCTTCCCGATCAGTATAAGTCTAAGGCTAACAACCTCATACAAGAGGTAAAGTTAATTACAAACACTTCTATAAAGTGTGCTCATGATGCAGCCGACATGGCGTCTCGTGCGGTTAACACAAGCGTTCTACTACGCAGACACGCATGGCTACGCATATCTGGGTTTAAACAGGACGTGCAGTCTACAATTCTTAATCAACCCTTTGATCAAGAACACTTATTTGGACCCACTGTAGACACATCTTTGGAAAAAATGAAAAAGGACTCAGAAACTGCTAAGTCCATGGGAGCCCTACAGGCAACAACCACTAGAGGTTCTTTTCGTCGCTCCTTTTATAGGGGCGCCTCTAAAACTAGTGGGACGGACAACACCTCATCCTCCTACAAAAACACTACTCAAATATCCCCTAACAGAGGATATTTCAGAGGGGGTTATAGAGGGAACAACAAAGGTAGAGGCCGCGGTAATAACACCCGCACCTCTCCTACTACAAAACAGTGACTTCCCTCCACTTCCCCCGAACATTCCACTCCAGTCGGGGGAAGACTATAACTGTTACTACCTGTCTGGAATTCCATCACCACAGACAAGTGGGTAAGACAAATTATCCAGTATGGTTACTGCCTGGAACTCATTTCAACTCCCCCATTCATACCCCCCAAACAACGTCCAATGTCCACAGAACATCTGACACTGTTAAAACAAGAGGTTCTCTCTTTATTCCAAAAAAACGCCATAGAGCCGGTTCCCTTACCTCATCAAGGAACAGGGGTTTACTCCCTTTACTTTCTAATCCCAAAGAAGGACGGTACTCTCAGGCCAATACTAGACCTCCGACCGTTAAATCTCTACATACAGTCGGACCACTTCCACATGGTCACTCTCCAACAGGTCCTCCCACTGCTCCAACAGGGCGATTTCCTTGCCACTCTAGATCTCAAGGACGCCTACTTTCATATTCCCATTCACCCCGCTCACAGAAAGTATCTACGGTTTGTAGTGAACGGTCAGCACTATCAATTCAAAGTCCTCCCATTCGGAGTAACTACAGCACCCCGAGTCTTCACAAAATGTCTCGCGGTAGTCGCAGCTCATTTGCAGAGACAACACATTCACGTGTTTCCTTATCTCGACGACTGGCTCATAAAAGCCAAGTCTCACACACCGTGTGCACAATACACACAAAACAATCCAGCTGCTCTACGACTTAGGTTTCAGAATAAACCTACCCAAGTCACACCTTCAACCGTCCCACCTACTTCAGTATCTAGGTGCCACAATAGATACCTCAAAAGCCCTTGCATACCCCAATCCAGTCAGGATAGCCAGCATGCAAGCTCTCATATCAAGATTTCAACCTCAACACTCCCTTCCAGCTCGAGTGTTTATGCAGCTAATAGGGAGGATGGCCTCTTGCATCCTCATCGTTCCTTATGCAAGACATCAGATGCGTCCCTTACAAGAATGTTTAGCACATCAGTGGAACCAAGCTCAAGGTCAGTTAACAGATCTGGTGTTGGTGGACAGCCGCACACATCGCTCTCTGCAGTGGTGGAACACACAAAACCTATCCAAAGGGCGGCCGTTCCTCGACCCGGTCCCACAGATGGTGCTAACCACAGACGCATCGCTCACCGGCTGGGGAGCTCATCTCCAAAACCGAACCGTTCAGGGTATATGGACCCATCACCAAAAATAACTCCACATAAATCACCTGGAGTTACTGGCAATCTTTCTAGCACTAAAGTCTTTTCAACTCTTGCTAGTAGGCAAAGCTGTCTTGATCCGTACAGACAACATGACAGCAATGTATTACATACAAAAACAGGGGGGGGACACACTTCAGCTTTCACAACTAGCGCAAAGCATATGGAGATGGGCCATTCCTCAAAACATTTACCTCCTCGCAGAACATCTACCAGGAGTACACAATCAGATCGCGGATCTGCTCAGTCGTCAAACACAGCAGATCCACGAATGGAAACTTCATCCTCAAGTTCTTCTTCCATTCTTTCACATGTGGGGTCATCCAGACATAGATCTGTTCGCCACACACCAAAACGCAAAATGCCCAAGCTTCGCCTCCAGGTATCCGCACCCATTGTCCAAAGGCAATGCGCTATGGATGAACTGGTCAGGCAGATTTGCATACGCTTTTCCACCTCTCCCGCTCATTCCGTTACTGGTTCGGAAGCTCAGACAACACTCCCTCACAATGATCCTAGTTGCTCCAACATGGGCACGCCAACCATGGTTCACAACCCTGTTGGAACTTTCAGTAGTGCCTCATCAAAAGCTCCCCCTCTCCCCCAAGTTCCTCACTCAGAACCATGGAGAGATAAGGCACCCAGATCCCAATCAACTCAATCTTGTGATCTGGCTCCTGAAGTCCTAGAGTTTGGCTACCTTAATCTCCCGCCAGACTGCATGAACATCATTAAAGAGGCTAGACGTCCTACTACTAGAGCATGCTATGCAGCAAAGTGGAAGCGATTTGTCATTTATTGTACAAATAACAAAATCGATCCGCTAGATGCTTCCATCCAAAATATTATCTATCTTTTGCATCTACAACAATGTAACCTAGCATATACATCTATACGGCTACATCTTGCTGCAATTGCTGCTTACCTCCAAAACAGACAATATTTGTCGTTGTTTCGAGTACCCGCTATCAAAGCGTTTATGGATGGACTTAAAAGAATAATTCCACCTAGAGTTCCACCTTCTCTTGTATGGAATCTCAATATAGTCCTCACCAGACTCATAGGTCCCCCATTTGAACCTCTGCACAAATGCGAGTTACAGTTCCTTACTTGGAAAGTAGCCTTCCTGGTAGCTATCACATCACTTAGGAGAGTTAGTGAACACCAGGCATTAACCATACAAGAACCATTTCTACAAATACACCATAGTAAAGTGGTTCTTAGGCCTAATGCAAAATTTCTGCCTAAAGTGGTATCTGCCTTTCACCTTAATCAGTCGGTTGAACTTCCAGTATTTTTCCCTCAACCAGACTCAGTGGCAGAACGCGCTCTCCACACGCTAGATATTAAGAGAGCGATACTCTACTACATCGAAAGAACTAAAAGTTTTAGAAAAACAAAACAACTTTTTGTAGCTTTCTCCCCACATCACAAAGGCAATCCCATTTCAAAAACCGGAATTGCAAGGTGGATTGTTAAATGCATCCAAATATGCTATCTCAAAGCTAAACGCACATTAACTATTCCCCCTAGAGCTCATTCCACACGCAAACTAGGGGCTTTTATGGCATTCTTAGGGAACATTCCCCTAGATGACATCTGCAAAGCAGCAACTTGGTCTACACCGCATACTTTCACTAAACACTATTGTGTAGATGTGCAAGCAAAGCAACAAGCTACTGTGGGCCAGGCTGTATTAAGAACACTTTTTCAAACTACTGCAACGGATACATGTTGCCACCGCTAGGGAGAAAAAACTGCTTTATAGTCTATGCTAAAGTATACAATCTACAGCTCATATGCCTCGAACGGAAAATGCTACTTACCAGTATGCATCTGTTCTTGGCATGTAGAGCTGTAGAGTTGTATATGCCCACCCACCTCCCCGGGTACCTTTATCTGTTGCAGTATTATCTTATTTAGATACATCACATGGACATCCTTTTCTATTCTCTTACTAACTCCATCATCACCCTTTATGGCGAAAAACAATCTGAAGATGGAGTCGATGCCCATGCGCACTATCACCATAAGGAGGAGTCGCCTATCCCGTGACTACAAAGACTTCTTCCACAAAAACAAAGTGCAAACATCTGAGCCCAACACCAGATGGCGATCTATGCTAGAGTATACAACTCTACAGCTCTACATGCCAAGAACAGATGTATACTGGTAAGTAGCATTTTCTTTCTAGCGCTCAAAGCCTTTCAGACTCACCTTGTAGGCAAAGCTGTCCTGATACGCACAGACAACATGACACCCATGTATTACATACAGAAGCAAGTTGGGACACACTCTCTCCAACTGTCACACCTTGCACAAGCCATTTGGAAGTGGGCCATTCCTCACAAGATTTATCTCCTAGCGGAACAACTCCCAGGAGTGAACAATCGGATTGCAGATCTGCTCAGCAGACAAAGACAACAAATCCACGAGTAGGAACTTCACCCTCAAGTTCTCCTCCCGTTCTTCCAGATGTGGGGCTTCCCAGATATGGATCTGTTCGCCACACACCAAAACGCAAAATGCCCAAACTTCGCCTCCAGGCATCCACACCCATTACCCAAAGGCAATGCTCTATGGATGAACTGGTCAGGGATATTTGCCTACGCTTTTCCGCTTCTCCCACTCAGTCCACTAGTGGTTTGGAAACTCAGGCAAACATCCCTCACACTAATCCTGGTAGCTCCCACATGGGCCCATCAGCCTTGGTTCACTACCCTGTTGGAACTCTCAGTAGTTCCTCATCAAAAACTCCATCTCACATCCAGTCTCATCACGCAGAGCCATGGAGAGATAAGACATCCGTATCCCAAGCCTCTCAACCTTGCGATCTGGCACCTGAAATCATAGAGTTTGGTTATCTCAGTCTTCCACCAGATTGTATGAATATCGTTAAAGAGGCCAGAAGACCTACTACAAGAGCTTGCTATGCAGCAAAATGGAAGCGGTTTGTTATTTATTGTAATAACAACCATATCAACCATATCAACCCACTTGATGCTTCCGTTCAAAATATCATCTGTTATTTACTGCACTTGCAGCGCTCAAATCTAGCATATACATCTATACGCTTACATCTTGCTGCAATAGCTGCATAACTTCAGAATAGACAACATCTGTCTCTTTTCAGAGTGCCTGTTATCAAAGCTTTTATGGAAGGACTTAAAAGAGTTATTCCACTGAGACTTCCACCTGCCCCAGCGTGGAATCTTAATATTGTCCTTACCAGACTAACGGGTCCACCCTTTGAACCATTGCATAAATGTGAACTGCAATGTCTCACTTGGAAAGTTGCTTTCCTCATTGCTATCACATCACTGAGGAGAGTGGGTGAGCTTCAGGCACTAACCATAGAAGAACCATTTTTACAAGTATACCAGAACAAAGTGGTTCTTCGCACTAATCCTAAATTTCTACCCAAAGTCGTATCTGCTTTTCACATCAACCAATTTGTTGAGTTGCCTGTTTTCTTTCCTGAACCAGATTCCGTAGCAAAAAGAGCTCTACATACCTTAGATGTTAAACGATCATTACTCTATTACATAGAAAGGACCAAACCTTTTCGTAAAACTAAACAACTCTTTGTTGCTTTTGCTCCACCACACAAAGGCAATCCCATTTCTAAATCCGGTATTGCCAGGTGGATAGTCAAATGTATTCAAACATGCTATGCAAAAGCAAAGAGAACTTTACCAATTCCCCTTAGAGCGCATTCCACTCGCAAAATAGGGGCTTCTATGGCTTTCTTAGCAACTGACATCTGTAAAGCTGCAACATGGTCTACACCACACACACACACATTACAAAACACTATTGTGTAGATGTGTTAGCCAGACAACAAGCTAATGTAGGTCAGGCAGTTCTACGTACACTCTTGCAAACAACTGCAACAGCTACAGGTTAGCCACCGCTTTGGGAGATTACTGCTGTAAAGTCTATGCAAAGCATGTGGTCTACAGCTCACATGGCTCGAGCGGAAAATGCTAGTTACCCAGTATGCATCTGTTCTTGGCATGTAGAGCTGTAGATTCACATGCATCTACCCGCCTCCCCGGGCACCTGTACCTGTTCCAGTACTATCTTACTTGGATACATACGCATGGACATCTTTATTCTACTCTTACTAACTACATTCTCACCCTCTGCGGGAAAACAATCTAACAATGGAGTCGATGCCCATGCGCACTATCACCGAAAGGAGGAGTCACCTACCTTGTGACTGGAAAAGACTTCTTCAAAGAAAAACAAAGTGCAAACATCCGGACCCAGCACTAGATGGCAGACTTATGCAAAGCATGTGAATCTACAGCTCTACATGCCAGGAACAGATGCATACTGGGTAAGTAGCATTTTCCTTCTTTTCTATGTCCTTGGGGTTTAAACCCTGTGGACAGCAAATGTCGGTCACAGACCCCCATTCTATTTTTATGTGGTGCTTAGGAGAGCACCATTACTCCGAGAAGTGCGACTCATGTCAACTGCTTCAACCAAAGACGCCGAAGGAACGTCTGATGAAGCTTCTTGCGGCGCGGTTGTTGCAGTCTTCGAAGATGTCCCATCGACCTCATTCCTCTTTGAGCTCCAAGGACCGACCGCGGGTCCGATCCAGGGGCTATTCCCGTGGATGTCACTCTCCCTCGACGTCTAAGGGTGAATCTCTACACAGGCGATCGATGGCACGGCATCGATTGGCTTCGTCACATGAGGCCTACCACCAGTCTTCGGCTGGAGACTCAGTGCATGAGTCTACCTTGCGCCTCCCAACCTACCCTGGAGCTGGGGCGACTGATTTAGATGAGAGAATAATACAACTCTTTCCATAGTTTCTTTGAGTCTTCACCTTCCCCTGGAGCGCCCTCGTGCCCAAAGGAACTGCACAACACAGTCACTGTGTCCACGCCGGCGGGTGCGCCTTTGGCGTCTGTCCGGATACTGGATTTAAAATCCGGTCCGACGCCAGTGCACAGTTCTTCAGGGTCTGGTCATCTGACTCCGGCAACAGCGTCAAGGTCCAACCTGTTGACTTTGGCGCCACTCGATACTCCACCTTCTTTCCACTCCGACGCTCTTCGGCCCCGGACGGCGTCGGATGCGGCGCCGGGTGCTGTGTTTGTGGAGCTGTCCGTCCTTCCTTCTGCTTTTCCTGCAGGGGAACATGATGTTGGGGGTAATGGAGAGTTTTTCCAGCCCATTTCTGATACATTTGAACCTCCTATAGAGTCTAGTTGGTTGGTTGACTTTGGGGAAGCTAGTGGTAGGAGTCTTCTCTGGCCTTCTATCACCTCCTAGTTTGGGTACAGAAGTGGGCTCCTCTCTAGCGGATATACTCAGACGGGTTTCTACCATTCTGGAGGTATCGCTTCTCTCTGTTGAATTGACAACAGATCCATTACTTAGAGTCTTAGTTCAGAGCCAATCGTTAAAGCCGGTGCTTCCTTTTAGTGAGGCTTTTTGTGATATTCTGGTGGGGGCTTGGGCTAAGTCTGAAACGGGGGCCCTGTGAATCGTTCTGTTTCTCACAGACACCAGCTGGCCCCTGGAGATCCAACGTGTCTCCTTAAGCACCCGACTCATCATAGTTTTGTGGTGCATGCTGCATTGGCCGCCCAAAATATTGACACGTTCCCTGCTGTCCCCCCAGAAAGGGAGGCCAGGAAATGGATAGCTGTGGCAGGCTTATTTTCGCCCCCACTAGTTCAACACTGTGTTCTCTCAATACCTCGTGTCCTTGGATGTTTGTCCCATGCATTATGGGACTCGGTAGAGTGCCTGCTGCCTTCCCTTCTGGAGGAGAGACGGAACGTTCTTGTCCCGTTGGTACAGAATGGCAAGCAAGCAGCTAAACTGATTATTCGTTGTGGTACGGGTACTACTGATTCTGTAGGTCGGCAATGGCCTCTTCAGTAGCACTTCGTCATCATGCCTGGTTGCGAACTTCGGGCCACTTTGTTCGCTATGCCTTTTGATGGCGCATGCCTTTTTAGTGCGCATGCTGGCTCTGCTTTGTGGAGATTTAGAGATAGTTGGGGTGCAGCAGAATCTTAACCCTGCTGACTGTTTCCTTGTTTCCCTGTAATGGTTTTTATGGAAAAACCTTCTGCTCCAGTATGAGCCGTTCATGGGGCGACACCCATTGGCTTTTCCTTTCAAACTTCCCTTTATAGGGTGATAGCGGGTGAGGTATTCCTGCTTGCTGAAGGTAATTTTGTTCAGTTATTCTGTCAGTGACAGGTTAAGTTATCAGTAATCTGGGACATACATTATTTTGTAACTTTATGTACACCCGTACTAACGGGTTTCTTGCTGGGACTGGGTTTCTACCCAAGTGCTTTTTCTAGTATGAGTACTTTGTTCGAGTTGTGCGGATGCACTGTGACCTTGTTCCCTGCTCTGCAGGGATTGTCCTTGGTATGCCTTGTGGACACTTTGGGTTTTCTTCTGTATGCTTAAGTTCCCTTATAGGGACTTTCATTATCTATGTTTGAATATGGAGTGTTAGTGGTCACGCTACGCACCAGTGAAATGTTAGTTTCTCCTTCTAGCCATGGGGTGTTTTTACCCGAATCACTATCTTCTTTCTATATCGGAAGTTTTGGAGAGGGAGGCAGAATCTGTGGCTGAACAGGATTTAGCCTGGACCTGGGCTTTTTATGGCAGTTTGTTTCGCTTTGTTTAGGCAGCAAGTTTTCCTGACAAGAGGCTATGGGCCACATGTATCAACATTTGTAATAGCAATTACCTAATTGCAATTTTCTGTGAATCGCAATTAGGTAATCGCTATTACAAATGTATGAAATATCGCAATTCGTAGGGGGTCGCAAATCGACCTACCTTATTAATATTAACGAGGTAGGTCACAATTTGCGACCCCCTAGGAATCGCTAAAATCACAGGGATGGTGGCCAGCTGGGGTCAGCAGACCACCATGTCTGTGATTATTTTTGAATAAAGCAGTCTTTTTATTTTTTATTAAATGCAGCCCGTTTTTCTTAAAGGAAAATGGGTTGTGTTTAAACAAGAAAAATGAAAAGTTTTCTTTTCATTTTTTAAGAGCAGACAGTGGTCCGTAGGAGAAGAAACTGACGTCAGCACGTCGGAGGAGGGCTTATACGGACTCCATTGACGTCTCATCCGGAGGACAACATCGCTACGGAGTCGCTCAACGCCCACTACCGACACAGAGGTACTGCTGTACAAAGATTTCCGGATCCAATCTGGCGCCGGGGGAGAATTCTAAGTTAAGGAATCTGTGGCTAGATTCTGTCTCTACCAGATGAGGCTTTACTGAAGGTAAGTAACTTATTCTTTAAAATGTCTGTTTCAGGTGTGTCAAATGGGTCTCTGCCATGTACAGATGAAGAATGTGAAGTTTAGATCTCTTCTTTAGGAAAGGCCATTTTGCTGTTACCTTTGCACAGAACCACTCAGCTATATTTTGGAATGAGTTGCAATGAGTGTAATGCCAAAATGAATAGCTGAACAGTACTCCATCTAGTGCAGTACATCTTCATCAAAGGCACCCCTTATCAACCACTGAGGACAGGTGAAGAGTCTAGCATGGTAGGTCCCTCCCTGGTACCAGATTATGAAGTAAGACCAACAGACTGTTCCTAGCAAGCTGCTTAAGAGTTGGGATAGTGTACGCTGCAAACCTGTACTGAATCTTTTGGTTGTATGGGCCCTCGGGCCACACTGTACCATGAATAGAAACCTGAGTAAAATTTGCTATAAAAAAAAAAAAAGTTGGGATAGTAAGGTATGGTATTTAACGTCTGCAACATGGTGGGTACCAAGATGGACATTAAAAGACAAACTTCTTTAGGATTTTTGGTGTTCACCATAAAAGTTCTTGGTATAACTTCTCTGGATGATTTCTTTAATTTTGTTTTTTCCATTGGTGGTGAATCATCTTGAAAGAGAAAATAACTACAATAAGCAATTTAGCTTTAATAAAAGTTCAGATTTGTGCTACTGAAGTCTTTGATTGTACTAATATTCCACTGTATTGTCTGACTCTTTGGAATATTTGAGTTTCTTTAATATTCCATCTCTGCATTAGAGTCCAACATCTGTAGGTATTTTACTGTCATGTCCAGGCACAGCAGTACAAACTATTAGCTCCATAGGAACATTCTAAAGAGGAAACAAAATTACCTTCATTGTAAATTCTATCTACAACCCACCTTCCAAACTTTAGCTGAGACTCCTTCCAAAAAAGAAATTAGGATGCTCCTACTCAATTGTCGCTCACTCCCTAAACATTATGTTGAAATCCACCTACTCTTAGAAGAGAGGAATCCTGATGTTTTATTTTTAACTGAGACATGGTTGAATAAAGAAACAGATTTTACCATTGCTCAATCCCTCCCCCCCACCTATGTAATCCAAAGGCTTGATCGCAACACAGGTCGGGGAGGTGGCTTAGCCATAATTTATAAAGATAAGTTCCAATGTAGAACTTCTATGAATCCCATTCCTGACTGTGAAAGCATGTCTTTTGCAATCGACTTCACCCCCACGTACACTTTTGCAGGGATTCTTGTCTATCGTCCCCCAGGCCCTCTTGGCCTTTTTAACAAAGACCTACCTGATCTTGTAGCCCATTTCGCCAGTTCCTGCCCCAATTTTACAATTTTGGGGGACTTCAATATGCATTTTGACGATGGTCAATTGGCACCGTTAGTAGAACTTGCGAATGATTTGGCAACGCTCCAACTAACTTTAAAAGTGGATGGCCCTACTCATAATAAAGGGCACTTGCTCGACCCCATATTTTCTAATATAAATATTTTATCCATAGATAAGGCTGTTCCCATTCCATGGTCTGACCATTTCTTACTTCCTTTCGCATTGACTTTACCGGATGCCACTATACCGACTGTTAGAACTACGAAATTTGCCCGTAAGTGGTCGACACTCTCCATAGAAGCCCTGATGGACAAGTTAAACGCTACTTCTCCCCCATCGCAATTAGACCCCACCCTTGCTAATGAGAATTTCAACAATTGGATTGAGTCAGCACTTGACTGTGTTCTCCCTAAAAAACAAATTTCAGAAAGGGTAGGAGTAAAAAAAAAACCCTTGGTATTCTCAACATCTACGTCAATTAAAGCAGATATGTAAAAAACATGAAAGAAGCTGGAGGAAAGATTTTTTTACCTCTAGCAAAAGTATTTATCGAGAAGCCATTAAAATGTACAAAGATGAAATAAAAAATGCCCAGGCGCTTTTTTACCAAGACAAAATCTCAGCTGTAAACTCTTCTCGTGAGATATTTAAAATAGTTAAATCTCTTCTCGCAACTCCGACACCCTCTAAAGTCTCAAATAATGCTCAAGGGTGGTGCAATGAAATTGCGGAATATTTCTCAGACAAAATACTAACTATATATAAATCATTTCCTCAAAACATAGATGCATCGGTCCCCGTTACTTTCACCACGGAATCGTCAATTTTGCTTGAGGAATTTCCGCCCCTTGATCTTACCACTCTTCAAGGACTCCTGAGAGAGCTAAAATCGGGCTCTCCCTCAGACCCTGCCCCTCCTACCATTCTCCATCAAATCGCAGAGGCTGTGTCACCAGCTATACTGGAGGTGATAAACTCCTCACTCAAGACAGCCATTGTGCCATCCCAATGGAAACATGCAAGGGTCAGGGCACTGCTAAAAAAAAACCAGCCTTGACCCAGAAAACTGGGGAAATTATCGACCTATTTCCCTACTACCGGGAATAAGTAAGCTAGCTGAGAAATATATTAATTCTATTTTATCAGCTTTCCTGGAAAACAACAAGGGTCTCCATCCTACACAGACAGGATTCAGACCCCAACAGGGCACAGAAACTGCTCTTTTGGCTGTAGTAGAGGAAACAAGGAAGACTCTTGATAATGGAGGCTGCGCTGCCATTTTATTATTGGATCTCAGCGCAGCCTTCGATACTGTCAATCATCGTTTAATGATTCAAAGACTTGGAGAGGCCGGTGTGACTGGATCAGCCCTAAAATGGCTCCAGTCTTTCCTACAAAACAGGGTTTTCACAGTTTTTGAAGACGAATATTCCTCAAAACAAATTCCTTTGAAATGTGGGGTTCCTCAGGGATCCTCCCTTAGCCCCACCATGTTCAATGTGTACATGCGATCGCTAGCTGAAATAGTATGTCCTTTCGGGGTTCATATCGTGACTTATGCGGACGACACGCAGTTAGTCATCTCTATGAAACAAAACAATCAACATGAACTCGATTTATTCACCTGTCTAGAGAAAGTCTTTGATTGGATGAATCATTCCTTTTTGAAACTTAACGGATCAAAGACTGAACTTATGCTGCTGGGGAAGTCTGCTCCCCGAAATATTGACCACCTTTGGCCTAGCGTTTTAGGTCCCCCCCCGGCCCCCAGAAAACAAATCAAAAGTCTTGGGGCTTGGCTTGACTGCAACCTTGATTTTAAGGCTCAAGCGCGCACAGTTGCAGCTTGCTGTTACAGCCTCCTAAGAATGATTAGAAAAATACTTCCCTTGTTACCTTTTACAGCTAGACGGGTGTTGGTCCAAGCCCTTATCTTATCAAGATTGGACTATGCTAACGCTTTGTACCTGGGAGCCCCGCAGGGCACCATTAAAATTCTTCAAACTGCACAAAATTGTGCAGCTCGCATGCTGATGAATATTCCCAAACGCTCCTCGGCAAAACCCACACTCGCTACTTTACATTGGCTCCCTGTTCAGGAAACAATCCAATTTAAGTCCCTATGTATCACCCACAAGCTACTCTCTGGCAAGGGCTCTTCCTTGATCTGCTCCTGGATTCAACCCTATGTGCCTACTAGGGCCCTTAGATCTAACAACAAAGGTTTAGTCTTCGTTCCTAAGATTAAACGATCACGTAGTGGAGGCCGACTGTTTACGTATAATGCATCCAAACTCTGGAACGGTCTTCCCCTCCACATACGTTCTGAACCGGATTATCTCAAGTTCAGAAAACTGTTGAAAACCTTCCTCTTTCCGTAACTTCATTGCTATTACAGTTCTCTAGGGTGTCATAGCGCTGGGATGCCTCCGGGTAGCCATGCGCTCTATAAGTGCTCCTTCATTCATTCATTCATTCTAATTACACACTAAAGCTTTCTCAGTTTTTGTGGCAGTTGCTGAGAATATCACCCTTTATCACAGCTTACATGACCCCTGCAGATCTTTTACCTCAGTTTTCCACATTCTTTGTATTGTATTGCAACATTTATACAGTGCTTCATAGCCTTGGTGAGGCCGTGAAGCTCTCCAATTTGCATGGGTTTCCAGGGTGCGGATTTGGAGTGTGGCTGAAAGACTGTTGGATCTAGCATGTCCTGTATATGGCAGATGTTGTGTGAGGCACAAATACATACTTCAAACATGGTGCAGCGTACATTGTTGCTCATAAGCTCAAAGTGCTGAGGAAGTGTTGAGGAAGGGGTGAGAATAGATGCATTTGTGCATATCTACTTAATTTGTATAGATCATATTCATCTTGTGGTTATATGGATGGGAAGAGCCGTGTTTTTAGCGCTATCTGGAATTTAAGGTGTGTTTTATTCATGAAGGGATAGAATTCCAGATTTTACTCCCTGAGAGGAACCTCTGTTAGTTTGTGACTTTTTGAAGGGATGCAAGGTCCTTTTTGGTGATATGTCGAGATTTTGATGAAAGAATGGTCCGGTTCTCTGGATTGCTCAGCCAGTGATAGAAATTGCTTTAAATAGGTTTTGTTATTTTATGTGTACTTGTATAGCAAACGGTTCACTCGGGAGGCAATCCTGGTGCCGAAACAGGGGCTGTATGGGCCGAGCCAGGGTCCGGGCTAGATGAAGCGCCAGGTCTTCAGCTTCTTGCTGAATTCAAGGACTAAGAAGGCGGTTCTGATGTGCTCAGACAGGTCGTTCCAGGCGTTAGGAATGAGGTAGGCGAAGGCACAACTTCAGAATCTGGCTCTTTGTATGCCGGGTGTGTGCAAGTAGGAGTCCGGCGAGGTACTTCGGCAAGTGTTGTGTAAGAGTGTGTGTGTGTGTGTGTGTGTGTGTGTGTAGGTGTGTGTGTGTGTAGGTGTGTGTAGGTGTGTGTGTGTGTAGGTGTGTAGGTGTGTAGGTGTGTAGGTGTGTGTGTGTGTAGGTGTGTGTGTGTGTGTAGGTGTGTGTGTGTGTGTGTGTAGGTGTGTGTGTGTAGGTGTGTGTGTGTAGGTGTGTGTGTAGGTAGTTTGAAAAGTGCTCGTTTATGGATTGGGAGCCAGTGGAGCTCTTTGAGGTGCGGAATAATGTGAGTGTAGGGTGGGAGGTTGAGGATAAGCCTGGCGCTGAGTTTTGTATGGTCTGGAATCATCTGGTCAGTTGAGGTTTGATTCGGCATAGACTGCGTTGCTGTAGTCCAATTGGTGATGAGGGCTTGGGTGACGGTTCTGCGAGTGTTGGGTAGGGAGTCATTTGAAGATCTTCTTGAGGAACTTGTGTGTCTTATCTACTGCCATTAATTGTAGGAGCATGATGCCATTTGTGACGTGGGTCAGCCTCTGTTGATTTGAGAAGCTGTTTGGCAACTGTATTCTCTTACTTTCTGAAGTATCAGCAGCAGTGCTTCAGGACAAATATAGTCCCTTGATATAATCAACATGGGAGTGTAGTAAGGTGGTGGATGATAGCATGAACCTTTTGAGGTAAGCAGAAGTAAGGGAAAATGTGTTAAGGGCTTTGTTTGACCTCCTAAAATATTTGTGGCATAAGTAAGAGTTGGACTCCCACAGGTTCCTCACTTTAGCTGAGTATGATGGTTGGGATCCAAGTTCCTGAGGCCTAATTGATGAAGAGTTTCGTACTGCATTATCCATTTGCTTAAATTTATATTGCCTAACATTCAGTAACCACTTCCTTGTAAGCACTGTCCTGAACAATTTAATTTTGATACATTTATGCTCCTCTCAGGTTTATATCTTCTCAATTCATTTTTATTTCTTGGTGCTTTTTTTGTATTACTCGGAGCTACCTTTCTTGGCAGTTTCTCGGCTAGCGTTGGAATTTATTTTCTTTTTCATCGAAGATGAGCAGTGCGGCACCACACCGGTTAATTAAGGAAGTAATGTAATCATCATGGTTTTTGAAAGAGAGTAAACTATGGAGGATACCG
This sequence comes from Calotriton arnoldi, assembly GCA_963921515.1. Taxonomy (NCBI): domain Eukaryota; kingdom Metazoa; phylum Chordata; class Amphibia; order Caudata; family Salamandridae; genus Calotriton; species Calotriton arnoldi. The sequence continues at coordinate 42,262 of CAWUFW010000948.1, forward strand.
GACACTCATGGGAACCAGTGAAGGGTAAATAACTTTTTTATCCATCAATAGTCTCTAGAGGATCAATGAGTTCCGTCTCTGACCAAGACTAGTTTGTCTCCCTGTATCTATAGTGGTCTTCTCAGATTACACACATTTGAAATAACATAAGGCAATTACCCCTCGATTTTCATTGTTGACCCATATTTGCAGTGAGACTCTAATAGGAATTGCAACCTCGACTCTTTTATCACCACGTCGTTGTTGAACTGAAACTTTATATATTTTTTTCCTGTTGGCTTACCAGAAATATTTATCCATCATACTTTCGGTGCTATTATCACCAATTGTAATGTGCCTGTGTCTGTGTTTGACTAATGTTTATTTTTCTAGGGTCTTAATGCTGCTTTGTTCCATGAGAATAAGGACCCTCGCACTTTTGTTTCATTGGTACCTACATCTGCACACTCCGGAGATGGCATGGGAAGTCTGATAGCACTGCTGGTTGACTTGACACAAACCATGTTAACGAAAAGGTTGGCACACTCTGAAGAATTGAGAGCACAGGTCATGGAGGTAAGACAGCATTTACTTTTCTGGGAAAAACGTCTTTTGGGTATTTTATGATATTTCATTACTTTTTGGGATGGCGAAACGGAGTGCTTTAGGACTTAAGTAGAAAACGTCTTACAGTGTAAATGAATCCTTTTATGTTAATTGGTTTACTTGTGTTACCTTTAGGTGAAATCACTTCCAGGCATGGGTACAACAATAGATGTGATTTTGATCAATGGCAGATTACGAGAAGGTGATACGATTATTGTTCCTGGTGTAGAAGGTCCCATAGTAACACAAATCAGAGGTCTTCTCTTGCCTCCTCCGATGAAAGAATTGAGAGTAAAGGTATGTATTTTGTGACATTCTCCATAAATTTACAAAAATTGTCTACTGTACAAATGTTCAGTATTGGATCGAGATGTAACTTCAGCTGTGGCATTTACATTGCTTTTCATAAAAAGTATGTGCTTACTTCAAGGAGGGTTTGTTGCATAGTAATATAATTATCCTCACTTATTGTGGAAAGGTGTGTGTAAGAAAGTGCCCTCTTTCTGCATGGTTGCCCCCACTTTTTGCTAAACTGCTGATGTGCTTTGACTGAGTGTGCCGTGGGTTCCTGCCAACCAGGTACTATGTTCTTTCCCTAAACTGCTTTGAAAACAAAACCCAATTGGCACTCTTTGGCCACATGTCAGTCCCTTGTAAATGGTACCACAGGTACCAAGGGCACTGTGGCCAGGGAAGGCCTCTAAGGGGTGCAGCACTTATTGTGCCACCCTTAGAGGCCCTGTTCCTTTACACACACACACTGCCTTTGCAGGCTGCGTGTTTTGGTGCAGAACGAAGTGAAGAGTAGACATGGTACACATCCCTGTGTGCCATGCCTACAACCCACTGCCCTTGCCATAGGCCAGCCACCCCTCTAGCTGGGTGCACTATGCCAGGGGTGAGGGTACAGGTGCATGAGCCCTGTACCCATACAGTGTCTAAGCAAATTCTTAGACATTGTAAGTGCAGTAATGCCATTAAGAGTATATGATACTGGGAGTTTGTCATTACAAACTCCACAGCACCATAATGGCTTTACTGAAAACTGGGAAGTTTGGTATTAAACTTCTCAGCACATTAAACCCACACTGATGTCAGTGTGGGATTTAATGAAAAATGCACACAGAGGGCATTTTAGAGATGCCCCCTGAAAAACGACCTAACACTAGTGTCCAGGCGGAGTGGCTGCTCGCCAGCTGCCACCACTAGACCTGTTTCTAGACCCCTGGGTTGAGAGCCTGCTGCTCTTGAGGGTCTGAAACAATGTACATGGTGGGACGAGGTGCCAAGCCTCCTCCCCCAGGATGGGCAGGGTCCACGAAGGGGAAGCTTCAAAGGCTTGCCGCCTTTGTGAGCTTCCCCAGGCCTTTTGCTGCTTCCAGCAACTGGCCCCCACCTTGTCCTGACCCCCCACTTTGGGCGGGACAATCGGCGGGAAACCAAGTGAGGAAGGGAGGTGTGCCCACCTTTGCCAACCCCACCCCTCAGGGGGGGAGGCGAGGTGAAGCACAACTCTCAGTCCCCGCCATCTTGCAGAGGGGGGGACTCAGCCAACCAGAGTGAGGCATATGTCCCCCTCCCACTGGAGGGTGGCATAATAGGGGGAGTACCCACCACAAGGAAGGCACCCATTGGTCCCAACCTTTACCTACCTGTAACACCCCTAAATCTAGTATTTAGGGGCAACCCTGAACCGTGCCTCCTGGGACAAGAACCGACTAAGAAGAAAAGAAGAAGCCGTGCTAAAGCTAAGAGGAGGAGGACATCCACTGGCTTGGCCTCAGCCCTACCGGCCTGTCCCCACCTCGAACCTGTAGAAGCAAAATCCCGGTGTGTCCTGCAGCCAGCAACCTCAAGAACCCCGAGGACCTGCCCTGCCTTCCACAGAAAAGACTCTTTCTCCCATGAGCACCGGATTTGCACACCCACAGACTCTGGCTCCTGCCAAATCCGCAAGTCTGCACCCGACACCCACGGCCCGAGTGACCCAACACCAAGGGGAGGTCTTCCCGGTGATCCTGACCTGAGATCTGGTGATCTCTGACCTGCCTTGAATCTCCCAGCGAAGTCTGCAGCCTCTTTCTGGAGGATCCCCCCGACCGCGACCAGAGCTGGTAAGGAAAACCTGATGCCTAAAGACACCCCCTGCACCCGAAGTCCCACGGCCTTGGGTGGCCCAACCGACGGTGTCCCAGCATCCCTAGGCATCCCAACTTACCTCTCCAACCGGTGGTCACCTCCAGAAGATCTTCGTCCCGAGCCTGCAGTCTTTGTTGAAACCGGAGAAACCCCATTGAAATCAACAGGGCACCCGACACCAAACCATCACCCTGCACCCAGCCGCCCTTGCGCTGCTGCAGGTGTACTTTGGGTGCTAAAATGGATCCCCCTTTGCCCTGAGCTAAACCCCAGAAGCTTTGCTCCCACAACCTTGTGGCCTGCTCGTGAGCAGTCACCAACCGGATGCCCCCTATCCCCCATTGGATAACATTGGGCCTCAGCACTCTGCACCCGGCCGCCCTATTGCCGCTGGGGGTGCTTTGAGAGTGCATCCTCGACCCTGGGAGAACCCTGGTTCTAACCCCAGAATACCAACTCCCAAAAACTTGTACTTACCTGCAAACTGTTAACTTCATTTTTCTCCATAGGAATACATTGACTGTTTTTCCTAAAAATTGTTTTAAGTGTGGAGTTGGTTTTGTATGGAACTTTAAAAAACTGCAAATAAATAAAAACTGCTTACTTACCTTTTCTCTAGGAAATGTCCCAGTGTGATATCTATGTATATCACACTGAGTAGAAAAAGTAATCCAGAAAGTAATCTGTAAAGCAATCCAAAGTAATCTAACAGTAATTTTCACTGTATTGAAAGCATTTACAAACCTGTAACAAAGTCCTTTTCATTCAGATTGCTTGTATTGTTCAACCTGCTTTGAAAATTATAATATACACTTACCTGTGCCAGGCTTGCTTGGTTCTAGGAAATAAATACAACCAAATAATATTTGTATACAAATCAAATTGGTCTGAGTTCAGTCCTTGAGTGTGTGCCATCGTTTGCTGATTGAGTGTGTACAACAAATGCTCGCCCACACTACCACAAATAGAGAGTAAGGTGCTATCTACTTTTACCTCTGCCTACCTTTGGGGTTCCACTGGACTCTGTGCACACTTTGCCTCATTTTGCTATAGTAAATACAGAGCCAGCTTCCTACAGTGTTAAATTGGAGATGCTAATCATCAGTAAAGAGCACAAAAGGTGAGCAAGGTGATAAAAAGAAAATAACTAGATGCTCTTATTTTTGGGAAGGAAAAAAATCATGCTGCTGTTTGGTATTAAAGTATGATGGGTGACTGTTTGACCCTTTCTCAAATTACATCCATTTAAATATTTAGGAATAATTATGGATTTGTCTATTAAACCTAACAATATATTTGAGGCTCTTTATAGGAATCTTGTTTCTATTATGCTAAACACCAAATCTCATTAACAAATGTGCCCAGGCAAACTCTTCAAGCGTAGTTTGGGTACATTTTTGAACTCTGTTCATAGGTGTTTGGAAGCATCACATAAAAATCTGTCCAGTTAATAAATAATACCAACTTTCAATGTGGTCTGTGATATACAAGTGATCACTTCTAAGTCGTTGCAGAAGCAAACCGAAATGTCTTCCTAGGTTGACAAGAATTAGGGTCTTTATAGGTGGTCTCTTGTAAGTATACCTGCATTATAGAAAAATTATGAGTCAATCAGATTAAGATAACATTGAATGCACAAAGTTGAAACAATCCTACATTTTCTCCTTAAACACATTTCTGAAGAATAGTTCATACACAATATTTGTACTCCATATGGCAGCCTGTAGCATTTCACATCATTGTCCATCACCCATGGTACCATTTTTTTTTTTTTTTTTTTTTTTTTTTAAACTTTTTAAATAGAGGCTTTCAGCATTTTATTCCGTTAGGGCCAGACCTAAATACAGCCTATAACTAAACAAAGAGAGAGAGAGGGAACTTCTTTGTCTCCACTCTTATTCCCCAGGGATATATGAAAAAACAACAGAAGAGTGAGTCCAGGATATCAGGGCTATAAACAGGGATCACTCATGTTCTTATAAAGGGTCCTCACTCGCCAACCTGGTTGGTGACATGCTTCATCATAGGGCCCCACCGGAGAAGCCGAATACCTCTCCAGTGTGCTTCAACGCCTGATTACAGCGGAGCAGGATTTATGAGTGTTGAGTGCAAGTGATAGTGCAGTGAGTGATGTTAAAATAATCTTTACTACTCCTAAAAATTTTTTTTAATAATAGGGTAGTAAGACTAAATTAAAAAATGTGTGATGGACATTATGACTGAATAAATTGATCAGCCATATCCAAAGTTAAAAACATTAGGTCGACATGTTTCAGCCTCTATATGCCAGTTGCGAAGCTTTCCTCAGGACCAGGGACCATGGCGGTATGCACTCTCTAAGGTGCACCCTAACCTATGGCCACGTAAAGAACCGGATTACTCACGGTTCGAAAAAATCATGCCTTCAGCACTTCTGAATGCGCAATTACCTCTGCAAGAAGAAAAGAACATTGAAAAACACATACACAAGACATGACAAATATGCATATTTTGCCTGGTGCATAGTCCAAAAATTCAAGCGATCCTCTGTAATCGCAAATGCCCTTAAAAAGTGACTGCTTAAATTGCTTCCGTCATATACAATTAAGATCGACGGTGGCAAATGCGTCAGAAATAACTCTAGTTAAACCACCTATTCAGGTGTCTAGGTGCAATTACGCATTACCAGCAACAGATAGAATTCGTGAAATGTGCCGATTCACTGTTTCAAATTATATGCGCAAAAATGCTTTACTGTCACAGGGTGCAGTATCCTATGACCGGTGTTGAAAATGACTAATTGCCAACTCAGAAATGTTTGAGGTAATTACCTAAGAAAACATGGTGGAACTGCCTAGTGAAAAATGAAAGGCTATATGATCAAATATTCTCCAGTTACAACAAACGGAGAATAAAAGTCAAGGAGATGAAAAGCTTACGTTTCAGTATGAAGTGGTATTACAGCATGGGTCCTGGCAGGGGGCGGTGACAAGGAGTCACTCGCTGGCGGGTGAGAAACAGAAAAAACCAGGGTCATAACGATTTGTACTAGAAAACATACCTCGTGTTGACCAGGTCATCCTGTGTCACTTACTGCTTCAAAGTCAGCCGCCCGCGTTGCCTAGGTCGTGCCCATCTACAGGACCCGAAAACTGTGAATGATCCTCCATCACGAAGATATAGCCGGAAATGCCGCCGCTATCCCTGGGGCGGCGCTCAGCTAGCGAAATGACGTCAACGCGTATGTGCGTGCGTCATTTACGGCAGAGGAGTGGACCGCTAACCCAGCGAAAGGCATACTGGCTACCCGATGATGGTGTACGCATGCGTTCAAAAAGTAATGTCGGGGCTAGACGAATACAGTCTAATCTCACTCATTATATAGCACCAAGTGCCGAACAGAATGTTCTACGAGGCACCAAGATAGAATGTCTGAACCCTATGGAAAATAATTAATTAGACCAAAGGGTCAGAACAAGTCATATCGATGGAAAAACAGCATAAAAAAGCCTGCTTCCATGGATGAGGGTAAAATTAGCTACCAAGTCAGTTGACACTGGAGGATAAAATAAGTAACTAAAGCCAGTGGAAATCATACTTTAATAAAGAGAGCAGAGTCTCCTAGTTCTAAAAAACACTAAGGTAACGGCTACATCACTAGTAAGATCTATCTTGCAGTAGGCCTAATATTGTTCAGTGACAGCTGGCTACTTTAGATAGAAAACATAGGATGGTGACTGATGGCAACCGCTAAAGGTTTAAATGTTAGGCAGTGCCTTAACGCACTGGGTAATTACCTTTTTAATACTGAACCCCATGGAATATTATCATTCATTCCCTGCTTATGAGTGGACAAACGGTATATCCAGCGTTGCTCTTTCTCAAAAAGGGAGCTCTGCGTATTTTTGCCTGGTTTCAGTTGTTCAATTACAGTCCAGTGTAAGTCGTTGGTGGTATGATTAGCCTGTATGAAATGTTCAGTCAGCTTTGTTGTATTCTTTTTACACCGGATATTACTCCGATGCTCACTGATACGTAGCTTAATTTTTCTAGTCGTCATACCCAAGTAACGCAGGCTACAAGGACATGTGATAAGATATATCACGTTACTTGAATTGCAATTTGTATGGGCTTTTTGAATCCAGGTTCTGTTGGGTTCAAGGTCAAGTGTTTTGGAAGCAGTGGTCAGATGACAGACACTGCAATTCCCGCAAGGAAAGTGCCCAACTATATCGGGTAAGCCCCAAGCACTGCGGACTGATGGATTACTAGAAGGCAGAGACTTTTGAGGTCGAGTATGGACCAGGCAATCCTTAAGGCTCCTCGCCTTTTTAAAGGAAAAAAGAGGTTTATTCCATTTCCTGTTCCCAGTTTCAAGAATCTCCAATGTTTATTGATGGCTTTCGTGACTGCATTTGAAGCTGTGCTATATGTCGTCACGCATGTCAGCGGAATTTCCTCATTATTCTTGGGGTTATCTTCCAACAATATATCGCGGTGCTGATTCCTCGCTCGCTTGTAACTTTTCTTGAGGATGTGTTCAGGGTAACCACGGTTCCGTAGTTTACCTGATAACTCAGTAGCTTGGGAGCGATAGTCATTGGTACTGCTGCAGTTTCGTCTGATCCTAAGATACTGCCCGTACAGGAGATTTTCCCGCAGTGCTCTTGGGTGGAAACTAGTGAAGGCTAGAAGGTTGTTTTTTGATGTCGGTTTGTAATATGTTTTTGTGGCAAACCTTCCTTCCGCTTTTGTGATGGTCACGTCCAGAAACACCATCTCTTTCTTATCATGGGTATAGGTGAACCGTAGGTTAGCATCACAGGTATTGATCCAGTTGAAAAAATCCAACAGGACTCCCTCTGGTCCTTGCCAGATAACAAAGACATCATCTATATATCTTTTCCAGCATGTGATATAAGGTGCAAAAGGGTTGGCTGCGGCCAAGATGTACTTTTGCTCGAAATCATAAACATACAGACCGGCCACACTTGGGGCAAAGGTACTGCCCATCGAAGTTCCCATAGTTTGTAAAAAGAGCTCTCCCTCATACTCAAAGAAATTTCTTTTCAGTGCTAATGTTGCACATTCAATGATGAACTGGCGTGGGACGTTATAATCCCATTGTGCCTCCGTTAAAGCCTTAGCTAGAACGGTAATAGTTGCATCTTGGGGAATGCTTGTATACAAGCTTTCTATGTCCATAGAGACCAAGATGGTAGAGTCTTCATCTATGGAAACGTTCTGCAAAAAAGAAAGGAGAGTTTTGGTGTCCTTCAAGTAAGTAGAGGTTTTTTGTATCAATGGTTTCAGGAAAAAGTCACAAAATTTGGACAATGGTTCTAATAAAGAACCAATACCAGAAACAATCGGACGACCAGGTGGTGGGAAGGTGTTCTTATGGGTCTTCGGCAAGGTATAAAAGTAGGGGATAACACTTTCCCCTACTGTTAGAAAATCTGCTTCATGTTTAGTAATGTGGCCATTTATTTCAGCAAGGTCAACAAGGTTACTGATTTCTGACTTAAGAGACATTGTGGGGTCTGATGTTAAGGGAGTGTAATTCCCCCTATCAAGAAGGAGACGTCGACATTCTGTGTCATAGTCAGTTTTATCAAGAATGACCAAACCACCCCCTTTATCTGCAGGCTTAATCACAATGGCATAATTTTTTTGCAGATTTTGGAGACTCTGATATTCATTGGCACTCATATTCTTGAAGGTATCTGGCTCTTCAAATTTCTCCAAATCATTAAAAACTGCCTGCTCAAATGTCAGTATTTCTACTGGAACCATATGCGGAGGTGGAATAAACGTAGATTTCAATCTAAGGCCAGTTTCACCCGTAGAATAGGGTGTATCCGTGGGTTGTAATTTATCAAAATACGCCCTCAATTTCAATTTTCTAAAGAAATCCGACAGCTCGCAGTGGAGGCGGAATTTATCTAGTCTCGCCGTGGGGACAAAACCAAGACCCTTCTCAAGTACTTTCATTTCAGTAGGGGTAAGGGTCACTTTGGATAGATTGGCAGCGCACAGCTGCGAGAGATTTTTCTTCTCTCTTTGGTTTTTGCCCTCGTGCATGTGTGGAACTTTTTTCTTGTCGTAACGACTAGACCTGTGATTAATAATATCATAATGGAGAATCAAGGCTTAACCTTCAGTGATGCGGAAGTGGATGCCATCTTGGCGGACTCATCCCTCTTTGCGGATCCATCAATAGCACAAACCATCTCGCAAACAACCGAATGGGAGAAATTAACAGAGCAGAAACGTAATCGCATTAGGACTATTCTGCATGGTACTATTCTAACAGAATATTTGCGCAATAACATGGCTCCAAGAGGCCTACTGGTCACTAATGCACCGAGAATCTTCCTGTCTTCCGAAAAGAATGGGCCCAGATCGCGTGGCATTGTACCCGCGACTGGTTGGTATTGATAATAAAAACTGCATTAAGACTATCAGAGGCAATCTTGGTGGAGATACAACTTACTGAGACTCATTTTAGAACCACATTGACTGGCTACAAAAAGAAGCTTGACGAACTTAATAAGGAGATTAATGAATACAAGGAGAACCTGACCCAAACTAAGGTTCTAAAGTTCCAAAAAGATCTTAAGCGCTTTGCCTTTAACAAAGTCTATGCATACGCTGACCCTGAATATATCCCTCCTAATAAGAACATGAATAATTCTGATGTCTCTGAAGATGACACTTCCACGACCAGTGGTTCAAGCGGAGACAGCTCTAAATCCAGACAAAGGGGTAGGGGTAGAGTCAGGCAACAATATCACCAACAACCATGGCAACAATTCCCAACCCCTATGGGAGGTTATTTTCCTAACCATTTTCAACCACCACAATATCCTATGATGGGCTGGAACCCGGCCTTTATGCAGATGCCTCCCTTCCCCCAAAATACATATAGACCGCCTTTTTTAGAAAAGGGCAGGAGGGGAAGAGGAAGGAGAAGAGGGACAAGTCAAGTCCATTGGCAGCAAGAAGACCCAGTAGGGAGCAATACACGCAGCAGGACCACGGAACAGACAGCGGGACCGAGCATCCAGAGAGCCTGGTGACCAATCTATCCAAAGTGACCCTTACCCCTACTGAAATGAAAGTACTTGAGAAGGGTCTTGGTTTTGTCCCCACGGCGAGACTAGATAAATTCCGCCTCAACTGCGAGCTGTCGGATTTCTTTAGAAAATTGAAATTGAGGGCATATTTTGATAAATTACAACCCACGGATACACCCTATTCTACGGGTGAAACTGGCCTTAGATTGAAATCTACGTTTATTCCACCTCCGCATATGGTTCCAGTAGAAATACTGACATTTGAGCAGGCAGTTTTTAATGATTTGGAGAAATTTGAAGAGCCAGATTCCTTCAAGAATATGAGTGCCAATGAATATCAGAGTCTCCAAAATCTGCAAAAAAATGATGCCATTGTGATTAAGCCTGCAGATAAAGGGGGTGGTTTGGTCATTCTTGATAAAACTGACTATGACACAGAATGTCGACGTCTCCTTCTTGATAGGGGGAATTACACTCCCTTAACATCAGACCCCACAATGTCTCTTAAGTCAGAAATCAGTAACCTTGTTGACCTTGCTGAAATAAATGGCCACATTACTAAACATGAAGCAGATTTTCTAACAGTAGGGGAAAGTGTTATCCCCTACTTTTATACCTTGCCGAAGACCCATAAGAACACCTTCCCACCACCTGGTCGTCCGATTGTTTCTGGTATTGGTTCTTTATTAGAACCATTGTCCAAATTTTGTGACTTTTTCCTGAAACCATTGATACAAAAAACCTCTACTTACTTGAAGGACACCAAAACTCTCCTTTCTTTTTTGCAGAACGTTTCCATAGATGAAGACTCTACCATCTTGGTCTCTATGGACATAGAAAGCTTGTATACAAGCATTCCCCAAGATGCAACTATTACCGTTCTAGCTAAGGCTTTAACGGAGGCACAATGGGATTATAACGTCCCACGCCAGTTCATCATTGAATGTGCAACATTAGCACTGAAAAGAAATTTCTTTGAGTATGAGGGAGAGCTCTTTTTACAAACTATGGGAACTTCGATGGGCAGTACCTTTGCCCCAAGTGTGGCCGGTCTGTATGTTTATGATTTCGAGCAAAGTACATCTTGGCCGCAGCCAACCCTTTTGCACCTTATATCACATGCTGGAAAAGATATATAGATGATGTCTTTGTTATCTGGCAAGGACCAGAGGGAGTCCTGTTGGATTTTTTCAACTGGATCAATACCTGTGATGCTAACCTACGGTTCACCTATACCCATGATAAGAAAGAGATGGTGTTTCTGGACGTGACCATCACAAAAGCGGAAGGAAGGTTTGCCACAAAAACATATTACAAACCGACATCAAAAAACAACCTTCTAGCCTTCACTAGTTTCCACCCAAGAGCACTGCGGGAAAATCTCCCGTACGGGCAGTATCTTAGGATCAGACGAAACTGCAGCAGTACCAATGACTATCGCTCCCAAGCTACTGAGTTATCAGGTAAACTACGGAACCGTGGTTACCCTGAACACATCCTCAAGAAAAGTTACAAGCGAGCGAGGAATCAGCACCGCGATATATTGTTGGAAGATAACCCCAAGAATAATGAGGAAATTCCGCTGACATGCGTGACGACATATAGCACAGCTTCAAATGCAGTCACGAAAGCCATCAATAAACATTGGAAGATTCTTGAAACTGGGAACAGGAAATGGAATAAACCTCTTTTTTCCTTTAAAAAGGCGAGGAGCCTTAAGGATTGCCTGGTCCATACTCGACCTCAAAAGTCTCTGCCTTCTAGTAATCCATCAGTCCGCAGTGCTTGGGGCTTACCCGATATAGTTGGGCACTTTCCTTGCGGGAATTGCAGTGTCTGTCATCTGACCACTGCTTCCAAAACACTTGACCTTGAACCCAACAGAACCTGGATTCAAAAAGCCCATACAAATTGCAATTCAAGTAACGTGATATATCTTATCACATGTCCTTGTAGCCTGCGTTACTTGGGTATGACGACTAGAAAAATTAAGCTACGTATCAGTGAGCATCGGAGTAATATCCGGTGTAAAAAGAATACAACAAAGCTGACTGAACATTTCATACAGGCTAATCATACCACCAACGACTTACACTGGACTGTAATTGAACAACTGAAACCAGGCAAAAATACGCAGAGCTCCCTTTTGAGAAAGAGCAACGCTGGATATACCGTTTGTCCACTCATAAGCAGGGAATGAATGATAATATTCCATGGGGTTCAGTATTAAAAGGTAATTACCCAGTGCGTTAAGGCACTGCCTAACATTTAAACCTTTAGCGGTTGCCATCAGTCACCATCCTATGTTTTCTATCTAAAGTAGCCAGCTGTCACTGAACAATATTAGGCCTACTGCAAGATAGATCTTACTAGTGATGTAGCCGTTACCTTAGTGTTTTTTAGAACTAGGAGACTCTGCTCTCTTTATTAAAGTATGATTTCCACTGGCTTTAGTTACTTATTTTATCCTCCAGTGTCAACTGACTTGGTAGCTAATTTTACCCTCATCCATGGAAGCAGGCTTTTTTATGCTGTTTTTCCATCGATATGACTTGTTCTGACCCTTTGGTCTAATTAATTATTTTCCATAGGGTTCAGACATTCTATCTTGGTGCCTCGTAGAACATTCTGTTCGGCACTTGGTGCTATATAATGAGTGAGATTAGACTGTATTCGTCTAGCCCCGACATTACTTTTTGAACGCATGCGTACACCATCATCGGGTAGCCAGTATGCCTTTCGCTGGGTTAGCGGTCCACTCCTCTGCCGTAAATGACGCATGCGCGTTGACGTCATTTCGCTAGCTGAGCGCCGCCCCAGGGATAGCGGCGGCATTTCCGGCTATATCTTCGTGATGGAGGATCATTCACAGTTTTCGGGTCCTGTAGACGGGCACGACCTAGGCAACGCGGGCGGCTGACTTTGAAGCAGTAAGTGACACAGGATGACCTGGTCAACACGAGGTATGTTTTCTAGTACAAATCGTTATGACCCTGGTTTTTTCTGTTTCTCACCCGCCAGCGAGTGACTCCTTGTCACCGCCCCTGCCAGGACCCATGCTGTAATACCACTTCATACTGAAACGTAAGCTTTTCATCTCCTTGACTTTTATTCTCCGTTTGTTGTAACTGGAGAATATTTGATCATATAGCCTTTCATTTTTCACTAGGCAGTTCCACCATGTTTTCTTAGGTAATTACCTCAAACATTTCTGAGTTGGCAATTAGTCATTTTCAACACCGGTCATAGGATACTGCACCCTGTGACAGTAAAGCATTTTTGCGCATATAATTTGAAACAGTGAATCGGCACATTTCACGAATTCTATCTGTTGCTGGTAATGCGTAATTGCACCTAGACACCTGAATAGGTGGTTTAACTAGAGTTATTTCTGACGCATTTGCCACCGTCGATCTTAATTGTATATGACGGAAGCAATTTAAGCAGTCACTTTTAAGGGCATTTGCGATTACAGAGGATCGCTTGAATTTTTGGACTATGCACCAGGCAAAATATGCATATTTGTCATGTCTTGTGTATGTGTTTTTCAATGTTCTTTTCTTCTTGCAGAGGTAATTGCGCATTCAGAAGTGCTGAAGGCATGATTTTTCGAACCGTGAGTAATCCGGTTCTTTACGTGGCCATAGGTTAGGGTGCACCTTAGAGAGTGCATACCGCCATGGTCCCTGGTCCTGAGGAAAGCTTCGCAACTGGCATATAGAGGCTGAAACATGTCGACCTAATGTTTTTAACTTTGGATATGGCTGATCAATTTATTCAGTCATAATGTCCATCACACATTTTTTAATTTAGTCTTACTACCCTATTATTAAAAATTTTTTTTAGGAGTAGTAAAGATTATTTTAACATCACTCACTGCACTATCACTTGCACTCAACACTCATAAATCCTGCTCCGCTGTAATCAGGCGTTGAAGCACACTGGAGAGGTATTCGGCTTCTCCGGTGGGGGTCCTATGATGAAGCATGTCACCAACCAGGTTGGCGAGTGAGGACCCTTTATAAGAACATGAGTGATCCCTGTTTATAGCCCTGATATCCTGGACTCACTCTTCTGTTGTTTTTTCCTAAATACAGCCTAGGCATCATCCTGGCGTTTACGTTCATTATTTCTTGATTCTTAAAACTAGGTGTGACTACTGTAAGATTAACTGCTTTTGACACTTGTACATTTCCAATGGCTGTTCAGATTAATCATTGATCATTATCTTCAAAATCTTTCCAAAGGAGCCACTTTGATAATGCTTTGATAAGCAACTTAGATAAAGTCTTTGTGTTCTACAGAGCGGATAAGAAAATCATGGTTCTGTCATTTAAGGAACGCTGGAAAAATGCCTGATTCTGTGCCTTTGACTTGGAGTTGTTGTAGGGGGTCTGAAAATGTTGTTTTGATTGTCCTTTTGCAGGTAAGAGTAGGTGGTATGGAAATTCTCATCAGGTGCCTTATTTTTATCTTTATTGAAGAAGAATGTGGCAATCTTGCTTGCCCCTTTTGTGTAACCACCCGGAAGTGTGAGAAAGGCGATATCCGTGCATGTAAACCATAAAAACAAAACTGACTGTGTTTGAACAAGAATGATGAGTAATTGAGGGGCTATCATTTTAAGAGAATGTTAAAGATAGTGTTTTTTTGGCTATTTCACGATCCCCTATTTATTTTAGCTTTCATTACTGTTTGACATGAATCATGAGTTGTAGTGGAAATACTTGGTCTTCTCGATTGGCTTACAGGTTTATATTGAGTGGTCAGGTAAGGCCTTTGGGAAGTTGACTGTAGTGAAATGGTTCTGCATGTTTTCCTCTTTGTGCTTAATGAGACATAGCAAGTTTCAACGGTTTATAGCGTTATGGAATGGATAGAATGTTCATTGGGGGGAGGGGGGTGTGAATCTGCCCGAGAGGGTAAAAAATCTATTTTCTTAATAAGTGATGGCAAGTTGTACACCTTAACACTGAGAGAATGTTGAGTTTAATTTTCAGTTACCTTATTGTGTGACTGTTGTTCTTGCTTTCTTCTAACTGATTAGATGATAAACCTGTGGAGTATAGACTTTCTTGGGTGACTTACCTAGACTTGTGTGGAACCATTTATGTTCTTTACTGGTAAAAAGTTGGGTATAACTCCTATCCAAGCTGGATTACTGCTACAGCATATTATTTATGCCCAATCTAGAAATACTCTTAAAGCAAAGTTCACAGCAAGGGATTCAAACATTTAATGAGTTTTGGGATTACATGAGTTGATGGTTCAAGTATTTATTCTGGGGTCATGCCAGAGAGGCCTCCTTAAAATGGCCTGTATCATTCACAGGGTTCTTCTTACATTCACGTAAAACCTGAACACCAATGTTTAAAATAATCCTCTTTGGCCCCAGTTCCCACAATTTGATCCTTGGGTGAGTAGGTTCTCATTGTAGCTGTGCCTTGTTTTTGGAAATGCTTCTTGACTTACATGAGATCCTGCAAGGTCTCTCAAGTTCCTTTTTGTACTAGGGCTCATCCACATGTAATCTATTTCCACCTGCCTAAGGTTATTGCAGTTGTCATTAATAGCAAGGACCCACAATTGGCATTACTGTTTCAGAAGAATGTGTCTCTCTCAATTCAAACATATTAACGGTGGCATTCCTATGGCTTTCCGGAGACATTTTTTGCTAGAGTATTGGTGACGATATATATAGAAGTTATAAATGCTTTTAGGAGTTAAGTTTCCCCAGGATCGCTCTGCAAGTACCAAAAGCATAATGTGAGAAGGTACTGATAGATGAACCCACTATCTCCTAAGGGGAAAAAACAGAGATGTCCCCGAAGAGCCAGATGTATGAAAGCTGGGAATTATATTCTCTAAAAAGGTATTGTATTGGGCAGATTGTGGCGTGTGCAATGATCTATAGAGACATTTGTAAAGATAGTTCTCTCATCATTGGACCCCAGAAAAAAATAAAATAGCTATTGTGGTGAAAATAGGGATGTTGGTGCAGTTAAGTGTCCTATTTATAATTTTAGGATGTTTTAAGGAGTATTTCTTACTTGTGCATCGTGTTTAAAGTCTGTCTTGTGATGCTCTCTGTTATCTCCATAGCTGATGCCAGTTTCATTTTACTCATAAAGTTTGTTGGGTATGAAGTTGTAAAGTTGGGCATGCCAGAGACACCTTGTTTTTAGCTTCACATTGGTCTTTCAGAGTGGTATTTCTGATGAGCCTCCTGTCCTTTACTAATTTTTTTCATTTTTGTGTGCCTTCAGAATCCGTACGAGAAGCACAAGGAGGTTGTGGCTGCCCAGGGTGTCAAGATTCTTGGGAAAGATTTGGAGAAGACACTGGCTGGTTTACCGCTGCTGGTGGCCCACAGAGAGGATGAAATTCCAGTGCTTAGAGTAAGAAAAATCAAGTTTGAGTAAATGTTATCTTACTTGTGAAAGAGTTGATTGACAACCTACACTGCCGTCCACTTTTATATTTATGTGGCATCAAGCATTCAAATAACATATAATGTCCACCAAATACTAGCACAAAGATCAGTTTGTCCAAGCAAACACAGCAAGACTGGTTTCTGGCCAGCCCACAGTATAGACTTCAAACCAGGCATGAATTGAAGGTCTTCCAAACATTTTCACCTCCATCAGATACAGCCCTTCTTCCACAGGTGGGGGTAATAATCTACCATTATGTTCAAGCACTGGTGTAAGTATTCCACCTTCTCCTCTGCCTGCTTCCTCACTCTGCGCATGCTCTGTAAGATCTTCAAGTGGCTACCCTTGCACAACAGACACACTGTGACAGAGGCCCTCATCACAAGCTGACTGGACTATTGCAACGCTCTCTACGTGGGAATCGCCGCACACCACCTACAGAGACTTCAAACCATACAGAACGCCGCAGCCAGACTCGCCCTCAACCTCCCCCAACCAACCTACATCACAATCAACCTCCGGCAACTCCACTGACTCCCCGTACAGAAGGGATGCCAATTCAAGCTGCTGACCCATTCACACAAGGCTCCACACAACCAAGGACCTGACTACATTAACCACCCCCTTAAATTCCACCAACCTTCGAGTGGATTACGCTCTGCCTCCCTATCACTTGCCCGCACTCTTCGCATCTACCGAAGCAGAAGTGGAGGACGCTACTTCTCCTACATCCCAGCAAAGACCTGGAACAACCTCCCCACGCAGCTCCTGACCATCATCTCACTTCCAGAATTCCGAAGGGCCCTCAAGACCTGGCTGTTCGAATGAGCCTCTCAGGACCTGCCAGCGCCTGAAAACCCTATCCGGTGATTAGCATCACTATATAAATCATGATTGGATTGGATTGGATAAAAGGGCATACAGTGGAATCTATGAAAAGCACACAATCAGTCACCCAAAAAAATCTGCTGGAAAGATGTTTCAGATAGCTTTGAGAACACAACTTTGTAACGGCACTGTGGAAAGTACTGAGGAGCTAAAGAATTCAAGGACTGTACTCGTGATACTACTTTAGCAAAATAAGAAGCAGGGGTTGGAGACCAATGTTTGAACCATTTGGGTTCTTGACAAGTTATTTCAGTTTTCTTCATGGCAGGTGAAAAAATCTCTGTCCTCTAGAGAGTCATAATATTTTCCTAGTATAACAAATGACTTTCAGCATGTTAGAACAGCTGATCATTTCTTTTAGAGAGAGTGATAAATGTTGAGCGTCCTCTGATGGATAATGTGTATTTTCATGTGCCTGGCCAAAGCTGAGAAAAAGGTACAGCAAAAGAGTGGAGGGCACCACTTATGACCTTGCAGGTGTGCAAATGCTAGGCATTTATAAAGCGAATATATGATTAACATGCATAGCTTCACTAACCAACGCCCGCCACCACCACCCTCTGCAACTGGACCCCGATCAGCACCGAAGACACCACCCGCACGATGAACTCCATCCACTCCGGATCACCAACCGACCCCTGCCCACACCACGTCTTCAACAAAGCCGACGCCACCATCGCACCCCATCTCCGGGACATCATCAACTCCTCCTTCCACACTGCCACCTTCCCGGAGAGCTGGAAGCACGCCGAGCTTACCGCCCTCCTGAAGAAACCAACGGTGGACCCCACCGACCTCAAGAACTACCGTCCCATCTCGCTCCTTCCGTTTCCGGCCAAAGTCATCGAGAAGACCGTCAACGGACAGCTTGCCGCCTTCCTCGAGATGAATGGATCCCTCGACCCCTCGCAGTCCGGGTTTCGGGCCAACCACAGCACCGAGACCGCCCTCATCGCAGCCACCGACGACATCAGAACCCTAACCGACAACGGGGAAACAGCAGCCCTCATCCTCTTGGACCTCTCCGCGGCGTTCGACACCGTCTGCCACCGCACCCTAGTGAAGCGCCTCAGCAACATCGGAATCCGAGAGAAAGCACTGGAATGGATCATCTCGTTCCTCGCCGGAAGAACCCAGAGAGTCCGCCTCCCCCGTTCAGATCCGAGGCCACTGAAGTCATCTGCGGCGTTCCACAAGGATCTTCACTCAGTCCAACGCTCTTCAACGTCTACATGAGCCCCCTCGCAGCCATCGCACGCCAACACAACCTCAACATCATCTCCTACGCCGACGACACCCAGCTGATCCTCTCCCTCACCAACGACCCCACCACCGCCAGAGCAAACCTACACGACGGGATGAGAGACGTCGCCGACTGGATGAGGAACAGCCGCCTTAAACTAAACTCAGACAAGACGGAAGTCCTCATCCTGGGCTCATCACCCTCCGCCTGGGACGACTCCTGGTGGCCCCCGGCCCTGGGCACCGCGCCCAAGCCAACGGACCACGCACGCAACCTGGGCTTCATCCTGGACTCCTCCCTGTCGATGACCAGACAAGTCAACGCCGTCTCATCCTCGTGCTTCAACACCCTGCGCATGCTCCGCAAGAACTTCAAATGGATCCCCACTGAAACCAGGAAGACCGTCACCCAGGCACTCGTCACCAGCCGACTGGACTATGGGAACACCCTCTACGCCGGAACCACAGCCAAACTTCAAAAAAGACTCCAGCGCATCCAGAACGCCTCCGCACGACTCATCCTGGACATCCCCCGACACAGCCACATCACCGGACACCTGAAAGACCTGCACTGGCTCCCCGTCAGCAAGAGAATCACGTTCAGACTCCTCACCCACGCACACAAGGCCCTCCACGACCTGGGCCCAAAGTACCTCAACAACCGCATGACCTTCTACACGCCCACCCGCCAGCTACGATCAACCAGCCACGCCCTCGCCACCGTACCACGCATCCGCAGAACCACCGCCGGAGGAAGATCCTTCTCCTACCTGGCAGCCAAGACCTGGAACTCCCTCCCAACTCACCTTCGGCGAACCCAGGACCATCTCTCCTTCAGGAAGCAGCTCAAGACCTGGCTGTTCGAGCAGTAACTTACCCCCTCCCCCAGCGCCTTGAGACCCTCCCGGGTGAGTAGCGCGCTCTATAAATGCCGTGATTGATTGATTGATTGATAGCCACTTTTGTCTGGAAATCCAGCAGAGGAATGAGAATGTGACAGGCAGTGCTCGAAACCTGGTTTCAGTAAGATGAGCCTCCCAATCACCTTCCGAGTTGTTCATATTGTTTGTTTTTATAATTGGAAGGGCAGTTAATGTTGGAGGAAAAAAAAAATTGCCTATAAGTTTGGTTGTCCAGCATTTCAATCTCTCATAGATTTACATGCAACACTCCTTACTGCCCTTTGAGGCATTTTTGGCCCACATTGTGCTAGATGTCCATCCGTCAGGGAAATGTGGACAGACCTCCCTAGCACACCTCAGGCAACCACAGTACTGGAAACACTGCTACAATTGGGACATTCTGCACATGCTGTAGCAGAACTTTCCAGTGCACTGAAAAAGGATAGAATCAAACGGCCCGTTAGGGCACGGAATGGATGGGATACTCATTTAGAGGCCAAACTCGCAGACGGGGGGAATCGACCTGCAGCCAGGTTCAATCCAGATTTATTAATGCCAGGTTCAAGTTAGTGCATTTCCACATAGTGCATTGGTTAAACTTGGCCCCCTTATGGCTGCATAAAATATCTCCAGCTAGAACATCAGAGTACCCCAGATGCTGGGAGGGGGAAGCCGATTTGCTCTATATGACGTGGACCTGTGCTGCTCTGAACATTGGCAAGTTGTGGTAGATACGCTTCGACGCATAGTTCGGCTTCAGCTGGAGCAAAGTATATGGTTTGCTTATTGGACCTTATCCCTCGGCCCTGTGAGATGGGATTGCGGTGCAAATTTGCTTCTTTGGAATTGGTGTGGGCAAAATGCTGAATTGCATTCTGTTGGACCCACTCACAGGCCCCAGGGTTGAAAGTATGGGAAAAAGATGTTTAAAAGTGGTTAGCAGCGGAAGCAATATGATTGAGAATGATCTGCACTGACGATAAATTGGCTGAGGATCTGCTAGACTGGTCTGAAAGGTTAGACAGATGGATAGGAAAACTAGACAAGGACCATGGGTCTCAAAGTGATGAAACTGATAAAGAGGCTCAACGTACTCAGTATTGTTGCAGACTAATAGTGGGGTGGGAAGAGATGTCACAGTAGGCAACGTTGATGATTGTGCCTTGCGTATTACATCCCATTGTTTTATATGGCCCTTGTTATACCATAAATACATAAAGTTAAAAAAAGATTCACATACCAAGACCCAATCATCAGTCAGTGTACTCACACTGATGATAGAATGATGTCCCACAGAATGTCACTACATTGGAAATGCACATACAGAGTGTGCCACCAACTGAAGTTAGTTTCTGACTTGGTTACTCAGCTAACAGCTGCCTGCTGGGATGTCCAAAGATTTGCTACGCTCTTGTAACATATTGCATATTGTTTGTGTGAATGAGAAGTTTTTGCAGTAAAACATGCATCTATCTAATGTGAGTTTACCGTCGTCTTTTAAAAGGATGAATTAATACACGAGTTGAAGCAGACACTGAGTGCCATCAAGCTAGAAGAGAAAGGAGTTTATGTACAGGCATCAACGCTAGGATCACTGGAGGCGTTACTTGAATTCCTTAAAACCTCTGAAGTGCCAGTAAGTGCTTGATGGTCATTATGATTTGCCCTCTAGCATATAAACGTTCAGGATCTTTGCACGTATCACATACCTGTTTTCTTTGTCTCATAGTATGCTGGAATCAATATAGGCCCGGTTCACAGAAAAGATGTAATGAAGGCATCAGTTATGTTGGAGCATGACCTTCAGTAAGTAGTAAATTAAAAATCCAAACTGCAAAAAGCACGTAAAAATTCTTCACAGATTAACTTGCTTAAATTCTCCTGTCTGCAGTGTTCTGATATACATGAGTACATTATAATATCTCTCTCTCTCTCTCTCTCTCTCTCTCTCTCTCTCTCTCTCTCTCTCTCTCTCTCTCTCTCTCTCTCTCTCTCTCTCTCTCTCTCTCTCTCTCTCTCTCTCTCAGGTATGCAGTTATTTTGGCCTTTGATGTGAGGATTGAACGAGATGCTCAGGAAATGGCTGATAGTTTAGGAGTTCGCGTTTTCAGTGCCGAAATTATTTACCACTTGTTTGATGCCTTTACGAAGTACCGACAAGACTACAAGAAGCAGAAACAAGAGGAGTTCAAGTAAGTAAGATTTTCTTTAAGATATAAAGAAAGATTTTGTTGAGAATTGAAGATGTGCGTTAAAAATCTGCTTCAAATTACTTTTTTTTAAGTTTCAAAAATAGGTTTATTGAAGAAAAGTAAATAACAATGCTTCGTACAGTTAATCAGCAAATATTACAAAGATAAAAAAGAAAGAAAAAATAATATTACATATTCTATTTGAAAGCGATGAAGAAAATACATGAAGAAATATAAAGATCTGGTTCTTGGAAGTCTTAATACAATAAGAAATTAGAAGAAAAACGTAATATAGTTAAAATATGCAATCACATAAATATTACCGAATTAATATACTGAACAATGTCATTTTAAATATAAGGGAAGTCCGGGAGGCTAAGCAACTTCTTGTAGTAAGGGTATGGGAGCAGAGGATTTTTTTGCACTATTATCTAAAAATTGTGTGACAGGAGACCATAGTTGCAGACGTTTTTTAGCGAGAAATATAGGGTACACAAAGGTCATGTCCAGTGTCTGGTTATGACAAACCGCGTACCACCAAGTTAAAATTTGATAATTTGGCTGTATCCTTCCAATTCTTTATCTGCTGAAAAGCAACTGCCAATAACAAATCTATGATTTTTATTTGCGATTGTCTCCTATTCCAATCAATGGATAAGCTCCCTAAAAGAATATTGATAAAAGAAAAGGGGGCTGTAGTATTAAAGATGGAGTTAATTTGAATCCAAACCTGTTTCCAAAATTTAAGTACGTGTGGACATGTAAATAGCATGTGTTTTAAGTCAGCACCTTCGTGAGAGCATGTCCAGCAAGTGCTAGGAATTGCATTGTGTATTTTGTGTAAGTGTGCAGGTGTGAAAAGGAGTCTATTCTAAATGAAACAAGCATTGGCATAGCCAATAGGTCTCGCTTTTGGGACCTTATAAGTATTTAGTTATGCAGCACAATATCCTTGGTGCAACAACATCAACTGTTGCATGGCTAAACACTTATAAGGTCCCAAAGGCGAGACCTATTGGCTATGCCAATGCTTGTTGTATTTAGCGCCGTGATATCCCACTGGGATGAGTGTTGCGCTCTATAAAAACTATAAATAAATAAATATTAGCTGATTTAGACAGTAATGCAGTAACTTGCCTTTATGCCCACCAATGTTTGCTACATAAGAAAATAAAAATAGAAACACTACAAATAAACACAAGCATTTGCAATGCAATAGGTCTCACCTTTGGGACCTTATAAGTGTTTAACTATGCAGCATATTATTGATCAGATTACATTAGACATTAAAGATAATAAAGTTTGTGGTAAAATCTGTGCAATCTGTGCATTTCAGACCCGAGACAACACATAAATACATTAGGTTTCGCCTATCTGATTAATATTTTTTATTTTGTTGTAAGATTTCGCTTGGTGAGCAGTTGTGCAGTGTGACAGTGAAGAGTGCAGCACTGGAGGCAGGGGTCCAGTGTGTGAGGAATTTGGCAGGAGGAAGTAAACGTTATTGATGTGCAGTGTTGCGTTGGGAATCAGTGGCATTTTTTTTTATTTTTAAGAAAATTGTGGAGGGGTGGGAGAACAACCTGGAAAGCACATGGGGATGGGAGCGTTAAGTGGGAAGCAGCATACGGTAGCGAAAGGGTAAGCAAACACTTGCACTTTCATAGAGTGCTAAAAGCAAAAGAAAGTAGCTTACACTTTCAAATGTGCTTATAGAATGAAGCAGGTCAGAGGAACATCAGTAATTTTTTTTTTGCAGTTCCTGATAGCGCGAACTCGACTTGAAGTTTACTGTAGCGCTATACATAAGCACAAGTTACATTACACACGGTCGCATTTATATTCTTTTTAAGGGACAGGAAGATTACGTGATGTGTCAAGAATCACAGGGTGTTAAGCCGACGCCGAGATTAACAGCACCGAAATCGTTGAAGGTACTGTAGCGCTATACATAAGCACAAGTTACATTACACACAGTCGCATTTAAATTCTTTTTAAGGGACAGGAAGATTACGTGATGTGTCAAGAATCACAGGGTGTTAAGCCGACGCCGAGACTAACAGCACCGAAAGCGTTTTAAAGAGAGGAAGCATTGAAAAGCTATGTTTGTTTATAAGCTAAGCCCTGTTACCCTGAGGGGTCTTATCAGTAGAAACCAAACGTGTAGCAACACAACCGCAAGTGAAGAGTGCAGCACTGGAGGCAGGGGTCCAGTGTGTGAGGAATTTGGCAGGAGGAAGTAAATGTTATTGATGTGCACAATGTTGCGTTGGGAATCAGTGGCATTTTTTTTTATTTTTACGAAAATTGTGGAGGGGTGGGAGAACAACCTGGAAAGCACATCGGGATGGGAGCGTTAAGTGGGAAGCAGCCAACGGTAGCGAAAGGGTAAGCAAACACTTGCACTTTCATAGAGTGCTAAAAGCAAAAGAAAGTAGCTTACACTTTCAAATGTGCTTATAGAATGAAGCAGGTCAAAGGAACATCAGTGATTTTTTTTTTTGCAGTTCCCTACAGCGCCAACTCGACTTGAAGGTACTGTAGCGCTATACATAAGCACAAGTTACATTACACACGGTCGCATTTATATTCTTTTTAAGGGAGAGGAAGATTACGTGATGTGTCAAGAATCACAGGGTGTTAAGCCGACGCCGAGACTAACGGCACCGAAAGCGTTGAAAGTACTGTAGCGCTATACATAAGCACAAGTTACATTACACACGGTCGCATTTATATTCTTTTTAAGGGACAGGAAGATTACGTGATGTGTCAAGAATATCTGAAAGAGACACGTTAGTGACAGATTCCTTACCTTAGAATATCCCCAGGCGTCAGGCTGGATCCGGAAAGTTTTGCGTAGCAGTACCCTTGCGCGTCGGTAGGTGGCGTCGTGCGACTCCGCGTCCGTCGTCGGCTTCGGGATCACCGAGATGACGTCGCGGCCAGCACTTAGACGCCGCCCATGCGCGCTGACGTCAGTTTTCTTTTTCCGCGCCAGTAAGCGCAGATCCGGAGAGAGCAGTGCCCCAGTCATTTTTTGACTGAACTTTTTGTCACTGTTTTTCTCGAGTCGTTCGACTCCGACGGTGTCAGTAGGGATGCCCGGCTTCAAGCCATGCGACGCCTGTGGTCGAATGATGTCGATCACGGACCCGCATCAGGATTGTCTCTACTGCCTCGGGCGCGACCACGACCCCAAGTCGTGCCCGGACTGTCTGGCCTTGCATCCGAAGGCTTTGCGAGAGCGGTCTCGAAAGCTCCTCGAGGTCCGGCAGTCGGCTCCGCGCCAATCCAAGCCCCGGTCACGAGAGAGGTCGAGGGGCCGGTCGCGGAGTCCTCATCGTTCTTCGGGGTCAAAGTCTTCGCACTCCTCCGGTAAGTCGAAGCACAAAAAGTCGAAGAAGCGTCATCGCTCGACGACTTCCCCTCGCCGGTCGCACGACTCGGCTCAGGGTCCGGCCGAAATACAGGAGTTCCTGACGGCCATGGCCCGCCTCTTCGGGCCTCAAGGTCCCCCCGGTGCGCCTTCGGGCCCTAGTGGGGTTCCTCCTGCGGCTCCGCCGGCGGCTCCGGCCCCGGCGCCGCCAGCAACACCAGTCCCGACCCCGGCCTCGGTCCCGGTGCTGCCGCAACCCCGGTCGACGCCCGTTGACCTCACAACCCCTCCACCGGCGTCATTTTCCCTGGTGCCGTTCCCGACGCCGCCCGGGGCTCCGGGCGGCGTCGTCCCCAGGTTCTCTCCGGATCCGGACTCTGCGCCGGACCGACGTCGCTCGACGCCGGCTCCAGTGCCGCTGGGACCTTGGGTCCCACATGTCCCTCCTCCTTACATTGACCCTGATTTGGAGGACGAAGAGACCTGGGAGGGGTCTGAGGACCCTCTCACTGCCCAATGTGAGTATGATCAGGACTGGGCTGGGCTGAGGAACTTGGGGATGCCAGTGGTCTGGACACCTCTCCTGACGTTGGCATGCTGTCTCCTCCTTCCGTGGCAACGGAGGAGGGAGCAAACTTTGCTACGGTGTTGCGTAGGGCAGCTGAGGTTCTGCACCTCAAGTTACCTACCGTGGCTGTTAGGACTAACATCCTGACGGAAGTGCTTCAGCCGGCGGCTACCTCCTCGGAGCCACTGCTGCCGTTCAACGACGCACTTTGACGTTCTTTTGGGCACCGGGTCCAAGCCCACCACAGGGGCTCCTGTGGATAGGAACGTAGCCCGACGCCATCGCCCTGCTCCTGGCGACCCCCTGTTCCTTTCCCAACACCCCACCCCTGAGAGCTTGGTTGTCCAAGCCTCTGCCTCTCAAAGCGCCTTCCTTACCGCTCCCCCGGATAGGGAATCCAAAAAACTGGATCAATTTGGGAAGAAAGTTTTTTCTTCCACCAGTGCTGGCTTGATGTCTGTCAACACCACTTGCCTTTTGGGCCGATATTCCCACTCCTTGTGGGATTCGGTGGCGCAGGTCCTGCCCCAGTGTCCTGAGGAGGCCCAGGCACTGCTTTCCCGCGCCATTGCGGAAGGAAGAGATGCGGCGAAGTATACGATCCGCTGTGGCCTTGATACCGCCGATTCGCTAGGCAGATCGCTTGCGACGACAGTGGCGCTGCGCCGTCACGCCTGGCTGAGGACCACTGGTTTCTCGGGTGATGTCCAAAACACACTTATGGACATGCCCTTTGATGGTGTCGGCCTTTTCGGCAACTAAGCAGACCATGCGCTGGAGCCCTTAAGGACTCGCGGGCTACATCCAAGTCCCTGGGCCTTTCTGCTGTGCACCCTCCGCAACAGTCTGCTTTTCGCCCCTTTCGTGGCCACGGAAGGGGCGCCCAGTCACGTCCGCTGCCCAGCCACCGGCCCGCGCAGCAGGCGTCTACGCGTGGCCGAGGACGTGGCTCCCGCCGAGGCGGGCCGGGTAACCAGCGTGTGGGTCAGGCCACCACCTCCGCCCCGTCCGCGGGCTCCAAGCCCTCCTAGTCCATCCTTTCAGGTCCACAGCACGCCAGTGGGGGGCAGGGTTTGCCATCACATTCACCACTGGCGTGCCATCACATCGGACAAGTGGGTCTTGGACATTGTCCGAAGGGGCTACTCCCTCCCCTTCGAGACTACCCCCCCAGCCATGCCACCTCAATACCACCGCATGTCGGGGGATCATTTAGTACTTCTTCAAAAGGAAGTTTCGGCCCTCTTGGCCAAGGGGGCCATCGAGCGCGTTTCGACCCCAGAAGTAGGGCGTGGTTGTTACTCCCACTACTTTCTGGTGCCCAAAAAGGACAAGGAGGACATGCGTCCTATCTTGGACCTCCGGAACGTCAATCGCTTCCTCCGGAAGGAGAAGTTCACGATGCTCACCCTAGCTCAGGTTTTGACTGCCCTCGACCCTGGAGACTGGATGGTAGCGTTGGACTTGCAGGACGCATATTTTCACGTCCTCGTCCTGCCGGCCCACCGGCGTTACCTGCGGTTCACGGTAGGCCTCGAGCATTTTCAGTTCACTGTGCTCCCCTTTGGCCTTACCAGCGCCCCTCGGGTGTTCACGAAAGTGATGGCGGTGGTCGCAGCTCATCTGCGCCGGGCAGGGGTTCCGGTCTTCCCCTACCTCGACGACTGGTTGCTGAAGGCGGGCTCGTCCCAGGCAGTCGTCTCCCACCTCCAGACTACGGCCGAACTCCTGCACTCGCTGGGGTTCTCCATCAACGTGCCGAAGTCGCACCTGATTCCTTCTCCACAGCTCCTTTTCATCGGAGCAGTTCTGGACACGACGCAGTTTCGGGCCTATCCTCCCGAACGGCGAGTCCAGGATATTCAGGCTATGATTCCGATCTTTCAGCCTCTATCCTGGGTTTCGGTACGGATGACCCTGAGGCTGCTGGGCCTCATGGCCTCCTGCATCCTGCTGGTCGATCATGCCAGATGGCATATGCGGGCTCTGCAGTGGGACCTGAAGTTCCAGTGGGCGCAGCATCAGGGGAACCTGTCCGATTACGTCCAGATCTCGGAGGGGACTGCAAGACAGTTGCAATGGTGGCTCTCGAACCGGCAATAGGTCATGGGCAGATCCCTCTCCCTTCCCCAGCCAGAGCACACAGTTGTGACGGACGCGTCCCTTCTGGGATGGGGCGGTCACATGGGAGAGGCGGAGATCAGAGGCCTCTGGTCTCCGGCGGAGTCCCGACTCCATATCAACCTTCTGGAGCTCCGGGCGATCCGACTTGCACTCAAGGCATTCCTTCCCTCTGTCAAAGGGACGGTAGTGCAGGTGTTCACAGGCAACACCACTGCCATGTGGTACTGCAACAAACAAGGCGGGGTGGGGTCGTGGCCCCTTTGTCAGGAGGCTCTGCGTCTCTGGACATGGCTGGAACATCAGGGCATTTTCCTGATGGTTCAACACCTGGCAGGTTCCCTGAACGCCAGGGCGGACGAACTCAGCCGCAGGTGCATGATGGATCACGAATGGCGTCTTCACTCGGAGGTGGCGCAAGGACTCTTTCTACAGTGGGGAGAGCCTTGGTTAGATCTATTCGCCACCGAAGAGAACGCACAATGTCATCAGTTCTGCGCGTTAGAATTTCCAAGGCGGCACTCGCTCGGCGACGCTTTTCGTCGCGAGTGGAGTTGCGGTCTGTTGTACGCTTTTCCGCCTATACCACTTCTACCCAGAGTGTTGAAGAAGATTCGGCGCGACCGGGCCCAAGTCATTCTTGTGGCTCCGGACAGGGCTCGAAGAGTTTGGTATCCCGAGCTACTCAGTATGAGCGTCGATCCCCCGATCCGTCCGCCTCTTCGGGAGGATCTTCTGTCGCAGCAGCAGGGGACGGTCCTCCACCCGAACCTGTCCAGTCTCCACCTCCTTGCGTGGAGATTGAGCGGCAGCAGTTGATTCCTTTCGACTTGCCTCCCGAAGTTTGTGATGTGATTCTGGCAGCCAGGCGTCCCTCCACTAAGGTGGTATACGCCTGCAGGTGGAACAAGTTTGTGGCATGGTGCACAGCAAAGGCTATGAATCCCCTTTCTGCCCCTCTTTCTGAGGTTCTAATGTTCCTTCTTTCTCTGGCCCGACAGGGTTCTGCCCTGGATACCATCAAGGGCTATCTGTGTGCAATCTCGGCTTTCCTCAGGCTTCCCGATCAGCCCTCCCTTTTCAAGTCCCCTGTTGTTAACAGGTTTCTTAAAGGCATTACACACCTCTTCCCTCCTGTTCCGTTTGTGATGCCTCAGTGGGACTTGAACTTGGTTCTTACCTTCTTAATGTGCGCTCCCTTTGAGCCTCTACATAACTGTCCTCTTCGTCTTCTCTCTCTGAAGACAGCCTTTCTGGTGGCCATCACCTCCGCTCGGCGGGTGAGTGAGCTCCAGGCTCTTTCGTGCAAACCTCCCTTTCTGTCTGTCCATCCAGACAAGGTTGTTCTTAGGACGCGTCCGTCCTTCTTGCCAAAGGTGGTTACTGCCTTCCACATTGGGCAGACCATCACTTTGCTCACCTTCTTTCCGCCTCCGCATCCTTCCAGAGAGGAAGAGAGGCTCCACCGTCTGGACCCAAAACGTGCGCTTTCCTTTTACCTTAACCGCACACAACAGTTCCGGGTGGATGACCAGCTCTTTGTTGGCTACGTGGGCGCCAAAAAAGGTCGGGCGGTACACAAGAGGACCATCTCCCGCTGGGTAATCTTGTGTATCAAAGCCTGCTA
Organism: Calotriton arnoldi; assembly: GCA_963921515.1. Taxonomy (NCBI): domain Eukaryota; kingdom Metazoa; phylum Chordata; class Amphibia; order Caudata; family Salamandridae; genus Calotriton; species Calotriton arnoldi. The sequence continues at coordinate 71,394 of CAWUFW010000948.1, forward strand.
TTCTTTGGCTAAGAAGGAGCCCCCTGTTGGGCTACGTGCCCATTCTACCAGGGCAACAGCTGCTACCACGGCTTTAGGCCGTGGTGTTCCGCTACAGGATATATGTCAGGCAGCTACGTGGGCCTCGCTGCACACGTTTACCAAGCATTACTGCCTTGACAGCCAGGTCCGGAGGGACGGCTTCTTTGGCCGTTCTGTCCTCCGTGACTTCCTTGTCTGAATCTGTTCGCAGACCCACCACCGGGGTTGGTATTGCTGGGGTATCTATTCTAAGGTAAGGAATCTGTCACTAACGTGTCTCTTTCAGATGCACAAGTTACTAACTTGTGTAACAATATATCTGTAAGAGACAGTAGTTAGTGACAGATTCCTTACCGCCCCACCCATCCTCCCCGTTCTGCGACCTGATTTATAGGGTTAAGGACATCCCTTTCAGGGCCCTAGTATTTTTTTCAGACACCAATGTCCGCTTCTTGCATGGCTTTGCGTTCCTGGCGCGGAAAGTCGTGTACAGAACTGACGTCAGCGCGCATGGGCGGCGTCTAAGTACTGGCCGTGACGTCATCCCGGCGATGCCGACGACGGACGGGGAGCCGCACGACGCCGCCTACCGACGCGCAAGGGTACTGCTACGCAAAACTTTCCGGATCCAGCCTGACGCCTGGGGATATTCTAAGGTAAGGAATCTGTCACTAACTACTGTCTCTTACAGATATATCGTTACACAAGTTAGTAACTTGTGCCTTAGGGTGTTAAGCCGACACCGAGTCTAACAGCACCGAAAGCGTTTTAAAGAGAGGAAGCATTGAAAAGCTATGTTTGTTTATAAGCTAAACCCTGTTACCCTGAGGGGTCTTATCAGTAGAAACCAAACGTGTAGCAACACAACCGCACTTGATATAAGTGCGGTTTGTGCAGCGTGTGTGGGTGGGAATTATGTAATCTTCTGAGTACCCCGCTTCTGCTCCGTTGTGTTGATGACCCTAACACAGATGTCTAGAGCAGAGATGGCAGTGGGGAGAAAAGGTCCCTGCGCACAGATCCCACCATTAACAACAACCATAGGGCGCGCGAGCTGCTGCGAGACACGATATGTGGTGGGGGAGAAGCGGGAGTTGTGTGCGCGCGCGGCCAATGCTTGAAAAACACGCTCGGAAAAAAAATGAAGCTGACGAGGAGGGAGTGGGAGGGGGTAGGAGGGGGTAGGGGAGGCGATTCACGCGCTGTAGAAAGCCAGATGGCAGCTGCTGTGCACGTCGTGCGCGCTTGTGTGCGTAACAGCAAGCTGGTGGCCGGCTTGGTAGCACTTTCAAAAGCCCCTTACTAAATGTCTCGCAGAGCAGCGCATGCGCTGGCTCAGCGAGACCTAAAAACGCTTGTGTAGTGTTTGCCGCTCTGGATGATTTCCTGATTTTTGTCCATAGCCTATTCCATAGGGGAATGGACCAATCTATATCAAAATCAGCCTCCCAAGAAATTTCTGTTTTGGTTTTATCCCTATTTATGGGAGGTTGTGTTAAGCGAGAATAAATGTTAGAAGCTTTAGGATTTAAGCGTAGAAAATTATACTACGTAGAATCGGTCTGGGAAGATGAAGGAGCCACAGATTGACAGTGAGTACAAGCTTAAAATATTGCAGTTTGTAGAACTGAAAATTTGTGTTAAAAGGAGAGGTAGGGAGCGTATCCTTGAAAATGTGTGAAATGAACCCTGTTCAAATAGCTGATGTACCCAAAGTAAACCTTTATTTCTCCATATTTTCCAGTATATAGGTTCATTGTTGACAAGTATAAATTTGTTATGCCAAATTGTGGATGCGAGAAAGGTGTCAAAATCATGCGGGGTAGAGTGGAGGAGAGCATCTAATGTCTTACAAGAGTGTTTGGTTACTGGTGTGGAAGTTTTTTGTAGTTTACGAGTGAATGAAAGGTATTCATGAAATGAGAAGTGTGCTATGAATGAAGTCTCAAGATCAACCCATAGTGGGGAGTCTACTGATTGGTCAGATACCCACCTCGACAGCTGCTTCAGTTGGAAAGCTTCATGATAATTAGAGAAATTGGGAAAATGTACACTGCCTTCTAATTTTGGACGTGTCAATTTTTGTAACGACATTCTTGATTTTTTATTATTCCATAAAAACAATAAGAGGATAGAATTTACTTTATGAAATAACTTAGCTGGTATGGATATTGGTATATTAGATATAATGTAAAGTATGATAGGGGTAAGCATCATTTTAATGGTGTCTAGGCGGCCCCACCAAGATAGATAAAGAGAATGCCATTTCGTAGTGAGTGTTTTTAATTTATCTAGGCACTTATCAAGATTTAGGGAAATGGATCTCTTAATAGATGGAGAAGACCATAATCCAAGGTATTTTATGTGTTGAGAATTCCATACAAAATTAGAGGTCTTGAAATCTTCTTTAAAGGTATATTTGGTTAAAGGTAATATTTCACATTTCTCATTGTTTAATTTGTAACCATATACCAGTCCATAGGATTCAACCGCTTCCAAAAATGCTGTGAGTGAGGTCTGTGGTTGCGAGAGGAACATTAATATGTCATCTGCGCATGCTGCTAGTTTGATCTGTTGAGTGTTAGATATGAACCCTGTTATGGAGTGATATTGACGGATTTTAGATAAAAAAGGTTCTAATGCTAAATTAAAAAGAAAAGGAGATAAAGGGCATCCTTGACGCACTCCTCTATTTAAGAGTGAAATAAGGGGGTACAAGACCATTAGTAACAAGCATTGGCATAGCCAATAGGTCTCGCTGAATTTACCAGGCAACCAGAGGGTTATCTTACAACCTTTACACTATGCTATGGAGCCACATATATAATGTGCCACCATGAAGCGACAGTACGTAGTTGTCAATCCTGGCTGTGAAAAATTGTAGAAAACACTTTGGGCAGTTCTGAAGTAAGGAGAATGAACGGATCTGGTCTTGTATGCAAATATTTGACATATGGATAGGAATCATGAATTTCACAAACAAAACCTTTCTCGTGCGAGATTGGGGCGGACAAATCCTAAAGCATGGATAAAAGATGCCCAAATCTTCCCTACTGTAAAAATAACCTTGTTACATTCGAACTTCTGTAACATGAGCAGGCGCAAAAGTAAGGCACAGAAAAAAGTAGTTGGCTCGTGAAATCAAAAAAGCCGAAAACAACATGATTTAAAACCTTAAACCTCGGCACGCAATCAAAACAAAAAACGTGGGCCGATTATAAGTTCTACATCACTTGTTACACAGTAAAGTTATAATTATTAGGTTCCAATCTTTTCTTACCCCGCTTATACTGAGAGCCAGACTGAGTAGCAAAAAATAGACTATATCAGGGTTTGTTCGCATGAACTCTGAACGGAGATAACCAGTGAATTGAATCTGAGCGCACAAAACACGTGGTTAATGATAGCTAGATATTATTTATGTTAATCTGACGTATTAACATAGTAAAATTAATGTCGCCTTAAGAACATGCTACATTATTTACCTTAAGTTTGTATTCTGTATCATCGTAAATAAACGCGTACTAATCAAAAGGAGACAATCAGAACCTGCAAGCCATTGGGTGCTAGCACTGTCTTGTGCCAAATAAGAAACAAGCAAGGGCTGTTATCAGGTAATTTCGGCGGAAACATGCGGGGAGTTTGCATTCTGGCCGGCGAGGCACGCAGCAAAGACTTTGTTACAAATGAAACAAGCATTGGCCGCGAAACTGACGCAGCCGCGAAAGTGAGAGTAATCGCGAGCGATAAAAGCCCCTGCGAGTTATCAGGGTGGGAAGCCAGATGGCGAGGGAAGCCATATGGCGCCTGATCGCGCGTGCACGCAAGCTGGTTGCCAGCAAAAGCCTCTGGCAGCACTTCCAAAAGCCCCTTACTAAATGTCTGCGGAGCAGCGCATGCGCACTGGCTCAGCGAGACCTAAAAATAGCAGCTTTGGGTTCAGAGTAAAGTAAAGCGATTAGGGAAACACTTTTTGGGCCAAATCCAAACCATTTAAGGGTATGAAAAGGAAACGGCCAGGAGACTCTATCAAAGGCCTTTTCTTCATCCAAGGCAATCGCTGCTAGGGAGTCTGAATAATATGATGTTTTGAATAGAATATCAAAAAACAAGCGTGTATTATCAGTAATATTACGCCCCTTAACAAAACCTGATTGTTCTTTACCGAGCAGCAGAGGGAGATACGATTCTAATTGAAGGGCTAATGTTTTGGAGAAAATGTTGTAATCCACATTAACTAGGGATATGGGCCTATAGTTTTTGCAATATCGTAGATCCTTACCATCTTTCGGAATGAGGCATATTAAGGCTTCTAAGAAGGAACCCGAGGAGTTACGTGATGTGACGAAGGAGGAAATAAGAGTGTGGAAGAAGTATTTGGGCAATGTGTAAATAGCATTTAACTGTAAAACCATCAGGGCTCGGAGCTTTATCTTTTTGAAGAGTCTTCAATGTATTTAGCATTTCCATCTGCGTAATATCAGTTTCCAGAAGGTCTTAATTTGTTGGGGAATTGGTGCGTTTCTGAATTGTAGAAAGATACTGAGTAATATCTGCATCTAAAGGCATATTCTCCCGTGTGTGTATAAAGATTTATAAAACTGTACAAATTCTTAAAGAATTTCGGAATCTTTGAGTTTTGGTACTTGGTTTTCATCAATAAAGGGTTCGATTTGGAGCCTATTTTGCTTGATCTTGAGGTAATTAGCTAATAATTTGCCTGATTTGTTTTGGCCACAGTAAAACTTCGCACACTGGTTTTCAGTAAATATAGGGAGGCGTTTTCAGTAGAGGTCTTATTGAAAGCAATTTTTGCATTTATAAGATCTGATAGACAGTCCTTTGACTTAGAGGTGTAGAAGGAGTGTTCCAACCTGTTAATCTTAGTAAGAAGTTCGCTGTTCAGTGTTCAGGAAATTTTACGTTTGTTGGATACATATCTGATAATAGAATCACGGAAAGTGGCTTTAAAAGTATCCCAAATTGTATGGAAGGGAATGTTATCCGTTTGATTAATTCGAAAGTATTCATGAAAAAAGGAAACAAAAGAAGCATTGAAATTGGAGTCTAAAAGTAAGGAATTATTAAAACGCCATATTTTGGGTAACACAGGTTGATGTAAGATATCCAATTGAATTCAAACAGGAGCAAGGTCAGAAATAAGTATGGGTCCTATCAGGGATGTGGAATTCCTATAGCCCAACGCCCAGGACATATTGTTTGGGGTCAAGGGCAACAAGTTTTCATGTGTATTTTGTCCTTGGAACAAGTAGGCCCAACCCCCTGTAGCACAAACCCTTTGGCTGCCAGATTACAACACCACATTAAAAATCAGGTAAGTGCACTGTCTGCAGTTAAGGTAATATTTTTGTCCATATGTTAATGCTGTTCAAACTTGTATGTTCAAGGCATATGAGCTGTAGATTGTATACTTTAGCATAGATCGCCATCTGGTGTTGGGCTCGGATGTTTGCACTTTGTTTTTGTGGAAGAAGTCTTTGTAGTCACGGGATAGGTGACTCCTCCTTATGGTGATAGTGTGCATGGGCATCGACTCCATCTTCAGATTGTTTTTTTCCGTCATCGGGTTCGGATGTAAACTGCTGCGATCCGGGTCGGTGTCGTATTCGATTCCCCTTCGACGCGCAATCCTTCACCGCTCAACGGTATTGTTTTTTCGATGGCGCTCCTCGACGCGCATCCAACAAATCCCTCAACACCTTCGATTCCGGTCGTCGACGCGGGCCGTTGGGCCTATCTGCGCCATCAGGCCCTACAGCTAATGGAAAGAACTCCATTAAAAAAATGCCCCCTGTGTGGTGCTAAATTCCCACACACTGATCTCCACGAGGTCTGTAGCCTTTACCTCTCTCCAGAACACGAGGACAAAGATTGCCCGGCCTGCGCTTCCTTCCGATCGAAGAAAACCATACGTGATCGCCGGGCTCGACGTCACGTAATGTCTCGATCCACTACCTCGGTGCCGGACGACATCTTCGATGCAGGCCCCGATGTTCCCGAGGAACAAGAACCGGACAATTAAGACATCAGCGTCTCCGAGGCCGACGAATCAGACACCGAAGATCAGATGGTTACTCCAGGTCAACGGATTGTGAGTACCGACATCGAAACCCCTACCCCTTCTCAAAAACATAAGGCTCCGGTAACACCTTCGCCTTCCAGCTCAGGTTGACACCGTGATAATCCTTCAGACGCCCCTCCCTCGGGCCCGGCTCCGAAGTCCAAAAACAAGCCTTCAGGGGACTCGGGACCGAGCCAGCCACGCATCGGTACCGAAATACCATCCCTGGTACCGAAATCCAAACATTCGGCACCGAAACACCATCAGGATAAACCCTCGGAGCCGAAATCAGACCATAAACCTTCGGAACAGAAGAAGGACCATAAATCTTCGGAAACGAAAAAAGGCAATAAATCCTCGGAGCCGAAAAAAGACCATAAATCTTCAGAGCCGAACAAGTCCTCGAACTCCACAGCTCCTCCAAAGCACAAGGACACCAAGACCCCTCCTAAAGCTTTGGAGTCTAAACCAAAACAACCAAAATCCTCAGTGCCGAAGAAGGATACTGGATTAAAAGACCTATTTCAACCAGATCCAGTGGATCCTAAACAAAAAACCCTTTTCATTGACCCTAAAACTGGTCATATCAAGACAACTCCATCTAAAAAGAGACCTTTGGACTCCCCAGAGGAAACTAAGGTACCCTTAAAGAAGAGAGACATGGGAACTTCTCCAGCCAGACCCTTCTCTCCTACAAATATTCCTACTACATCACTTTCTCCAGCACACTCTCCAATACTTCCATATTCACCTACACCACAAGATGATGATAATGATCACCTTGGGGGTGGGGGTGGGGATGAAAACCCACAGGAGGATAATGACGATGACTCTACTCTCCCACCACCTGATCCTTGGGAGGATTATGATAATCCTCCAGATGTCCCCGATCCAGACTCCTACCCATCTAGGCCATCCGCCCCAGACGACAACATAGGTTTTGCACAGCTCAAAAATAGGGCTGCACAATATCATGGGGTAGAATTACACTCCGACCCACTGGAGGAAGATTTTTTATTAGAGACTTTCACACAGTCACAAAAATCAACAAGCATTCTATCTATGTTAAAAGGTATGATCAAGCATGCACCTGACGTTTTTAAAGACCCTGTCAGGGCTAGAGTTCTCAATCCCAGGATTGAGAACAAATTTAAACCAGCTCCCAACGATCCAGCTTATATTAAAGCACAGCTCCCTCTCGATTCCTTGGTTGTGTCAAATGCACGTAAACGAGCAATTTCCCAAACATCAGGAGATGCCCCACCTCCAGATAAGGAGTCTAAATTACTAGACGCATCTGGTAAACGAATTGCGTCACAAGCAGCGAATCACTGGCGCATTGCCAATACCCAAGCTTGACTGGCCAGGTATGATAGGGCTCATTACGATGAGCTTGAAAAGCTCATACAACATCTTCCCGATCAGTATAAGTCTAAGGCTAACGACCTCATACAAGAGGGAAAGTTAATTACAAACACTTCTATAAAGTGTGCTCTTGATGCAGCCGACACGACGTCTCGTGCGGTTAACACAAGCGTTCTACTACGCAGACACGCATGGCTACGCATATCTGGGTTTAAACAGGACGTGCAGTCTACAATTCTTAATCAACCCTTTGATCAAGAACACTTATTTGGACCCACTGTAGACACATCTTTGGAAAAAATGAAAAAGGACTCAGAAACTGCTAAGTCCATGGGAGCCCTACAGGCAACAACCACTAGAGGTTCTTTTCGTCGCTCTTTTTATAGGGGCGCCTCTAAAACTAGTGGGACGGACAGCACCTCATCCTCCTACAAAAACACTACTCAAACATCCCCTAGCAGAGGATATTTCAGAGGGGGTTATAGAGGGAACAACAACAAAGGTAGAGGCCGCGGTAATAACACCCGCACCTCTCCTACTACAAAACAGTGACTTCCCTCCACTTCCCCCTGACCATTCCACTCCAGTCGGGGGAAGACTATCACAGTTCCTACCTGTCTGGAATTCCATCACCACAGACAAGTGGGTAAGACAAATTATCCAGTATTGTTACTGCCTGGAACTCATTTCAACTCCCCCAAACAACGTCCAATGTCCACAGAACATCTGACACTGTTAAAACAAGAGGTTCTCTCTTTATTTCAAAAACACGCAATAGAACCGGTTCCCTTACCTCATCAAGGAACAGGGGTTTACTCCCTTTACTTTCTAATCCCAAAGAAGGACGGTACTCTCCGGCCAATACTAGACCTCCAACCGTTAAATCTCTACATACAGTCGGACCACTTCCACATGGTCACTCTCCAACAGGTCCCCCCACTGCTCCAACAGGGCGATTTCCTTGCCACTCTAGATCTCAAGGACGCCTACTTTCATATTCCCATTCACCCCGCTCACAGAAAGTATCTACGGTTTGTAGTGGACGGTCAGCACTATCAATTCAAAGTCCTCCCATTCTGAGTAACTACAGCACCCCGAGTCTTCACAAAATGTCTCGCGGTAGTCGCAGCTCATTTGCGGAGACAACACATTCACGTGTTTCCTGATCTCGACGACTGGCTCATAAAAGCCAAGGCTCACACACACTGTGTGCACAATACACACAAAACAATCCAGCTGCTCTACGACTTAGGATTCACAATAAATCTACCCAAGTCACACCTTCAACCGTCCCACCTACTTTAGTATCTAGGTGCCACAATAGATACCTCAAAAGCCCTTGCATACCCCAATCCAGTCAGGATAGCCAGCATGCAAGCTCTCATATCAAGATTTCAACCTCAACACTCCCTTCCAGCTCGAGTGTTTATGCAGCTAATAGGGATGATGGCCTCTTGCATCCTCATTGTTCCTTATGCAAGACTTCAGATGCGTTCCTTACAAGAATGTTTAGCACATCAGTGGAACCAAGCTCAAGGTCAGTTAACAGATCCTGTGTTGGTGGACAGCTGCACACTTCGCTCTCTGCAGTGGTGGAACACACAAAACCTATCCAAAGGGCGGCCGTTCCTCGACCCGGTCCCACAGATAGTGCTAACCACAGACGCATCGCTCACCGGCTGGGGAGCTCATCTCCAAAACCGAACCGTTCAGGGTATATGGACCCATCACCAAAAACAACTCCACATAAATCCCCTGGAGTTACTGGCAATCTTTCTAGCACTAAAGTCTTTTCAACTCTTGCTAGTAGGCAAAGCTGTCTTGATCCGTACAGACAACATGACAGCAATGTATTGCATACAAAAACAGGGGGGGCACACTCTCTTCAGCTTTCACAACTAGCACAAAGCATATGGAGATGGGCCATTCCTCAAAACATTTACCTCCTCGCAGAACATCTACCAGGAGTACACAATCAGATCGCGGATCTGCTCGGTCGTCAAACACAGCAGATCCACGAATGGGAACTTCATCCTCAAGTTCTTCTTCCATTCTTTCACGTGGGGTCATCCAGACATAGATCTGTTCGCGACACACCAAAACGCAAAATGCCCAAGCTTCACCTCCAGGTATCCACACCCATTGTCCAAAGGCAATGCGCTATGGATGAACTGGTCAGGCAGATTTGCATACGCTTTTCCGCCTCTCCCGCTCATTCCGTTACTGGTTCGGAAGCTCAGACAACACTCCCTCACAATGATCCTAGTTGCTCCAACATGGGCACGCCAACCATGGTTCACAACCCTGTTGGAACTTTCAGTAGTGCCTCATCAAAAGCTCCACCTCTCCCCCAAGTTACTCACCCAGATCCCAATCAACTCAATCTTGCGATCTGGCTCCTGAAGTCCTAGAGTTTGGCTACCTTAATCTCCCGCCAGACTGCATGAACATCATTAAAGAGGCTAGACGTCCTACTACTAGAGCATGCTATGCAGCAAAGTGGAAGCGATTTGTCATTTATTGTATAAATAACAAAATCGATCCGCTAGATGCTTCCATCCAAAATATTATCTGTTATCTTTTGCATCTACAACAATGTAACCTAGCATATACATCTATACGGCTGCATCTTGCTGCAATTGCTGCTTACCTCCAAAACAGACAATATTTGTCGTTGTTTCGAGTACCCGCTATCAAAGCATTTATGGAAGGACTTAAAAGAATAATTCCACCTAGAGTTCCACCTTCTCCTGTATGGAATCTCAATATAGTCCTTACCAGACTCATGGGTCCCCCATTTGAACCTCTGCACAAATGCGAGTTACAGTTCCTTACTTGGAAAGTAGCCTTCCTGGTAGCTATCACATCACTTAGGAGAGTTAGTGAACTCCAGGCATTAACCATACAAGAACCATTTCTACAAATACACCATAGTAAAGTGGTTCTTAGGCCTAATCCAACATTTCTGCCTAAAGTGGTATCTGCCTTTCACCTTAATCAGTCGGTTGAACTTCCAGTATTTTTCCCTCAACCAGACTCAGTGGCAGAACGCGCTCTCCACACGCTAGATATTAAGAGAGCGATACTCTACTACATCGAAAGAACTAAAAGTTTTAGAAAAACAAAACAACTTTTTGTAGCTTTCTCCCCACCTCACAAAGGCAATCCCATTTCAAAAACAGTAATTGCAAGGTGGATTGTTGAATGCATCCAAATATGCTATCTCAAAGCTAAACGCACATTAACTATTCCCCCTAGAGCTCATTCCACACGCAAACTAGGGGCTTCTATGGCATTCTTAGGTAACATTCCCCTAGATGACATCTGCAAAGCAGCAACTTGGTCTACACCGCATACTTTCACTAAACACTATTGTGTAGATGTGCAAGCAAAGCAACAAGCTACTGTGGGCCAGGCTGTATTAAGAACACTTTTTCAAACTACTGCAACGGATACAGGTTGCCACTGCTAGGGAGAAAAAACTGCTTTATAGTCTATGCTAAAGTATACAATTTACAGCTCATATGCCTCGAACGGAGAATGCTACTTACCAGTATGCATCTGTTCTTGGCATGTAGAGCTGTAGAGTTGTATACGCCCACCCACCTCCCCGGATACCTTTATCTGTTGCAGTATTATCTTATTTAGATACATCACATGGACATCCTTTTCTATTCTCTTGCTAACTCCATCATCACCCTTTATGGCGAAAAACAATCTGAAGATGGAGTCGATTCCCATGCGCACTATCACCATAAGGAGGAGTCACCTATCCCGTGACTACAAAGACTTCTTCCACAAAAACAAAGTGCAAACATCCGAGCCCAACACCAGATGGCGATCTATGCTAAAGTATACAACTCTACAGCTCTACATGCCAAGAACAGATGCATACTGGTAAGGAGCATTTTCCTTATGGTTCATTAATTGAAAGCCTTTATTATTAGGGTGAGCGCTCTAAGTAAATGTTGTAAGCTCTGACTGCACTACTGACAGTGGTTCAAGTATAGAAATGTGTAAACACGTTTTCAAAGTTTAGCAATATGAGGCCATGTATAATGCTCCCAGAATGCTCTCTGAATTTATGCAACTATTTGCAGAAGCTTGAAAGCAAGATTGATGATTCTTTGCTTTCAAAATAAAATGTTCATAAAAAAATGAAAGCAGGAAAAAAAACATTTCACTAAACTACTGTAAAATTTCAGGTACCATTTTTTTGCAGCATCATTTAGTAACGTGTTTATGCATGCTAGTATTTCCCAAAAATATTCATAATGGAAAATCAGTGTAACCAGTTTCAATAGGATTATTTGAAAGAAAAATAAACAAGCATTGGCAAAGCCAGTAGGTCTGAAATTGGTTGTCAGCTTTTTAGTTTTGTCAATGTGTGACTTGTTTTGGCATGCAATGGTTTTTGTAAAACCTTATTGGTGTGGGAACTGCCGGGCCCTCACCATTATAACAAACATTAGCAAAAGCAGAAAATGTTTTTGGTGTCAAAAAGCACACACTGCCACAGTAGTTACTGGCACTGAACAAAACTAATTTTTGTGCCCATATGCTCCTTGTGAAAGAGCAGAATGCTGTCACTCACAGTGAAGCCAGCCGATACACAGAGAGAGACAGAATTTTAATAAACGCGAAAGATTATGGTCAACGCCAGACCAAATTAGGGGCACAATTATCACAGAAAGTCTCAAAAGTGCACCCATGGTATATGTCCTTGCATTAAGTGCAGCTATACCGTTTTCATGAATTCCCAAGCATTTGCAGAAGTAGTACAAGAAATAGTACTCCTAGAAAATATTTGTGAACTGCATTTTAGCATGAGCAAATATGCATGTGCAGATTTGCTCATCCGAAAATCTGAGTGTTTACAAGTTCTCTTTCCCTCCAAACACTTTTTCCCCAACTCTGGAAGAACGTTTACGTCTGCCATTGTCAGGAGTAAATTTCCAACATTTTTCAGTATGGGAAAAGATTAGAGAAGAGTTGTTGAAAACCCTTAAAACATGCAAGTTAGTAGGTTTGCACAGACTCAAAAGGGCATTCTAACCCTGGAACTTTTGCTTACCACTACCTTCAGCTTCAGTATGTAGATCTGCGGAAAAGTGGCAACATAAGAGGATTGCAAGTATTGAAACACTACTATGTTATAAGCCCTGGCATAATCAGAGAGGCTATATGAGAGCTCTTATATAATGAGATTGCTGCCATAATTTGTCGCCGCACTACATGGCACCAAAGGGACAAGTGGATTTTGTTACAGGACCAGTAGATTTATGAAGCAACTTGCCCCATGGACAAGTAGATATTTTATTGAATTCCACACCCCTGTCCTATGTCAGCTGAACGTAAAGATTGGGAAACATTGTGTGAAATGAAAATATGGTCATTTCTGGATTGCGTTTGGTGAGGTGGAGAGAAAAAAGTATATTCCCTCGAGGAGGGGTTACAGAGTCTCCAGGCGTCCAGTAGGTTCCTCTGTTTTATAGTCTGTAAAAAAGCTTTGTGTTTTGTTTGGAGTAAAAAGTAAAAGTTCCGCTCTATAAAGGGACCAACCACTTGATTACAATCACCTGCAAAAATAAAATTCTCTGAGGGATACTTTACAAGTAGGTGAGAGAATTGGGACCAAAAAGAAGCATCCCCATTAGTAGGGGCATATATATTAAGCAAAGATACTGAAGTTCTCCCTATCATTAAATTAGTGAATAGCCACCTACCTTCACTGTCTGACTCTTGAGAGATAAGCTTAGCATTTAATGCTTTATGACATAATGTTATGACCCCATTCCTTTTAACATCACCAGGTGAGAAGAAAATTTACCCCACCCAATTCTTTTCAAGTTTTAATGACTCAATCTCCATAAGATGTGACTCTTGTAATAAGGCTATATTAACATCTAATTTAGATAAGTATGATAACTCGTTGTCTCTTAATGGGGGAATTTAAGCCTCTGACATTCCAAGTGACAATTTTTAAAAACATAAATTAGGCATACAGGGTGGGTAATTGATTGAACCAGTAATAACATGCATAATGTCAAATATAAATCTTGCAATAAGTACGAAGGTAAGATCTATGAAAACCAATAGATGAAAAGATGAAGAGAAGAAAGAACAGGAGAAGAAAAATTGATAAAATGAAATATTATAGGTAATTAAATTTCGGAAAGAAGACAAGATAGCCATAGAAAAAAGAAAAATTACTGTTAGAAATACTAGAAGAAAAAAAGACTACCTACATAAAATCCAAAACATATAAGGGATGAGGGGGGATGAGGGCACATGGAACGATGACACGTCCAGACTCCATGAGGTGAGGCGGGGGAGACTTCAGGACTGACGACATGCAAGACGAATAAATCAAACAATAGGAAGATGGGAGGACGGGACTTTTCTTCATACCGTCTGGGGATGCTCCGCATTGCAACCCTTTTGGCGCAGGGTCTCCTCGTGCCTCAGCTCTGTGTTAGCATGGGAACTCCCATACGACCCACGGCTCTTTCTCCTACATAGCACTGACGGGATTGGGGGCAATAGACACAAGCAGCACCTACTCTTTTTAGCCCTCTCTATCGCCAAACGCGATATCGCACAGCTGTGGAAAGGGACTTCCCCCCCCCCTCCCAACTCTGGGCAAGTGGAAGACAGAGCTTGACAGGTGTATGGGCGCGGAAATCGCTGTGTTCTTGGCACGCGGTTGCCCCCAGAAACATTGTAAAATATGGACCCGTTGGGCGACGTACCGAGGGATTGAGCTCCCCCCCATACCGTTGATGGACCCCTGAGGGACACACCTTAGATAACGTGTTCTCCTGTTTTCTTGTGCTCCACACTGGGCTTATCTGTCAATCTACATTATATCCTGGGTTCTATTTAACCGAGTCTGGATCTGTCTGCACACTGTTTTTGTTGGTTTGCCTGCATGTTCGCAGGCTATGTAAGAAATGTGACAAGATGGTATCCCTGTTAATTCATGCTTTCTTGCAGGTACATGTAGGGCTCCCGCCCAAATGCTACAGGAAATACCAAATAAAATCTGTTTTGAAAAAAACAATAGGAAGATGGAACCTGTAAAAAGAAAAAAATTGGTTAAAGCCATCAAAGCGTTTTGTTAAATTAGAACATTTTCTGTAACCTTAAACCGAACAATATGGAAAAGCAACCTGAAAGAGAAAACTTGGTTAAAGCGAGCAAAGCATTTTGCTAAACTGGTACACATTCTATATCCTTATGAGTAGTTCATCATACTCAGTGTAGAGAGTTTGAAGTCTTAAATCGGACAAAACAGATTATTTGGTACGTGTATTAGAAGTGTCCATAATTTCTGTACAATGCGAGTTGAGGAAGCTTTTTAGCCTGGCTGGATCCTCATAAGTAGTAGTATTATTATTGAAAGTTACTTTGAACAAGCAGGGGCGGAATAAACCCAAACCGTGCCCCAATAGAGCAAAGAGCTGGTCTCATAGCGAGGAATTCTTTGCGTCTGTCCGCTGTAGACTTTGCATAGTCTTGTGAGAAGAAGAGATGGTTACCTGATGATGAAATTCGTTTTGCGGATCTAACTGCTAACACCCTGAGAAGATCAGTATTCAAGAAAGTACAGTATAACTCCTCTCGGTTCTCTCATGCTGGAAGACGCTGGATGTGGAGGGCCTAATCTATGAGCACGCTGAATGTTTAGAATAGTACCCTTTGGTAGATTCAACTCTGTCGGCAGAAACGTTTTGAAGAAAGTGATAGGATCAGAGCCTTCTGGTAAGCCATATATGCGAAGATTATTCCGCCTGTTCCTGTTTTCAAGATTTTCAATCTGCTTCTGCATAGATGTGACTTGGGATTGAAGAGCTTCTACTTTAAAACAGGATGAACCTAGAGACTCCACGCTATGTTCAACCTTGGTAATTCTTTCTTCCATCTTTGCCCAACCATCTGTTAAGACTTGTAGTTTGGAATTTGTCTCTTTTACGAATGGACGTAGAGCGCGAATCTTCTCTAAAAGAAGGTCCATCGAGACGGACGAGGTTTGCTTTGGCGGAGAAGGAGGATCTTTTTTCAACCGTTTGGTTGACACTTTAACTGTAGAAGAAGAATTGATGTTAGATGAAGAAACAATTTTGGGTGGCGAATTCAAAGAATCCTCCATTGAGACAAGATGGGCGCGGGGGTTTGAACGGAGTATAAATGTGCGAATTGTGGGTACCAGCAGAGGTTTTACTTCAGTCTGCCCATGCAGGGGGGCGGTCAAGCCTTAGACACAGGAAAGTGGTGCTGGAAAAGTCCGTAAGTTCCCTCAAGGTATCCCGTAAATGAACAGTCCCATTAAAATTGGTTGTTGTGCAACACCGCAGCCTCAATTGGAAGTGTGCAAGTTAGAAAGTGCATGTAATATACTAAGATACTCCAGCTCAATACTGTAAAATAGGAAGTTCACATAAAATACGTATATATTTTGTGTAAGTTGCAAGGAATTGTTACCTCAGCATCAGGATTGTTACCAGTTTCAGAAAATGAGTAGCCCTGGGTCAGGTATTTAACAGCACAAAATCATTGAAAATACTCAGTTGATATGTTGCTCTTGTTCAGGCTGCCTGTGAAAGCATTGCAGGCTATGGAGGTCGCTGAAGAAGAAACACGCTCCTCTTAAGCCGCATATACTCTCAAAATGGCGGACGTCATGCCGGCAGAGCCGCTCGTGAGAGAAATGAAAGAGCGTACGATAAGCAGCGCTCCGTGCATAACAAAACTTATGCCTCCACCTTCCTTTAGGGTTCCGACAACCGCAAGTCCATTATCAGCAGTTCCCTGACATGAAACGCGCCGCAAAGTCCCTCAGTCTCTGTGCCGCCTGCGAGAGAGTCACGGAAACACCGCCATCTTCCTTGGGCGCTAGCCACCCCCCGCCTCAAATTACTTAGTCATTACTAAAATACATTAAATTAAAACCTCTGCTAGTTTTTCTTTTACCTATATTACCAGTTCAGTGACTTAATTTTCGTCATCTTTTCATAGTTGGATGTAATTTTCAAATGACATTTATCATCAGTAAGACTCAATATTAAAATGTTCTCGATCGTTTTCAGCAGCTTGACTACTTTTGCCATGAGAGGGGGGCCATAGCCACTGAGAAAAACCAATGCAAGAGTAATGCTTGTATAGAGCAGGAAACAGTGCATTTATCCGCTGTCAGACCATGTGCAAGTAAAGCTTGCTGGGGTGTTTTTTATTTATTGGGGGAGTAGGCGGATTTTCCAGAAGGTTGTATTGCACATCTATCGTTGAAAATCCACTGCTATCCAGATGGTTTTGCAGTCTGATCACAGTTTCCCCTGAAGATCCAGCATGTGCTCCTAGGCAAGTGTATTCATCTTTGTTGAGCACATGGCAAGTTTTCATTTATGAACCACTTGGTGTGAACTTGTCACAGACACTCTCAATGTAACCTCGTTAAGGAATCTTGTCATCTCAAAATGGCAAGGTACGGTATGTTATGTGCAGGGAATTAAGTCTATATTTATTCTTACTTGGCTATTGTTCATGTACATTTTTAATCTCATTTTTACAGTTCTTGCATTAATCTTTTTACCGTGAAAAAATGACCTCTTTGATATCGCAGCTGCGCGTGATATCATTTTGTACTAATTGTAGCTTTGTGTTCCTAGTGAACTCAGAAACATCTATACTAGGGGGCCAGTGTACCTCTTTCTCCACATTTTCCCCCTCGGAGCACATGGCTTATAATTTGATCCAAAACAACACTGTGGCAACCACATATTTTTTTTTAGAGTAGGGGGTCCTCTTTCTATCGCCCTTATTCGTTTTACATTGTGAACCGAGAACTCTATTTTTTGTGGGTTGGGTTTGCAATCCCATCACTTGGAGCCATTGGGAGTTTTTGGAGCCTCCTGGAAATACCTAAAGCTTCCTCACCTACTGATCAGGGGTAGGAAGAATGGGCACAATTTGATCCACTCTACTCAGTGGTCTTTGCTAACACTGAGTGGCACAGAGATACTAATAAGATACTGATTGGAATTGCTGAGGCTCACAGCACTGGTTCCATACTGTCTCCGGTCAACCTATGCATGGAGCCACTTGGTGCTCCGCTCATAGATAACAGTAGCAAGTTTCACCAATATGCCGATGATACACAACTCTTCTTGAAAGTCTTCTCTGCTTCAGACATCCAGTGCCCTCAAACACTCCTTGCACATCATCCAGACCTGTATGTCCAGCGCTTCCGTGAAGCACAACCCAAATAAGAGAGAATTCAGTTATTTGCGGAGTATAATAAACAAAATGCAATACAAACCTGGCCTAATGACATGACACTTTCTTGCATCAAACTGCAATTTTCACTGAATGCCAGGTCATTTGGATTCACCCTGGACACCAACCTCACGCTCAAGGAATACATTGCCAAAAGACAGATTGCCTGGTCCAGCTCTGTGTTCTAAAGAGAGGCAAACTGTTTCCTCAAGAAAGCGCCCTCAGAAATGCTGTTCAAGCCTTCATACTCTTGCATGTGGATGGTGGTGGTGCAGTACTCCGTGGTCTCCCAGATCCACACTGGCCCTCCTTTGTGACTTTCTACACACTTCAGCACGTCACCTCTAGAGTCTGAAGAAATACGATTGCATCACCCTCATCCTGATGGAACGCCATTGGCTCCCCTTGCCGGCCAGCACCATCTTCGAAGCCAGCGGCATCATTTACAAAGCTGTCATGACTAGTACCCTTTCTTATCTTGAGGCAAGCTCACTATCTCTGGCGTATCTCGAAACACCTGCAGCCAGGACACCATCAGACTACAGACCAAAAAGTAAAAAAGGAAACAACATAGCAGCCCTTTTCCATCTGTGCACCCAGGATATTCAGCAATATCTCTGTATCCATCAGGACATCCTTAACGGTGCTCCAATTTAGGAAAACGTTGAAGACTCACCTCTTTAAAGAAGACTACATCACAGTGCATTAACCATCCACAACCCTGCTTCCTCTCCTCTAATTCTTTGACTTACTCACTGCTTAATTTGAGCTGGTGGTTTCCGGTGCTCGGTATCTGCACTTAATTGTCAATACAAGTGCTTCTGACAGTCTGCCACAAGGTTGCTCTGTCTGGCTAATTTAAAGATGACCACAACAGTTGATTCAATATACATTGAAAATTACTATTACCTGCCGCCCAAGCCATTCTTGCAGGTTTGGGGGCCTGAAATAGTCTGAATTGGCACACTTGTAGGAGAGTGTGATAGTTAGTAGTTGTGTTGTTACTAGCTCTGGCAGCATAGCAGGGCCAATGTATCGTGTAAGCTGCAGTGGCCTCCTGACTGGAGGCCTGGCACTTTTTTTTTTTTATACAAATTATGCACTAGACTTAATGCTGGTCTTTGACCATGTGCAGCACTCTGCTTTCTTTTGGCTAGGTTTGCACAATAGAAATGCCATATACGTGCATACTGGTGCAAGTTATTACACTAACATTGTTGACAATTTATATAGAGCATACAGTCACACCACATTTTGAACTGTTCTTTGAAACTTGAACAGGTGATCTATCCTTACACATAAGAAACAAACATTTTCTTGGTTCATTAAAAAGTAACAACTTTGAGGGACAACCAAAGAAGACTGGGAGTGTATTAATGGTGTCTGCTTAAGCAATCTGGGAGTCAAGTTTCTTCTTCTTTGCCCTTTTCAAAAGCAGATAAGAAACACTGGCAAAACAGATAGGCCTGGCTTAAAAATGTGAGCATATGTAGACCACATTTGTACATACTTTGATTTAATAAAGTCAGATCTGTTGGGTTTGCCAGTGCTTGATCACTTTATTTTAGCACTAGATCCATAGATTTTCTTGAAAGGTCCGGTAACAGAAACAAGCATTTGCAATGCAATAGGTCTCGCATTTACGCGAGTTTCATCTATTGGCATTGTAAATGACAATGCCTTTTATTTATGTTTTGGTTTTTGAAACATAAATAAAAGGCATTGTCATTTACAATGCCAATAGCTTAAACTCGCGTAAATGCGAGACCTATTGCATTGCAAATGCTTGTTTCAACAGCTGCACGCCCTTCCTTGAGTGAGCACATTCAAACCCTTGCAGAGCCTGACAACTGTACACTTTCCAATAACAAATATTCCAGTGTTAACTCTTTGCACCTGCCTCCGGCAGAGGCACCATTTCTTCTGAAAGATAGCGAACCGGGATGATGTTAACTGTTTTGTAAAAAATGAGACTAATAATCAAGTTAGATTTATGTCGAGGTTTCTGTCCCGTAGGTGCCTAGCGCCTGGTGAACTCTTTGGCAAACTCTGGCACACGCTGGGAACAGACGCGCTTTTGTGGTCTCGTAGCGTGTCTGTGGCACTGCTGCCCGGCTCGCCTGACTTGTTATGCTCAGTTTTCTAAGTTAGGCTGTTAGTAAGATCTTGTAGGGCAATCCCAGCGCAGAGATGCTCCAGCAGGAGTAACCAAGCGCTTTATAAAAAAAATTTAAAAAAATTATAACCAACACCAAAATCCCTGCTTACTATAGTAATTTTTAAAAGTCCCTGTTACATAATAGTTATGTAGAAATGTTAATACAGTGTAGTGGCAATCCACCCTTAAACTCCTAAAATATATACTTTTCACAATAAATAAGTCATGCCTCCGGCCTGTCATACCTTTTTATAATAAACACATCAGACCTATAGACCTGATCAACGGTTTGTCAGCATAACCAACTCAGTCCTGCTGTGTTGATCATCAATTTTCTGAGAAGGCAAAAAGTGCAATACGTACTCTTTCAGCAGAAGCACACAACTAGAACTTCTGCTCACCCATAATCTGTACTCAAATAAACCAGCATTTGGATGGATCCAAAGTCTGCGCTTCTTAAATCTCTTTATGCTGTCAAACAAGACCTAGCTAGACCAAGTCACTATAGATGATTCCTGAGACTCTTGGAAAAAGTATGTTTCATTTCGCAAATATTTTGCTTCTAAAACGGTGAAATTCACTAGACTGCCCAAGCTCTTTCGTCTGTGCCACTACCCTGATAGTTTATGGTGAACCAAAAACCTACCACCTGCAGCAAAACCTCTCACACTCCACTTTTCTTCTGTCTGCTGTGATGACAATCAGCAGAAGTAAAGGGCAGAAGTACATGTCAAAATGTACAGTTTGCATAGATTTGTGTACTCCTGGGGATTTTCTGTAGCTATTGAAATTAGGAAATCTTCAAAAATCACAGGATGAAACCTATGATGCACACATTTCTGCATGTTTCTATGGTGTTTGAGAGTCGGGCTTTTGCCTCCAAGGTCTGATGATTTGAGGTCTACCTTTACAGACTGCTGGATACAGAATAACTGCAGGATGTGCCTTAGCATCATTAAATCAAACCAAAGCAAGACAGATAATTCTGTAGGCACACTCCATGCGACAGAGCCTATAGACATCAGACAAACAAAACAAGGAGAAAGACCACTATCTGTTGCAGTTTAGAACTATCGCGGGGTGTTCCATTATTCAGAACTCCTCTTTAGACTACAGATGCTACTGAAGTGAAATAAAACTTTTAGCACAGAATATTCTTTGCACCATTTTGTACTTTACCACACGTGTTAAGGCTGCTTTTGACCTGTTCCACTGTTTCTGTCTTGAATTGATTATGCATAGAATGTACATTGGGGTTGCTTATATGTGTCCACTGCATGCTTGTCTACTTCGGTGTGGTTAGCGGCGACTGTCTGCACTGGCATTCAGATCTTTGCACTGGCTGTACATGGCTCCACTTTTTTTTAAATAGAAATATTATGGTACAAAATATTTCCAAATGTTGCCCTTCTCCTGTTCTCTAACTCGCAAAGTAAATTAAAAGAATGACTATGGAGATTCTCAGCGATTTGCGGCCTCCTAGGAGGGAATATCCTCCCATTCCAAGTAATAGCAAAAATTGCTTTACATTTAGCAAAGGAAAGAAAAGCCTCCTCATTTGAACACTAACGGGTAACCTGCGTTGCTGCTGTTGAGTTCTAAATAATGACAGGGTGCTATACTACAGAAAACATATCAAAATCTTAAAACAATGCATTTTCCAGTTGGCATTATACCAACACGTTCAATTGTTCTACTGAAGATGCTTGAAGCGTTTTGTTGGAGTGCAATGAAGAAAACATGTAACAACGTCTGCACTCTGTGGGCGCGATTCACAAAGCCTGGCTCTCAAATGTTGGAAATTAGCTGTTTTACAATGTTTAACTTTTAGGCATTCGTAAAGAATCTTCAGATTCCTGCTGGAAACTACACCAGTTAAGCGGAATTTCCACCATGTAGAAACAAGGCGCGGTATTGTTCAAATCCTACTTCGCCAATCCTAGACTCGTGATATTACAAACTGACGCCGATGGACCTAATGCAAAAACCCCACAGTAGACAATGGGCAGCGTCCCGCGAGTGCTGTGTGAGGCCGCCGCTATTGTGAAAGTTAAAGCACGCATGGCGCACTGAAATAAAAACAAGCATTGGCCGTGCGAGACGCGCTCTGTGGTGGGGGAGGGGGGAGGAGCGGGAGAGCAAGTGACGCGCGGCCGTGAAAGTGACACGGCCGCGCGGCCCCGAGAAGCGCTCTGTGGTGGGGGAGGGGGAGGGGCAAGTGAGAGGAAAGACATATGGCGCCTGGAGCATGCAAGGAATGCGTGTTACTGTGCGCGTACTCGCATGCTCTAGGCCAGCCAAAAGTTGTGGTCGCATTTCTGAAAGCCCACTACAAAATGTCTCGCCCAGAGCCAGCGCTGAAGCGCTGGCTTTCAGGGCGAGACCTAAAAATGGCTAATTAACACTTGTTTTTTTCATTCAGCTCCATAAATATTGAAGTCCTCTACATACTTATGTTATAAATGTATAGTTATTGTCTTTAGAATTACAATGAAGCTAATAGAAATTACACGGAAATTTGCAAATCACTTACACACCAATGTCATCTAAGTGCATTTGAAAACTGGTGCCATTTTGTTTAGGACTTTTTGTTCTATCTGCAAGCAAAGAAAGATTTGGCATACACCTTTCCAAAAGGACAAAGTGACCACCCACCCTCTAGACTGTCCAGAAAAGGATGAACACTTTAGCCAATCTGTGCAGAACTATCCACAGGATCGACAATGGTTCTCTTGGAAAGATTAGTCCAGATTAGTCACTGTGCCTAAGAAAAATGATCTTCCTGGGGAACGTTTGATCCAATTAGAATTATAGTAGTCCAATATCTTCGATTTTGCATGTAAAATCATAAAAGAACACAGTACAGTTTGTCATATGAAAATAAAATACATTAAAAACTAGTAAATAAAACTTGCTGCTACCATTCAATACAGGAAAAATCACAATCCATACAATGAAAACCTCTGCGATAAAGTGCATATAGAAAGAAAGAATACCTCCACTAATACGAAGGCAACACGACCTAGGAATATATAGATATTTGACTACTAAACTAGAATTATAGTGTGCGAATGTAGCAGTGAGTTTTAAGACCGATTGTGCATTTAATACTTTTCTTCCTCTCTTTAGGCACATAGCAGTATTTCCATGCAAGATTCGAATACTCCCTCAGTTCGTTTTTAACTCTCGAGATCCTATAGTGATGGGAGTGATTATCGAAGCAGGCCAGGTGAAGCAAGGAACCCCTCTTTGTGTACCTAGTAAAAATGTAAGTACCATGTTCACTTAATTTCCCCTACCTTGTTTGAACATAACAAGGAATGGATTTGTCAAACTGTTTAAAAGCTTTTTTGTAGAAAGCTTTAAAATGTGGCTGCCTTTCTGCTTGCATTTGGTAGGTAGTGATAACCTTTATTTGATCAATGAAATAAGTACAGAATGGTGTAACAATAGTAGGAGCAATGATAGAACACAGTGAACATCACTTCTTCAGGTATTCCTATCTGTAGCGTAGGATTTCCATCAATTTACTTGTTTTCTCATTCAGCTAAAATGGATGGCTACCTACTACAGGGTGTTCTACCCCGTACTTATGCAATCACAATCGGACTACTCTACTTGCAAATAAAGAGCTTCTATTTTATGATCTTATTCAGCAACCACTTTTTTTTATGCAATATTACCTCTCGGAATGAGTGAAAACGGTTTCTTTTGTTTTTGATGTCTCTTGTGATCTTCATTCAGTGTGGAATGATCGAGCGCCAAGGGGGACAATACATTGCTTGCAAACATAAAATTGATGCAGAATGCTGCGGTGAACCTATATTATGTAGTTGCTAAATTGCAGACTGTTGAACCATGAAACATTGATTCTAATATATAGTACTTCCCTGTGTAAATCCTGTGTATTCCTCCCATCCATTTAATGTTTTCCTGCCTGTTGAGGTGTATTGAGACTTTTACTGCATTTTTTGTTCAGCACTAATTTACCTAGAGCTAGCAGTTCAGTCCTTTTTTCTACCTTCTGCAAATTGTTTATTGTGTGATAAATTTGTAATTCGCTTTTCCCTGTGAATAGCTATCCTAGAGATACCTCATGTAATAAACAGGTTTGACCCGCTATCTTGACTACAGCATTTGTATGCCGGTTCCAGACTGTTCTATGGTGTGGTTAGAACTGCACTAGACACTGGCCAGGGAATATTAAGTTTCCCCTTTAGTGATAAACATTTCCTTGGCATGGGCTGTTGGTTAATTTTCATGTACTGCTGCTTCTTTGCATGCCATCCCCACAAGGAAAGAAGGTATATGCATTTGTCTGGCAAGAAGTTTATAGTACCTTTCCTACTTCTTTCAGGGATGCTAGTACCATGACTTTGATAACACAGTACAACAGATGACTGTAAGACTCTGGAACAATTACCATTCTATGCAGTCATAGGTTTCCTCTCCCCTATCACTCTAGTGGGATGAAGTATTTCAAGTCATCCTGCAGGATGGCAAAAGATAAGCAAGTCAAACACATTGAGATGATGGACGGAGCGCTGAAACTTTTCAGACAATCACTCCCAGTCACTATTAGAACTGGGTTGAATCCATCATCGTTCTTTAGCTCACTTTTCCACCCCAGTTCAGACCCAGCTACATGTAAAATCAATCTTGACCATGTTCCTCATGGGAACAGTCTAGCCCAAACTGCCAAGCCAGGTCTTCCCTGGACCGGAAACAAGCATCCTGGGACCAATAACAAGAACAATAAAATGCTCAACTGTATACACAAGAGAGATGCAATAATTTAAAAGAGCAAACTTCCAAACAGCTCACCCCCAAGAACAGAAAAACACATTGGCTGAACCAGCTGATTTAGGCCTTGCAAATTATACAAAAAAAGTGATGTGTGGGATACTTCAGTTAATCTCAGCCACTCTTAATTACTCAGGCTGCATCCCATGCCAGGTCAGCTCCCTCTGACCCGGATCACAATCAGCCCCTGACCAGTTTAGCCTCTTTGGGCCTTGTCAGTAGCAAAGCTGATCTAGGGTTGCTCGTGTTCCCTTGTGATCGCTGAGTGCATTTACCTGTGGCTGAGGTTAATTCAAGCTTTCCATCAATCACCTTGTTGTTTTTTGTAGTTGATGTCCTAAATGCAACACGTATAAGATGTTGGCCCTCTGCTCACTGTGACGCGTAACTCAAGCTGCACCCTACTGAAGAGGCCCGAATAGGCTCACACCAGTAGGGTCGCTTGTGTTCCCTTCTGGAGTCTGCCTCGCCTAGCAGTTTGGAATGAACTGTTCTCATCAGGAGCATGGTCAGTGCTGATTTGCATAAGGCAAGCCTCTGTCTAGAGTGGAATGGTAGATGAAAAATGATGGACTAGAATGCTGCCTCAAGCAATTGTCAGTGCTGAGATGAAGTCAAGCAACCCATCCATCACCTTGTTGTCTGTTATAGAAGATGAGATTACAGCAGCCGTTCAAGTAGATGTCCAAACAGTTTGGAAAGGGCTGCATTTTGTTCCTATATGGTAGAATTCCTCCTTAAAGAAGGATTGACTTTAAGACCCTGAAAATTCTGTTTGAGGCATATGAGCTGTAGCTTGTATACTTTAGCATAGATCGCCATCTGGTGTTGGGCTCGGATGTTTGCACTTTGTTTTTGTGGAAGAAGTCTTTGTAGTCACGGGATAGGTGACTCCTCCTTATGGTGATAGTGCGCATGGGCATCGACTCCATCTTCAGATTGTTTTTTTCCGCCATCGGGTTCGGATGTAAACTGCTGCGCTCCGGGTCGTGTCCTATTCGATTCCCCTTCGACGCGCAATCCTTCACCGCTCAACGGTATTGTTTCTTCGATCGCGCTCCTCGACGCGCATCCAACAAATCCCTCAACACCTTCCATTCCGGTCGTCGACGCGGGCCGTTGGGCCTATCTGCGCCATCAGGCCCTACAGCTAATGGAAAGAACTCCATTCAAACAATGCCCCCTGTGTGGTGCTAAATTCCCACACACTGATCTCCACGAGGTCTGTAACCTTTGCCTCTCTCCAGAACACGAGGACAAACATTGCCCGGCCTGCGCTTCCTTCCGATCGAAGAAAACCATACGTGATCGCCGGGCTCGACGTCACGTAATGTCTCGATCCACTACCTCGGTGCCGGACGACATCTTCGATGCAGGCCCCGATGTTCCCGAGGAACAAGAACCGGACAATGAAGACATCAGCGTCTCCGAGGCCGAAGAATCAGACACCGAAGGTCAGACGGTTACTCCAGGTCAACGGATTGTGAGTACCGACATCGAAACCCCTACCCCTTCTCAAAAACATAAGGCTCCGGTAACACCTTCGCCTTCCGGCTCAGGTCGACACCGTGATAATCCTTCAGACGCCCCGCCCTCGGGCCCGGCTCCGAAGTCCAAAAACAAGCCTTCAGGCGACTCGGGACCGAGCCAGCCACGCATCGGTACCGAAATACCATCCCCGGTACTGAAATCCAAACATTCGGCACCGAAACACCATCAGGATAAACCCTCGGAGCCAAAATCAGACCATAAATCTTCGGAGCCGAAGAAGGACCATAAATCTTCGGAAACGAAAAAAGACAATAAATCCTCAGAGCCGAACAAGTTCTCAAACTCCACAGCTCCTCCGAAGCACCAAGACCCCTCCTAAAGCTTCGGAGTCTAAACCAAAACAACCAAAATCCTGGATTAAAAGACCTATTTCAACCAGATCCAGTGGATCCTAAACAAAAAACCCTTCACATTGACCCTAAAACTGGTCATATCAAGACAACTCCATCTAAAAAGAGACCTTTGGACTCCCCAGAGGAAACTAAGGTACCCTTAAAGAAGAGAGACATGGGAACTTCTCCAGCCAGACCCTTCTCTCCTACAAATATTCCTACTACACCACTTTCTCCAGCACACTCTCCAATACTTCCATATTCACCTACACCACAAGATGATGATAATGATCACCGTGGGGGTGGGGATGAAAACCCACAGGAGGATAATGATGATGACTCTACTCTCCCACCACCTGATCCTTGGGAGGATTATGATAATCCTCCAGATGTCCCCGATCCAGACTCCTACCCATCTAGGCCATCCCCCCCCCAGACGACAACATAGGTTTTGCACAGCTCATAAATAGGGCTGCACAATAGCATGGGGTAGAATTACACTCAGACCCACTGGAGGAAGATTTTTTATTAGACTTTCCCACAGTCACAAAAATCAACAAGCATTCTATCTATGTTAAAAGGTATGATCAAGCATGCACCTGACGTTTTTAAAGACCCGGTCAGGGCTAGAGTTCTCAATCCCAGGATTGAGAAAAAATATAAACCAGCTCCCAACGATCCAGCTTATATTAAAGCACAGCTCCCTCTCGATTCCTTGGTTGTGTCAAATGCACGTAAACGAGCAAAGTCCCAAACATCGGGAGATGCCCCACCTCCAGATAAGGAGTCTAAATTACTAGACGCATCTGGTAAACGAATTGCGTCACAAGAAGCGAATCACTGGCGCATTGCCAATACCCAAGCTTTACTGGCCAGGTATGATAGGGCTCATTACGATGAGCTTGAAAATCTCATACAACATCTTCCCGATCAGTATAAGTCTAAGGCTAACAACCTCATACAAGAGGGAAAGTTAATTAAAAACACTTCTATAAAGTGTGCTCTTGATGCTGCCGACACGGCGTCTCGTGCGGTTAACACAAGCGTTCTACTACGCAGACACGCATGGCTACGCATATCTGGGTTTAAACAGGACGTGCAGTCTACAATTCTTAATCAACCCTTGATCAAGAACACTTATTTGGACCCACTGTAGACACATCTTTGGAAAAAATGAAAAAGGACTCAAACTGCTAAGTCCATGGGAGCCCTACAGGCAACAACCACTAGAGGTTCTTTTCGTCGCTCCTTTTATAGGGGCGCCTCTAAAACTAGTGGGACGGACAACACCTCATCCTCCTACAAAAACACTACTCAAACATCCCCTAACAGAGGATATTTCAGAGGGGGTTATAGAGGGAACAACAACAAAGGTAGAGGCCGCAGTAATAACACCCGCACCACTCCTACTACAAAACAGTGACTTCCCTCCACTTCCCCCCGAACATTCCTCTCCAGTCGAGGGAAGACTATCACAGTTCCTACCTGTCTGGAATTCCATCACCACAGACAAGTGGGTAAGACAAATTATCCAGTATGGTTACTGCCTGGAACTCATTTCAACTCCCCCAAACAACGTCCAATGTCCACAGAACATCTGACACTGTTAAAACAAGAGGTTCTCTCTTTATTACAAAAACACGCAATAGAACCGGTTCCCTTACCTCATCAAGGAACAGGGGTTTACTCCTTTACTTTCTAATCCCAAAGAAGGACGGTACTCTCAGGCCAGTACTAGACCTCTGACCGTTAAATCTCTACATACAGTCGGACCACTTCCACATGGTCACTCTCCAACAGCTCCTCCCACTGCTCCAACAGGGCGATTTCCTTGCCACTCTAGATCTCAAGGACGCCTACTTTCATATTCCCATTCACCCCGCTCACAGAAAGTATCTACTGTTTGTAGTGGACGGTCAGCACTATCAATTCAAAGTCCTCCCATTCGGATTAACTACAGCACCCCGAGTCTTCACAAAATGTCTTGCGGTAGTCGCAGCTCAT
This sequence comes from Calotriton arnoldi, assembly GCA_963921515.1. NCBI lineage: Eukaryota > Metazoa > Chordata > Amphibia > Caudata > Salamandridae > Calotriton > Calotriton arnoldi. Next base: position 99,985 of record CAWUFW010000948.1, read on the forward strand.
TTGCGGAGACAACACATTCACGTGTTTCCTTATGTCGACGACTGGCTCATAAAAGCCAAGTCTCACACACACTGTGTGCACAATACACACAAAACAATCCAGCTGCTCTACGACTTAGGATGCACAATAAACCTACCCAAGTCACACCTTCAACCGGCCCACCTACTTCAGTATCTAGGTGCCACAATAGATGCCTCAAAATCCCTTGCATACCCCAATGCAGTCAGGATAGCCAGCATGCAAGCTCTCATATCAAGATTTCAACCTCAACACTCCCTTCCAGCTCGAGTGTTTATGCAGCTAATAGGGATGATGGCCTCTTGCATCCTCATCGTTCCTTATGCAAGACTTCAGATGCGTCCCTTACAAGAATGTTTAGCACATCAGTGGAACCAAGCTCAAGGTCAGTTAACAGATCTGGTGTTGGTGGACAGCCACACGCATCACTCTCTGCAGTGGTGGAACAAACAAAACCTATCCAAAGGGCGGCCGTTCCTCGACCCGGTCCCACAGATAGTGCTAACCACAGACTCATCGCTCACCGGCTGGGGAGCTCATCTCCAAAACCGAACCGTTCAGGGTATATGGACCCATCACCGAGTTACTGGCAATCTTTCTAGCACTAAAGTCTTTTCAACTCTTGCTAGTAGGCAAAGCTGTCTTGATCCGTACAGACAACATGACAGCAATGTATTACATACAAAAACAGGGGGGGACACACACTCTTCAGCTTTCACAAATAGCGCAAAGCATATGGAGATGGGCCATTCCTCAAAACATTTACCTCCTCGCAGAACATCTACCAGGAGTACACAATCAGATCGCGGATCTGCTCAGTCGTCAAACACAGCAGATCCACGAATGGGAACTTCATCCTCAAGTTCTTCTTCCATTCTTTCACATGTGGGGTCATCCAGACATAGATCTGTTCGCCACACACCAAAACGCAAAATGCCCAAACTCCGCCTCCAGGTATCCACACCCATTGTTCAAAGGCAATGCGCTATGGAAGAACTGGTCAGGCAGATTTGCATACGCTTTTCCGCCTCTCCAGCTCATTCCGTTACTGGTTCGGGAGCTCAGACAACACTCCCTCACAATGATCCTAGTTGCTCCAACATGGGCACGCCAACCATGGTTCACAACCCTGTTGAAACTTTCAGTAGTGCCTCATCAAAAGCTCCACCTCTCCCCCACGTTCCTCACTCAGAACCATGGAGAGATAAGGCACCCAGATCCCAATCAACTCAATCTTGCGATCTGGCACCTGAAGTCCTAGAGTTTGGCTACCTTAATCTCCCGCCAGACTGCATGAACATCATTAAAGAGGCTTGACGTCCTACTACTAGAGCATGCTATGCAGCCAAGTAGAAGCGATTTGTCATTTATTGTACAAATAACAAAATCAATCCGCTAGATGCTTCCATCCAAAATATTATCTGTTATCTTTTGCATCTACAACAGTGTAACCTAGCATATACATCTATACGGCTACATCTTGCTGCAATTGCTACTTACCTCCAAAACACACAACATTTGTCGTTGTTTCGAGTACCCGCTATCAAAGCGTTTATGGAAGGACTTAAAAGAATAATTCCACCTAGAGTTCCACCTTCTCCTGTATGGAATCTCAATATAGTCCTCACCAGACTCATGGGTTCCCCATTTGAACCTCTGCACAAATGCGGGTTACAGTTCCTTACTTGGAAAGTAGCCTTCCTGGTAGCTATCACATCACTTAGGAGAGTTAGTGAACTCCAGGCATTAACCATACAAGAACCATTTCTACAAATACACCATAGTGTATTTGTGGAGAAGTGTGGCTCAATGGTTAGAGCGGCAGACCCTGATGCAGAGATCTGGCCCGGGACCAGGGTTCAATTCCCGCCTCGGCGGGTCTTGGGCTCAATTTCCTCGGACCTGATAATTCTCGCCTCGGTGCCTATTCTAATCATGGGTCCCACTCTGCAACTCTGGGCAATAGCTTGCTTAATCTCCACAACGGCCCCAACAGCGCTGGAATGCCTGGCTTCACCTTGGGGGTGCCCAGGAGTGGAAATTTCACAGGGAAAAGCCAGGAAGGGTTCCACAGCGGTATGCGTACAGCGCCAGGACACCCCTTTGGGGGTATAAGTGCGCTTTACAAGTACAAATTTCATTTCATTTCATAGTAAAGTGGTTCTTAGGCCTAATCCAACATTTCTGCCTAAAGTGCTATCTGCCTTTCACCTTAATCAGTCGGTTGAACTTCCAGTATTTTTCCCTCAACCAGACTCAGTGGCAGAACGCGCTCTCCACACGCTAGATATTAAGAGAGCGATACTCTACTACATTGAAAGAACTAAAAGTTTTAGAAAAACAAAACAACTTTTTGTAGCTTTCTCCCCACCTCACAAAGGCAATCCCATTTCAAAAACAGGAATTGCAAGGTGGATTGTTAAATGCATCCAAATAGGCTATCTCAAAGCTAAACGCACATTAACTATTCCCCCTAGAGCTCATTCCACACGCAAACTAGGGGCTTCTATGGCATTCTTAGGGAACATTCCCCTAGATGACATCTGCAAAGCAGCAACTTGGTCTACACCGCATACTTTCACTAAACACTATTGTGTAGATGTGCAAGCAAAGCAACAAGCTACTGTGGGCCAGGCTGTATTAAGAACACTTTTTCAAACTACTGCAACGGATACAGGTTGCCACCGCTAGGGAGACAAAACTGCTTTATAGTCTATGCTAAAGTATACAATCTACAGCTCATATTCCTCGAACGGAAAATGCTACTTACCAGTATGCATCTGTTCTTGGCATGTAGAGTTGTATACGCCCACCCACCTCCCCGGATACCTTTATCTGTTGCAGTATTATCTTATTTAGATGCATCACATGGACATCCTTTTCTATTCTCTTACTAACTCCATCATCACCCTTTATTGCGAAAAACAATCTAAAGATGGAGTCGATGCCCATGCGCACTATCACCATAAGGAGGAGTCACCTATCCCGTGACTACAAAGACTTCTTCCACAAAAACAAAGTGCAAACATCCGAGCCCAACACCAGATGGCGCTCTATGCTAAAGTATACAACTCTACAGCTCTACATGCCAAGAACAGATGCATACTGGTAAGTAGCATTTTCCTTTATTACTTAGTGAAAAATAAGAACAGAAAGTCAGTTCCTTCATGAGATAATATTCAGTTCAGAAATAAAATGTCTTCCAGATACACTTTAATGGAAGGAAACCATGAAATAAACTTAGCTGAATAATGTAACTAGATGGTTCCGTCTCATTTTGACAGGTTTGAGGATTGGCCCTTTTGTCTGTATTCAATTCATTTTTTTTAATTAGGAATTTGGATCTCCAATGAGGTCCACTTAAAAATACGTACAATTATTATATAAATACACATTAAAATACGAACTCAGTTCATTGCCATCGTAAATAGAATAAAATATTAAACAAATTAAATTCCAGCGTAATTGTATCAAAGTTCGCTGAAACACAGAATTTATAACTATATAACAACGGCAGTACTAAATTCACAAAAGCCCATCAAGAAACAAGCACTTTTGTCTGTAAGCATTGGCTGTATTCGAAATCTGGCGCACTTGTGGTATTGCTCCTCATTTGGTTGTACTGAAATTGACCAGGGCTCTTAGCCCGATTAGCACAAAAATGTGTGTTTTTATGATATGCGCTGAGTGGGCCTCACATAGCGCAGTGTGGAGAAAGAGAGTGGCAGTGCAGCATAGACCAACTGATCAGTAGGTTACCAGTTGGCTATTGTGTAGATGCAATTGGCCCTGAAGGCAAGGGTGCGTGCAGTCTTCTGACCCCATCCATACCATTTTTTAAGGAAATGAATGCCTTTAGGACCCCTTTGCTCAATGGTTAGGATTCCTTTGTTGAGAGACAGTGACAGTGAGGCATCTGTCATATTGTCAGTAGTTCTTCAGGGGCAACTCTGACTTTCCTTTCTGGCAGTAGGACTGTCCCAGATAGTGCCCAGCTGGTGCCTCTCTCAAGGGTGTGTTTTGCCTCCATGCCATAACTGAGTAGATGCTTAAGTGTATAGTCACTCAACACAGGGGAACCACATTTTGGGAACCCATCCGGCTGCACAGCCAATTCCTGGACTACGATGAGTCCAATAAATCAAGTATTCAATTCATCTTCTTTGTACTCCTTATTCATTTCGTGTATTTAAACCGCTTAAACCATTTTCTAATCAATTTATTTTACTCATGTAACTGTCGTACTGTTACAGATGACGCAACCACAGGAGGAGTGTACGTTTCCACAAATCACGACTTTATTAGCATGACCCAATGCATTTCGGGAATATCAATTCCCTTCTTCAGGGGTATCTACAAAGCAAGAAAAAATAATCGCCTTCAGTATACATGATTGTTCCTAGCTTATATAAAAAAAACAACATCAAGGACTTAACCTGCGATCGATTAACTATTTCAAGTTAACATGCCAATCTACATATATTAAAACGTTATACATTTCCTAATTTTACTCAAGACCCAACATCATGCCACTGCTTCCTCGTTAGTACCCACTCCCTTTCACCCCCACATGACTTCAGACAACAGAATCTTCCCTCCATCCCCTCTTCTCATGACCTCATTTGCCAGCTGTTACCCCTTCATTAATAGTCCCCTCTATATCGACACAGTTTCCTTCACTCACCATGACATGCGATCGTTTTTTTTAAAATAAAAGAGGAGAAAATCCCAACATCTCAACAGCGCTCCAACGTGTGAACAGAACTATGAGCTTCCATCATAACGCTCCAAAACTACGGTGTGCCGAGGCACACTCAACTGTGAAAACTAAACGCCTTTTTGATAAGTTCCTGTATGTGAAAACTACATGTACCGGCATGCCTCTCATCGTAATAAATCTAACATTAAGTCACTCGTGCCATGATTGATGTACCCATCAGCAAAAAGAGTCTTAGAGATGAGGTATGGGGATTTATCACTTTTATAACCGGGTGCCGGCACGAGTGACTTAATGTTAGATTTATTACGATGAGAGGCATGCCGGTACATGTAGTTTTCACATACAGGAACTTATCAAAAAGAGAGTGAGATAGCATCCACGCCAGAGTTTAGGTAACGCAGCCATTTTACTGATTAATCACCTGTTGTTAATTCGAAGGGGAGTTTCAGAGTGAAGTAATATTTTCAGCAGTCCACGAGGCGTTTAGTTTTCACAGTTGAGTGTGCCTCGGCACACCGTAGTTTTGGAGCGTTATGATGGAAGCTCATAGTTCTGTTCACACGTTGGAGCGCTGTTGAGATGTTGGGATTTTCTCCTCTTTTATTTAAAAAAAACGATCGCATGTCATGGTGAGTGAAGGAAACTGTGTCGATATAGAGGGGACTATTAATGAAGGGGTAACAGCTGGCAAATGAGGTCATGAGAAGAGGGGATGGAGGGAAGATTCTGTTGTCTGAAGTCATGTGGGGGTGAAAGGGAGTGGGTACTAACGAGGAAGCAGTGGCATGATGTTGGGTCTTGAGTAAAATTAGGAAATGTATAACGTTTTAATATATGTAGATTGGCATGTTAACTTGAAATAGTTAATCGATCGCAGGTTAAGTCCTTGATGTTGTTTTTTTATATAAGCTAGGAACAATCATGTATACTGAAGGCGATTATTTTTTCTTGCTTTGTAGATACCCCTGAAGAAGGGAATTGATATTCCCGAAATGCATTGGGTCATGCTAATAAAGTCGTGATTTGTGGAAACGTACACTCCTCCTGTGGTTGCGTCATCTGTAACAGTACGACAGTTACATGAGTAAAATAAATTGATTAGAAAATGGTTTAAGCGGTTTAAATACACGAAATGAATAAGGAGTACAAAGAAGATGAATTGAATACTTGATTTATTGGACTCATCGTAGTCCAGGAATTGGCTGTGCAGCCGGATGGGTTCCCAAAATGTGGTTCCCCTGTGTTGAGTTTTCATTGCCAGCGCGATGGGACAGGGCGCGGACCGCGCTTGCACGCTCTTATAAATGCAACTAGTTAACAATGATGAACATTTTGATGACTTTCGAATATGAATGGTGTGCATCACACTACTAAGTGTATAGTCAGACATTTTCTTATATACAGTTCATCATTAGTCGTGCCCCCAGGAAATATTGCTGAGCAGCTGCTAAATTTGCACCCCCATAAAAGGTATTACAAGTGCCCAAGAAGTGATAAAAATGTGTGCTATTTCCATTGCATTCCAGGGCACCTTCATAGTATGGCTTCTTCAATCAATCAATCAGTCATTTGTAAAGCGCGCTACTCACCCGTGAGGGTCTCAAGGCGCTGGGGGGGGAGCAGCTACTGATCAAACAGCCAGGTCTTGAGTAGTCTCCTGAAGGTCAGCAGGTCCTGGGTCTGTCGTAGGTGGATGGGGAGGGTGTTCCATGTCTTGGCGGCGAGGTGGGAGAATGATCTGCCGCCGGCGGTCGTTCTGCGGATGCGTGGAACGGTGGCGAGGTCGGCGGAGCTGGCGTTTCGGGGTGTAGAAGGCGGGTCGGTTGTTGAGGTATGCTGGTCCGGTGTTGTGGAGTGCCTTGTGAGCGTGGGTGAGGAGCTTGAAGGTGATCCTCTTGTTGACGGGGAGCCAGTGCAGGTCCTTCAGGTGGGTGGTGATGTGGCTGTTGCAGGGGATGTCGAGGGTGAGGCGTGCGGAGGCGTTCTGTATGCGTTGGAGTCTCTTCTGGAGTTTGGCCGTGGTTTCCGCGTAGAGGGCGTTGCCGTAGTCCAGCCTGCTGGTGACGAGGGCCTGGGTGACCGTTCTTCTGGTTCCGGTGGGGATCCATCTGTAGATTTTGCGAAGCATACGGAGGGTGTTAAAGCAGGAGGAAGAGACGGCGTTGACTTGTTGGGTCATTGACAGCGAAGAGTCCAGGATGAACCCCAGGTTGCGTGCGTGGTCGGTGGGTGTCGGCGCAGTTCCCAGCGAGGCCGGCCACCAGGAGTCGTCCCAGGCGGAGGGGGTGGAGCCGAGGATGAGGACCTCCGTCTTGTCCGAGTTCTTATGAAGAAAGGTTTCTACTAAAACGCATTAGACTATTACTGGGAGAAAGATGCCCTTTCCAGATGTCAGGCATGGAATACATTTGATTCCACATCCAGCACCCCATTCTGGGCGGGCTGTGCAACATTTCTGTCAGTCTGAATAGTTACAGGATATCCTATTGTGAGAAAGTGCCCTCTTTCTGAAAGGTATGCCCCCACTTTTTGCTGAATTGCTGATGTTCTTTGACTGAGAGTGCCCTGGGCTCCTGCTAATCAGGTACCCAAGGCCTATGTTCCTTCCCTAAAATTGCATTGAAGCCTAAACCCAATTGGCATCCCTGGCCACAGGTAGGCCCCTGGTAAATGGTACCACAGGTACCCAGGGCCCTGTGACCAGGGAAGGCCCCTAAGGGCTGCAGCACTCATTGTGCCACCCTTGGAGGCCCTGCACCTTTTCACTCACACACTGCCTTTGCAGGCTGCGTGTCTTGGTGCAGAACAAAGTGAAGAGTCGACATGGCACACATCCCTGTGTGCCATGCCTACAACCCACTGCCCTGGCATAGATCAGTCACCCCTCTAGCTGGGTGCACTATGCCAGTGGTGAGGGTACAGGTGCATGAGCCCTGTACCCCTACAGTGCCCAAGTCCATTCCTGAGCATTGTAAGTGCAGTGTTGCCATTAAGAGTATATGGTGCTGGGAGTTTGTCATTATGAACTCCACAGCACCATAATGGCTACACTAAAAACTGGGAAGTTTGGTATCAAACTTCTCAGCACATTAAACCCACACTGATGCCAGTGTGGGATTTAATGTAAAATGCACGACAGAGGGCATCTTAGAGATGCCCCCTGAAACTCGACCAACTTCTAGTGTCCAGACTGAGTGGCTGCTTAGGCTGCCACCAACAGACATGTTTCTGGACCCCTGGGTCGAGAGCCTGCTGATCTCGGGGGGCCTGAAACAATGCACATCCTGGGACGAGGTGCCAAGCCTCCTCCCCCAGGATGGGCAGGGTTCACGAAGGGGGAGCTTCAAAGGCATGCCGCCTTTGTGAGCCTCCCCAGACCATTTGCTGCTTTCAGCAACTGGTCCCCACTGGTTCTACCCCCCACTTTGGGCGGGAGAACCGGCGGGAAAAACAAGTGAGGGAAAGAGGTGTGCCCACCTCTGCCAACTCTACCCCTCAGGTGGGGGAGGCGAGGTGAAGCACAACTCCGAGTCCCCAGCATCTTGAGGATGGGGGGACCCAACCAACCAGGGACAGGCTCCTGCCCCCCTCCCACTGGAGGGTGGCACGATAGGGGGTGTACCCACCCCAGGGAAGGGACCCATTGGTCCATGCCCTTTACCTACCTGTAACGCCCCTAAATCTAGTATTTAGGGGGCACCCTGAACCTTGCTTCCTCAGATCCAGAAACGACAAGAAAGAAGATAAGAAGGACCGAAGAGCCGTGCAGAGCTAACAAGAGGACGACGCCCACTGACTTGGCCCCAGCCCTACAGGCCTGTCTCCCCTCGAACCTGCTCCTGCGAAATCCCGGTGTGTCCTGCAGCCAGCAACCTCAAAAACCCCGGAGGACCTGCTTGCCTTCACTTCCAAAGACTGCTTCTCCCGTGAACACCGGATTTGTTCAACTGCACCCTCTGGCAGTAGCCGGAGACCGCAAATCCAGCCCACTCTGCACCGCCGAACCCGGCCCGAGCTCGAGTGGAAAAACACCACGAGGAGGTCTCCCCGGCGATTGTGACCCAAGATCCGGAGATCCCAGACTAGCCTCAAGACCCCAGCCGACACCTGCAGCCTCAATCTAGAGGACCCCCTCTACCACGACCAAAGTGCGGGTAAGACTTTCCGACGCCAAAAGGCACCCCTGCACCCTACGCCCCACGGTCTTGTGTGCCACAACCAACGGGGCCTAGCCAACCCAAGACATCCCAACTTACCCCTCTAAGTGGTGGTCGCACCCAGAAGGCCTTCGTCCCCGAGCCTGCAGTGTTTCTTTCGACCGGAGTCTCTCCATAGCAAACAGGGCGCCCGGCGCCAAAACAGCACTCTGCACCCGGCCGCCCCAGTGCCGCTGAGGGTGCACCTTTTGTGCTGACCTGCAACCCCAACTGCCCTGAGCTAAACCCTAGGAGCTTTGCTCCCACAGCCGTGTGGCCTGCTTGCTAGCAGCCACCAACCGGAGACCCCCTATCCTCCATAGGATAACATTGGGCCTCAACACTCTGCACCCGGCCGTCCTAGTGCCGCTGAGGGTGTAACGAGAGTGCATCACTGACCCTGGGGGACCCCTGAGTCTAACCCCAGAACCTTAACTCCCACAGTCGATAACTTACCTTTGAACCGATAACCTGTTTTTCCTCCATAGGATAACATTGACAATTTTTCTTCCAAAAAGTTTCAAAGTGTGGAGTTTTGAAATCTAAAAATATTCTTTAAAAATCGCACGAATAACCAAAACGTATTTACTTACCTGTTTGCAGGAAATGTCCCAGTGCTGAATCTAGGTATCCAGCACTGAGTTAGAAAAGTAACGTGAAAAGTAATTTACCTGTAATTTACTGAAAAAGCCTATTCATTTCATTGTACTGTATTTGCTAAGTATTGCAACCTACTGCATCCCCTGTAAATTAAACAAAGTACAATTCCTATTGCATTTTCAAACTGTTCTACAATCAGCAACTTATTACTGTAAAGTATTTAATGCTTACCTGTGCCAGGCTTGCTTGGTTCTAAAAATAAAACAGTATATTTTTTATACAAAATCAATTGGTCTAGAGTTCAGTCCTTGAGTGTGTGAAATCATTTGCTGACTAAGTGTGTACATCAAATGCTTAACACTGTCCTCTGATACTGCCTTACTGCTTGACCACTCTACCACAAATAGAGAGTAAGGTTCTATCTAACTTTAACCTCTGCCTACCTCTGGGGTCACCTGGACTCTATACACACTATACCTCATTTTGGTGTAGTATATATAGAGCCAGTTTCCTACACCTATCTACTAGGTCACTGCTTTTGGGGAACAACTTTAATTCTTGGAGGATTTCTGAGAAATGTATAGAGGAAAATCCCTAGCCCGTTGATCAGAAATATATTCCTCTTGGAGGTAGTTTCCAAATACCTATATGAGAAGCATCTTCATTTAGTTCAAGGAGTCCTGCTAGAACATGCTGATGGCCCACTTATGCTATGCTATGCTGCTGGTGTCTGCTTTTATACTTTCCATACCTGAGAGCCAACTTCCTTTCTCCCAGTTTGAGATAAGACATAGTAGTCATGTTCTCTGCTTGACTTAAGTCTTTATCCAGTGTAATTGAGGGAATCCAGGACCTGAAGTCCTTCATAGACTCTTAATTAACCTGCATTTTTTAATGTTGCACCTATACTGGTTCTAGAGGGGCATATAGAATCTTTATAAACTAGTGGTCTTGGGAAGCTGCACCAGTGTGGATATATCAGTAGTTGTTCGTAGAGTCTTTCTTCCCGAACTCTGGATGACTCTTAAAACACCTAGTGAAGATACAGAGCAGTCTAAAGACCATAAGAAAGGAGCTGGAACTGTTAGCTGAATGTCGCTCGAAAGAAAGACTCCTGTTTCTTTTACCAAGTATGCATGTGCTGGGAGATTTGAACACTGCATCATTTTGGTGATGCGTATCCTGCACACAGTACACATATGCCACAGGATCTTCGCCTTTAGAAGCATAAGGAAGGATACAACAGCTCTTGTGAATACATTTAAGCTGATATTGGGACCGACTGTTAAGCTGATACAGGAGTCTTTTTTCTGAATGAAGGACACAGTAGAGCTTGGTTAATGTAAATAAAATATTAAGAAACTAGGTTTTTTGAACTGCACAAGCTCCCTATCTGTAACTTGTGGGAACATGTATACAGGTTGAAGGTGAGGAACCCGTGTCTGAAAGAGCAGCAAGAGGCCGAAAAAGCCACAACTGTAGTGTGTGGACACAAAGAGCATTGACTGCAGTGGGAAACCAAGTGCAAGTAGACTGTCATCAAAGGCTGTAGTAGGTGTTGGAGCACATCATGTCTATATATCATGTAAGGCACCAGTTGGAGCGCAAGGTGCCAGGGTCAGATGAGACATTAGCAGTTGTGCACAGAGTAAAGCAGGTGAACTGTCACACAAAGAATAGTGCTGTGTAACTTGAGTCAGCTGGAAAGTAAAACAGTAGAAGGACTTGGTCAAGGACAAGAACTAATAAGAATGGATCAACCACAACTAGGAACATAAAATAAAGAAGTGAAGATAGGAATAGAAATAACATGAAAAAGCTATATGCTCTCACGGACATTGATGGGATATTTTTTTTAGTTTTTTACAGTAGCTCATTATTTTAACTTGCTTTATTTGCTAATTATTTTAGTTTATTAACAAGATGTATACACTCTTCAGAAATATGGCCAAATGTGTATCTCCACAACCTTCTGAGCCTACTGCATGTGACCCACCAGTACCCTTGAAACACTGGTAACATTTTGTTCGAGGCATGTGTACTGTAGATACACATGCTTTGCATACTCCTGCCATCTAGTGTTGGGTCCAGATGTTTGCAAGTTGTTTTCCTTCGAAGAAGTCTTTCCCAGTCACAAGGTAAAGTGACTCCTCTTTTCAGTAATAGTGCGCATGGGCATCGACTCCATTGTTAGATTGTTTTCCTTCCGCCATCAGGTTCGGGCGTGTATTGCTGCGCTCCAGTTCGAAACCGTCCTTCATGTTCCCCTCGGTGCGCAATCCACTGTACCCTCGCCGGTATTGTTAGCGTACGCGTTTCCCTCTCTCTGCGTATCGATTAGATCAGGGAAGTTTTTTCCTTCGGTTGAAAACATTGTGGGCGGCCTTCGGGCCTAGCCACGTCGGTCCAACCTTCTGCTGATGGAACAGACTCCGTTTCAATTCTGTCCTCGGTGCCACTCGAAGTACTTTCGCACCGAGTCTACAACTTGTACCTCTCACCGGAGCACAAGTAAGAACATTGTGAGGCTTGTCGGTCGTTTCAATCGAAAAAGACTCTTCTGGATCGTCGGGCTCGACGACGAGAAATGCAGCGCAAAAGCACTCAACATACTCCGGATATCTTCGGAGAAGAATCCGAACAGGAAGAAGCGCCTGCTGCAGAAGAAGAGGGGGCCTTTTTGGTCTCAGAATCGAATTCCAACTTAGAAATCAAATTGGAGTCCGATGTCGTTCCAACAGGACAGGGTGCCTTGAGTACCAAAGCCCCCTTACCACATAAACTCTCTTCCAATAAACATAAGGCTTCTGCACCACCTCTGGCTTTAGGCCTTGGTCGGCACCGAGACGATGTTTCCGACGCCCCGCCACAAAACAAATAGTCAAGCCTTCCGGGCTCAGGATTGAGTCGAGACAAATAGTCTTCGGATACGAAACATTCCACTCCAAAAAACGAGTCTGGTTCGGAGCCGAAATCTTCTGCTTCGAAACGCAAGCCTGCTTCGCAACCAATACCTTCCGCTTCGAAGGATAAAAGGGACAAGTCCGGTTCGACACCCAAAACTTTGGAGTAGAAATCAAAACAAGATCTCTGATTCCCCGGAACCGATCTCAGATGTCATGAAGGACAGATTAGACACGAAACAGAAAAAGCTATTCATCAACCCAAATACTGGACACATTTTAGCTAAAACTCCTTCAAAAAGGAAAATTAGTTCAGAGGACACTGGATATAAGATTCCTCTTAAGAACAAGCATTTACAATGCAATAGGTCTCGCAATGACATTATTTTGAGCTATTGGCATTGTAAATGACATTGTTTTTTTATTTTTTTTCCTTTGTGAAAAACATAAAGAAAATGCTCTAATGCAAAATGGCAATAGCTAACTTTTTTGTAACTGCGAAATCTATCGCATTGCATTTGTACTAGTGTGGAGTTATTGGTATTGTAAATGGTACTGGTCCTTTTACTAAGAGGAAGGGTACACAAGCATTTGCAATGCAATAGGTCTCGTACTTGCGAGATTTTGAGCTATTGGCATTGTGAATGGCAATGTCTTTTATTTATTTGTTTAAAAAACCTGCAATAATAAAAGACATTGTCATTTACAATACTAATATGTTAAAGTTTCGAAAATGCGAGACGTATTGCTATGCCAATGCTTGTTTTCCTATGTTCAGGGGGACAGGACTGTATAATATTCGTTGTTGTATTGCTAGATGTACAGGATTTGTATACCTAGACATGTGGCGTGCCAGGCGCCATCAAGCACTGTGGGCAGTGCATGCGTCATGGACAGATGATTAGTAAACATCTGGCACAGCTATCGCACCGTTTCACTATTGCCTCAACATTGCACGTCCAGCACGACAGGCACCTGATGGCTTCCACGTGTGTCCCTCGAAGAACCAAGAAACCGACATGTCACTGCAGTGAGCACTCCGCAGCATCGACAAGCTATCTGAAGTGACTAAAATACACCGTCATTTGAGCTCTACAATGAAGAGATAAATTATTATAACAGGGTGTAGATGCAGCAAAGCAATGTCACAGCACAAGCCCCTTAAAAGCAAACCAGATGATCACACGAAACACTGTGGGACTTTCACTGCTGCGAACACACGGCTCAAGTGATGTTTGTGTGTGCAGAGCAGAGTTCTGTGATTCAGGTCCGAGGTGGGGTGTGTGTCTGTGTGTGCAGAGCTGTGTGCGTGGGGTGTGTGTCTGTGTGTGCAGAGCTGTGTGCTGTGCTTCAGGTCTGAAGTGGGGTGTGTGTCTGTGTGTGCAGAGCTGTGTGCTGTGATTCAGGTCCGAGGTGGGGTGTGTGTCTGTGTGTGCAGAGCTGTGCGCTGTGATTCAGGTCTGAGCTGGGGTATGTGTCTGTGTGAGCAGAGCTGTGTGGTCGCCATTGACTGGAGCTCCCCATCCGCCTCCTCTCCACAACACGCACATTTCCTCGTAGTGTACACCTGCCTGCAGGTTAAGAAAAATATGGGTATTCTTTAAATCCAACACTCCTCCGAAAAGCGTTCCTTGCACAACTGCAAGGCAGTCCATATTCACCCACACTACCTGCTGCTTTCGGCTCGGTTCCCCACAATTAGGGATGCAAGTTCAGTCCCATGCACACTATATACCATGACTCATACCAGTGAAAGCACACAAAACTGACATGGCCTCTACTCCACTCAAAGTCTAGTTAATCTTCAGTTTGACACCCCAACTTCTCGGAGCATGAATTATCACCCCACAGCTTCCAGTGATTCTATATTGCAATCCCCAGTTACTCCCTTTGCATTGCCTCAACCCCTCGCAATTCAGTAGACATGGTCACTATCCCCAAATCTTTGCAAGCACGGGCCACCATCTCTAGCCATATTTCGATATGAATGTGTCCCCTCTAGGGTCTTCCACTGCCCCCTTCCATAACCTCTGTTCCCTTCCTGGCGCCTCTAGGCTCTATATCAAGCCGCTCATCTTCGTCTGGCTTTCTATGCACACCTCCTCAGAGAGTCCACAGTATTCCTCTCACTTTCGATGCCTCTATGGTCACACACACACACACACACACACCCCTCGCCTCACTACGGCTTGACTACAAGGCTCCTATGCCAGCCCTCCCCGGGGCGTACACGTCGCTTCTCCCTTCGGGGTCCCATAAGGTCTACTCCCTGACAGACTCTCGGGGTTCGCTGTCTGCCCCACTTTACGTGCCACTTCCCAGAGCCTAAATTCATCCTCCCACTCCCAGGACTTCTGCGTCTGCCCCACAAACTCCCACCCTCCCAGGGCACTTCTATGTTTACCACAACCCTCAGAAGGCCTCACTGTCTGCCCCCGCTCGCTAGGTTTACCCTCTTCGTGAGCCCCTTTCACAGCCTTCTCCCATTGCTCCCACAGCACCCAAACCAGAGTCCCCTCCCCGGGAATGCCAGTGCCCGCCTGCCCATGCCCACTTTCCCCTCTGAGATCTTCATGCCCCTCTCCTGTCCCCGGTGCTCCATTCCAGTACACGGCCCCAATGTCCCTCAGAGTTAAGAATCACAGACTGCACCCCTCAGCCCCCCTTCAGGCGTGCCCACTCGCCCCGGTGCCCTGGTTACCGGCGCCGCTCGCTCTGCTGCCGCTCCTTTACCTGCCAATGTGCTCGCAAAGCAGCGGAGCGTGTCGCGTGACCCCGGCCCGGCCGCGCGGACATCTTTACAGCCGCTGACGTCACCGAGCTGTGCGCCGCGGCCCAGGGCTTTTGTGAAAGCCGTCTCAAATAACATGAAAGGAACGAAGCGGCCCTTCTCCTCCCTCCGTCACACCCGCCCTTCCCTCTCACCGGGCCCCTTCTCCCCTGGCATTAAAAAAAACATAACACACCTAACGGCGAGGAACCGAGTCCAGGGGCCGCGCGTGCTGTTATGACGTAGTCCCAGGCGCCGCCATTCAAGTGCCCGGAATGCAATCCCAAGACGCTGCTGTCAGTGCTCCCCTCAGCTCCTGCTCCTGTCTGTCACCAGAGACCTGCGCGCAGAGGGGGGTTGTGCTGCCGCCAGCCCTCGCCCTGTCCGAGAGCCGCACGTGCTCCAGGGAGGAACTGGCGGCTGAAGTGGGCAAGGAGCAGGAAACGTAAGCTGAGCCCAAGACACTTTAAAAGCATCATAAACTCGTCCCCACTGAAACACGCCCGGCCCTATGTGAATAATCACGAAAGTGAAAGCGACTGCGCTAAGGCCACGCTAATTAGAAACAGATGGCCCCCTAAAGATAAGAAATTGCTTCACGACAGCCGAAAAGCAGACGATCCAGTCCGGATGGGCTGGACGAAAAGGGGAAAGGGCGGAAACCAAAAAGCCTCAGTTTCAATCGGAGGCCACCGTTTTACATAAAGGATGACGCCAGCCAATGAAAATGAGGGGCGGGGCTTCAAGTCCCCTTCTGAAATCTCCTCATCCACAATATGTCTCGCAGAGCGAGCAGCGCATGCGCGCTGCAACGCTAGGCGAGACCTAAAAAGGACATTGCTACAAGTCCTATCCACCCGACTTTGGCATCCCCTCCACCATCTTCACCATTACAACAACTGCCAGCCTCAGATCCACTACACATAACACCACAGGGGTTTCCTCATACACAGCCTGATTTTGGAGATGACGATGACAATGTTCCGTTACCAACAGATCCATGGGATGATTATAATATTGATCCACCCATGGAAATTGATCCAGATTTATACCCTGCAAAACCATCACCTCCAGATGATGATGTATGTATGTATGTTATCAAGAGCTGATTTCAAGAGCAGCAGCTTATCATGGAGTTACACTACACAATGAGGCTTTGGATGACGACTTTTTATTTGAGACACTAGGTTGTCACATAGGACTAGTCAGAGTCTCCCTATGTTGAAAGTCATGATGAGGCATGCAGATGAGATTTTTAAAGACCCTGTTCGTGCCCTTATTTTACACCTAGGGTTAACAAGAAATACAAACCATCACCATCTGATCCTGTTTTTATTAAAGGACAGCTACCCTTAGACTCACTAGTAGTTTCTAATGCTCATAAAAGAGCAAACTCATAGACCTCTGGAGATGCACCTCCCTGGATAAAGAGTCTAAATTAATTGACGCATTCGGTAAAAGAGTGTCTGCTCAAGAAGCTAACCACTGGCATATTGCCAACATGCAGGGCCTACTAGCTAGATATGACAGGGCACAGTGGGACAAGATGGAAGGCCTACTTCAATACCTCCCAGAAGAGCACAAGAAAAAGGCACAGGAGCTAGTCCAAGAAAGAAAACTTGTATCTAATTCTTAGATGTGCTCTAGATGCTGCTGATACTGCAGCAAGATAAGTCAACACCAGCATTCTTTTACATCAACATGCCTGGCTTAGGATTTCAGGTTTTAAACCAGAAGTCCTGCAATCTATTTTAAAAACCCCCTTTGACAAGCAACATCTTTTCGGACCTCAAGTTGATGAGGCTTTAGAAAAGATGAAAGAAGACAAGGACGTGGCGAAATCCATGGGAGCGCTTCAGTCTCCATCAAGCAGAGGCTTCTTTCGCCGCTCATTTTATAGGGGAAGGTCCAAAACTACATCCTTAGACCCTAACGCTACCTTATATAAGTCCAACACGCAACCCTCTTCCTCTAAAGGCTTCTACAGAGGAGGGTACAGAGGAAACAATTTCAAAGGTAGGGGTAAGAGCACGCCAACGCGTAACTCCCCTTCCCCCAATAAACAGTGACTTGCCAACACTTCCCCCGATCATTTAACACCTGTCGGGGGAAGACTTCAACAATTTCTCCCCATTTGGAAATCCATACCATCACACAAATGGGTGCTAGACATTATCCAACATGGTTATTGCCTGGAGCTCAACAGCAATCCTCCCAATATTCCACCTCACACTCAAACTCTCATCAGAGCACCTGCTGCTTCTCAAACAAGAGGTACAAGCTCTTTTAGCAAAAGAAGCCATAGAACCGGTTCTGCTACAGTACCAAGGTTCAGGGGTTTATTCTCTGTGCTTTCTAATCCCCAAGAAGGACGTCTCCTTAAGGCCAATTTTGGATCCAAGGATGTTAAATTTGTACATACTGTCAGAACATTTCCACATGGTCACGCTTCAACAAGTACTTTCACTTCTACAGCAAGGCGATTTTATGTCCACACTTGACTTAAAAGACGGATACTTTCACATTCCGGTTCACCTAGCACATTGCAATATCTCAGATTTGTGATAGCAGGAAAACACTAGCAGTTCAAAGTACTCCCATTCGGAGTATCTACTGCTCCCAGAGTATTCACAAAATGTCTAGCAGTAGTGGCAGCACATCTCAGAAGACAACAGATTCATGTCTTCCCATAGCTAGACGACTGGCTCATCAAAGCCAGCACACACCAAAAGTGTTTACAACACACTCAAACTACATTAGACCCCACGAGGGTTAGAGCACTGCACCTGTTCCAGTTCTAACCAGAACCATTATCAATACCAGAACCTACTCTGGAGATAGGCCCGCATCAGGATCATCCGAGAACCCAGTTACCCCAAGTGCTTGAGTTCCTCTCTTCCTTATGGTCCACCTTTTCTCTTTTTCTTCTCTTCCTACTACAATCTTGATGTTCTTGTGTACCCCCTGCCTTCTACCCACAATTAAGAGCAATATGACAATATTCTATTACGGGTAATAGAATCATGGGAGGGGGAGGGTTACTGGTAAAGGGAGGGTTTTTGTTTAAGGACAGGACTTATTTCTTTTTGCTTTTTATCTGTTTCAAAAGTTATGTACGCTTCAAGGTAATACCTGTGCAGTTACTTGAAGGAGATATGACTCGGATCACCCGACAGACTCTGTACAAGGAAATAGAGCGCTAATAGCTGAATACGAGTATAAGATGTAACGATAATACCAAGTGTATTGTTTATTGTCATCAAAAACTTAATAAAAACAAGTTTGACAAAAAAAAACTACATTACACCTACTGTACCAATTGGGTTTCACAGTCAAAGCACAGAAGTCTCCTCTTCAGTCTTCACAGATACAGTCCTATCTGGGAGCGACTCTAAACACTCGCACAGCTCTAGCCTCTCTCAATGCAGCCAGAATTCGAAATATTCAAACTCTGTTACTACAGTTTCAAACCAACCAATACTTAGCAGTCAGGACTTTCATGCAAATGTTAGGAATGATGGTATCATGCATTGCAATAGTGCCTCATGCAAGGTTACACATGCGTCCCCTACAAGAATGCTTAGCACGTCAGCGGAATCAGTCTGCGGGTCGATTAACAGATCTAGTGTTGGTAGACCGCCTCATCCATCGCTCTATGCAGTGGTGGAACACACAAAACTTATCAAAAGGGCGGCCCTTCATCGACCCTGTCCCACATATCGTGCTAACAGCAGATGCATCTCTCACAGGTTGTGCTGCCCATCTCCACAATTTGACAATTCAGGGACTATGGGACAACAAGCACAAAAATCTTCACATTAACTATATCGAGCTTCTAGCTGTATATCTAGCACTGAAAACTTTTCAGTCTCACCTCATAGGGAAAGTTGTCTTAGTCCGCATGGGCAATATGACAGCTATGTACTATGTACAAAAACAGGGGGGGAACACACTCTCTGCAACTGTCACGCCTCTCTCAGACCATTTGGCGCTGGGCAGTCCATCACAGAATTCATCTTCTGGCAGAGCACCTCCCAGGAGTGAACAATCAAATTGCCGACCTTCATCCCCAAGTTCTCCTTCCATACTTTCAACAATGGGGATTTATACCAATAGATCTGTTCGCCACAGTGGATAACTCAAAATGCCTAAACTTCGCCTCCAGGTTCCCATACCATCTATCCAAAGGCAATGCCCTATGAATAAATTGGGCTGGGATATTTGCCTAAGCTTTTCCTCCTCTCCCTCTCCTTCCATTTCTGGTTCGGAAGCTCAGGCAAACATCCCTCACACTGATTTTAGTGGTTCCCACATGGGCCTGTCAACCGTGGGTCACCACACTCTTGGAACTATCAGTGGTTACTCCAGTATTGGAACTTTCATAGATTCACATGCTTGAATCATTCCCTGTCGTCGAGATGGGAGTCCCCGGTATATATAAAATAGCAATGCAAAGCCATTACAAACCAGAAACCAGGCCTAGGCCCATTCCAGTTTTGACGGAGCGCTGAAACCTTTCAGACACACACCCCCAGTCACAGATCTGGGTGAATCTATCATCGTTCTTTAGCTCACTTCGTTACAATATACAACAAATCTTTTCCATTTTGCTGTATAACATGCTCTGGTGGTAGGCTTTTTTGTTTCCTTAAGAATAGTCATACAATCTGGTGGCCAATTTAAGTATCCAAACTCTATGACTTCAGGAGCCAAATCGCTATATTGAGCTCCTTGGGGTTTGGGTGTCTGATTTCTCCATGGTTCTGAGTGAGAAGTGTGGAACTGAGAGGCAGCTTTTGATGTGGAAGAAAACAAGTTACTTACCTGTAACTTTAGTTCTCCAGTATTGGAAACTTTCATAGATTCACATGCTTGAATCATTCCACGTCGTCGAGATGGGAGTCCACAGTATATATAAAATAGCAATGCAAAGCCATTACAAACCAGAAACCAGGCCCATTCCAGTTTTGTAACATATCCACCTCTTTTTGTAAAAGAGACCAAATAAAATCAACAACCAATCAGATCAGCCTCACCCTCTAGAACCCTCCTGAGAGAACCTCAGACTTTCTACCGCACGTTGTGCTAGGGAGTCTCCACTGAGCTCTGCTCAGTTTTTTCCTTATTCCATTACTCTTAAGAGATTTTTCAACTATTTTTCTTCACAACTACTACAGCTTTGATTTCTTTCTCTGTTCCTCGTGGCTGACAAAGAGAAACAAGCATTGAAAATGCAATAGGTCTCGCATTTTTTTGAGTTAGAGCTTTTGGCGTTGTAAATGGGAATGTGTTTTACCTATGTGTTATGGAGTTGTATGTATGTGATGTGCAGTGGAATTGTGTGTTGTATTGGGATAGTTAGTTGTGGAGCAGTATGAACCATAAGTAAGGAGAGTGAGGAGAAGAGCAGCAGGAGGTACAAGTAAGGAGAGCGAGGAGAAAAGTAGTGTGAGGCACAAGGAAGGAGAGTGGGGAGGAGAGCAGCGTGAGGCAAAAGGGTGGAGAGGGAGGAGAAGCACAGTGAGGCATCAGGAAGGATATTGAGGAGGAAAAAAGCAGCGTGAGGCAAAAGGAAGGAGAGTGATGAGAAGATGAGCAAAAGATACGAAGGAGAGTGAGGCAAAGAACCGTGTGAGGCACAAGGATGGAGAGTGAGAAGAAGAGCAGCAGGAGGTACAAGGCAGGAGAGCGAGGAGAAGAGCAGTAGGAGGTACAAGGAAGGAGAGCGAGGAAAAAACTCTCTTTGTACCATCATGTGGATGATTCTCTGTCCCTTCTTACAGCTATGCGTCTGTTTGTGGGCTAATCAAACAACCCTCCTGTCAATTTCTTGATGTGAATGATTTCTCTATCCTTGTATACAGCAGTCAATGTATGTCTTTACAACACTCCGCACAAGCTTGCTTCAAACCGCCTGATGGGAACGAGTCTCTACGTTTTATAAAAGTCACATCTTTGTAGATGCATCTTTGCCTGAGGACCGATCCACATGACTTTGCAATCTGCATTCCTAAGATGATGGTTTTCAGCTTTAGCATACAGCTCTGCATTTATGTCCATGTCTTTGGATCCATTTTTTTTCGGAGGCAAAGACAACCATGGAATGTTTGCCATTTTAGGAATGCACGAACAATCTTGCAAACACCACCGTCTACAGGGGTGTCCAACCTTTTCTTTAATAAGAGATTCTTATGTTCAAAGAAAATCATCCTGAGCTACTATTAGTCACAGACCTGTACCCCAGTTGGTCAACTCAACAATTCACCCTTCTCAGATCAATAAATTGAACTGGCAATATATTTGCATGGAGGTCAGATGGTTAAGGGAGCAACAGTCTATGGCAAAAAGTGTCCTAAACTAAACAATTGAGTTATATTTTGTCAACCATTACTACAGTGCAATATTCACTGCATGATAGACTATGTATCACTCCAGAGTACCTACCATGCACTCATTCCGTGCAGGGAATGCACCTTCCTGCAAGCTTTTTCGTTTCCGCTGTCATGCAAACCTGGGGGCTATTGCATTATTAATGACGCCAGAAGGTACAGTGGGTGCTGGCTTTCACTTTCGCATTGTGATCACTGCGTGCCCTTGTACCCTAAAAACTCCCGGATGAAAAGTATTCAATGCACCTCTTCAGGTGAGCGTAAAAGGGGTTGGATGGGTGAAGACACCCAGCAGAAGATCTGCAGAACCTGAGCTTCAGCAGAAGCCTTGGTTTTTAACCCGATACTGTGAATTTAGAGCTGTGTGAAACAGCTCTGTAGCTGTGGAGCTTTTGCAGGGGAATTATTTTGTGAAGATGGATTTGCGAATTGGGTATTATGACAATTTGGTCCCGGATTTCATGGCCTGGCTAGGCATCTTCCATTTTAAGTAGTTGGACGGAACAAGGAATGAGTATTCTTTTTTAACCCTAGTTTAATGTCTCCCATCAAGTACCATGAAGACTGAGATTGTCTATCTATGTCTGGCCCAAATGAATTAGAAATCAAAACATGCACACTGCGAACTGAGACTACCCCTTACAGCAGAGACTTAGACAGCTGGGTCAAGAAGGGCACAAAAGAAAGGCATGAGCTAAGCTGCAAGTAAAACATCCATAGTTCTTGACTGGATTGTGCCATTTAACATATACTTCTGTTAAATCCTCACCGCAGTGAAATAAAATCCAAAAGTGTGTACAAGTAAACAAATTAAAAATGAGTTCAATCAATCGTACAAAGTGAGATGTTTGTGACATCACCGCCACAGAGATAGCATGGTTCACATGCCTTAATCTAATTTATTTGTAAACAAACTATGATGGAGAATAATATCGATACAAGAATTAAGAAAAACTGTTACTTCTAATGGCTTAAACAGCAAACATGTTTTCTTACTCATGTTGACAATTTGTGTAGGTGAATACTGCATAGAGTTTCATAAACTGGACTGAAGTCATTTTACTTTCTGTAATTGAGTTAGTAAGTATAACCACCCAATTTTGTCAATCTTTTTTACAGTAACTCCGAGAATCAGCTTTTGAGGATGCTTTTCTAACACGCTTTTATTTGAAAAGTGAAAACTGTGGAAAAATGCCCATGGGACATACAGTGCAACAAAATATGTCACACTGTGCTAAATACTGTGGTGCTATACAAATCACGCCAATTGACTGGAGTTTAAGACTCTGTCACTGCTAATGTCTGAAAAATAGGGGGAGGCTACCCACCAAAAGAACTATTCTGAAATAGTTCATATTAGTCTATAAAGTAATTTGATGTTTTCCTGCTGATGTAAAAGTTGGAGAAAGCCACTAAAGGAGAATGACCTTGAAATGGTTGCTCAATACCAGTGAGGTGACGTTTTGTTCCAAGTGCATTCTTGACAAGCTATCTTCCTAGTTGATGCTTCTCAAAGGAAGCATTCGCCAAGACCATAGCCCTTGGTTTAATGTGCTAAGGCGTCTACTGTTAACAAAAGAACAAGACAGACAGGTGGGAGCCATCAGGAGGAGACGGTGGGGACTATAGTTATAAAGTAGTCCCTCCCTCAGTTGAAAGAAAGCCCTTGAGTGTCGAACGAAGAATACACGAAAGCAGCCAAGAGCATTAGATGACGGAAGAATACTTTACTGGACTGATCAAAGGCGTGGTTGGCAAGGTCTCAAACCAGTGGTTGAAAGAGGCTGGTTGGAGAAAGTCATTTGTTGAAAGGATGCATTGTTAGCAATAAGTTTTTTGTTTTTATATCTGTGCTGTTAAAACTCATACCTAAACAGGAGGAAATATATATATATATATATATATATATATATTTTCTGTCTGGGATGGTCCTGGGAATACAAAGGTGTAAAAGCTTCTAAATCTGCAGTTCATAGCCACTATTAATTAGAGGGAGGCCTCTGTCATTTATTGATTAACTAATTCACAATTGATCGATAAATTATTCCAACTTTGTTACAAGAATGGTAACGATTTAGAAATCATTGAAGTGAAAAGTGCAATTCGTTATGGCCCTTCTTCTGTGGTTTGGATCTTCACTGGGCTCTTGACATCCCACACCACAGCTTAATGTGAACCAATGCTAAATATATTGTGTCAAAAGCAACCACAACGCATGAGGAACATACTTTAACTAGCAGTCCTATATAATTTTGCTCCGCCCACACACTAATATTTGCCTAATAAGGGAGCATCAAGGTCATGTATATATACTGGCCCTAAATTTAATCTGAATTACAGGACTGAAGATAGAATTTTAAAGATACAGACAAAGATCTGGCACTTCCCACTTCCAGATCATTTGCGTTATCTCGCTTAAGAACTTTGCTTAAACACAAAAGGAGACTGCAGAAAGTGACCAAAGTATTGTGGTGAGTGCAACAGTCCCTTCTGGAAGATCACTATGTTCACTTACATGCGGTAATAATCACCCTTATATTCAAGCTTAGGTCTAACCTATTCGCATAGGACACTTAAGTCAGCAGAGCATGGCTTGCCACATGTAAGGGTGCTCTAAAAGACACTTTTTATGAATGAGCCACACAACCTATGAATAAGTTGAATGGCAAATACGGGCTAAGCAAGAGTGCTCAAAAAGGGCTGGAAATGCATACATTCTTTGATCCAGAACAAAAACATGGCAGTAAAAGGGCTGAAGGTTACATGTGGGTGCAGTGATAGGAGAAGCAGTGTTTTTTCTATAAGAAAAAAAAGGAAGAAAATACCTGAACTACAGCTTCAGCAATTCACTGCTCCCTCTATCTTCTTACCCTGACCCAGTAAGCATTCTTTTTAGCGGTGAGCTGCTTCCCGTGACTACCTTCGCAATATATTCCAGCTAACTAATCTCTAAGCAAACTCTTGCAGTCAACCTTAAAATTAAAAAGAAAGTTTGAAAACGAAGCCTAATGCCTCTGCAGTGAAACTTTCTCATCTCAAAATTCTGTTTAACTGTCAGGGTTTCCCTGAAGAAGCTGATGAACGCAAATTTGTGGCCTTGTGTTCTGCGTTTTTATCACTGTTCTCCTTCCTTCACTTTCTGTTAATGTGTCTTGAGGTTGCCATAAAATTGCTTCATTTATTTATCTGTTTCAGCCACATGCCTCCAGGTCTGTGAGAGGCTTCTTTTATGACAGACTGCTTACTGTGCCACTAATCCTTGCCTTTACAAAAGTCTACCTTCAATCCAAAAGAAGCCTCCTCCACCACTGTGGCACCTTAACGTGGTCTTGGCTCAGCTCATGAAACATCCCTTCGAGCCTATCCATAAAGCGGACTTAAAATTCCTGTCATGGAAGGTGGCTCTTCTTCTTGCTCTGACATCAGCTAGAAGGGTTAGCGAGTTACAGGCGCTCACTATCCAGGAGCCTTTTCTTCAGTTTAAGAATGACACAGTAGTACTCCATACTAACCCTAAGTTCATCCCGAAGGTGCCTTCGGATTTTCACTTAAATGAACCTTTGGTCCTTAAGACTTTTTTCCCTCAACCTACGACTCCGGCTGAGAGATCACTTCATTCACTTGACATTCAGCGTTGTCTGAAATTCTATCTCCAAAGAACTAAAGATTTCAGGAAGTCACCTCAGCTCTTTGTGGCTTACAGCGCTCCTCGTAAAGGATTTCCCCTTTCTAAACAAGGGATTGCACGTTGGATTTCCAGCTCTATCCAATATTGTCATCAATTAGCTGGGAAGCCCCTCAAGGGGAAGGTCCGTGCTCACTCCACAAGGGCAATCTCTTCCTCTACAGCCCTCTTTGCTGGGGTACCTATTCGGTACATCTGCAGAGCAGCGACCTGGAAGTATCTATACCTTCACCAGACATTACTGCTTGGATTCTTCAACACGCAGCGACACTGTAGTGGGCCAAGCAGTCCTGAGGAACCTGTTTTCAGTAAGCGGTGAGCTTTCCCTCTCATCCCTCCTTCCTTTTCTTCATAAGATCCTCGCACATTCTTTGATAAGTTTATTACTTCTGACTATTTGTGTATATATATATATATATATATATATATATATATATATATATATATATATATATATATATTGCAAAACACCACTTTGGCTCTCCCAAATGTCACGCTGTCCTCCCAGCCACACACAGAGAGCCGCGGACCACCGGAACTATAGGCAAGTAATACTTTATTTGCTCCTCACACGACGCGTTTCGGGCGCCACACGCCCTTGTTCAATATATATGTATATATATATATTCACTGAAAAAACCATAGGTTTCAGGGACGTTATAGTTAGCTGGACATTTCACTCGTACAAAACCATAGAAATTCCACCGTTATAGTTAGTTCAGCTAACTATAACTCACGCACCCGCAATGCACTGCTCATGACGTCACATATTACATCATTCATGACATGGTCAGTGACATCACTGATGACATCACTGATGACATCTCAAATGACATCACTGTTGACATCATCCACGTGAAAAACTGATGCATCTCCTCACACTCTAATATAACCTTTAATACACCCACTGTAAAATACAGACAACCATTTTCAAAATCGTTAACACACCAATACCAGTTACTACATACGCACTCACTGATTGCTAGGTCTACACACCCATCTACTCATTCATTCATACAATCACTCATACATGCAGTCACTCATAAATACAACACTATCATATGCACTCATACACCTATACAGACAATCACACACCGCCACTCATCCATGCAGTTACTCACACACCTACTTAGTCATGCAAAGAATCTATCACAGTCCCATTTACTCACCTATACAATTATACACACACCACCTCACTTATTCATACAGATACTAACGCATACTTACTCTATTATATAATCAGTGATACAAGTACAGCCTCATCTATACAGCCAGTCTCAAAATCACCGACTATCATGTAGAGTCCTTTATATACTTCAACTCTCACATACACTGCCTCTTACATATGTAGTTACTTGGAGATGTACCACTGAGACATCCATTCACTCACCGATACACACACTCACGCACCCATACACGTGTTTCCACATGCACTGTTGAACCCATACATCCAGTGAATCAACCACTCACACATCTATGCACAGTCACACACCTCAGACCCACCAACACACACACTCAATCTCCCCCAAAAAATACTCAAACAACCAATCAATAACCTATATAGACACTCATATAGCTACTGACCAACCCATGCAGCAGCTTGCACAACAACAGACAGACTGATAGACATTCACACAGTTTAGTCAGTAACCCATGCATTCAGTAAGACACATTTAATCACTCACTTATACAGTCAGTCACCCTCCTACTAAATCCTCCATCCAGACACTTATACACCCACTCATTCTTCAATACACCTAGGAATATATATAAAACATATTTAAAAAATACAGAAACACACAGTCACGGGATGATGCCATCAGTGATGTCATCGGTGATGTCATTTGAGATGTCATCAGTGATGTCACTGACCATGTCATGACCATGTCATGAATGATGTAATATGTGACGTCATGAGCAGTGCATTGCAGGTGCGCGAGTTCTAGTTAGCTGAACTAACTATAACGGTGGAATTTCTATGGTTTTGTACGAGTGAAATGTCCAGCTAACTATAACGTCCCTGAAACCTATGTTTTTTTCAGTGAATTTCAAAGGTTTTTTAAATGCTAATTTCTAACTATAACGTCTGTAAAACCTATGGTTTTTTCAGTGAATTTCAAAGGTTTTTTAAATGCTAATTTCTAACTGTCTGTAAAACCTATGGTTTTTTCAGTGAATTTCAAAGGTTTTTTTAAATATTAAACTACTATTCTGCTATTTATCATTAGTACTGTTTTTTCAAATTTTTCCACTACAGAAAATAAAATAAACTGTAAAACTGTTGTGTAATGTAATTTATTTCAGAAATTACAGTGACACAGCTACGAGCTAACGGGCTGGCTCGCAGAGATACAGCTGCGGGCCCGAGCTGCGACCCAACGGGCTGACTCGCAGAGGGAGAGTAACGGGCCGACGGGCCTGCTAGCACAGACGCAGCTACGAGCTAACGAGGTGGTTCGCAGAGGTAGAGCTGCGGGCCCGACGGCTCGCAGACCCAGAGCTGCGAGCCGACGGACTGGCTTCTAAAGGCATAGCCGCGAGCTGGATATGTGGGGAGAGGGAGCGTAAAAGAGGTATCTCGCACAGACAGACCTGCGGGATATTTTCAGTATTGCCTCGCAGAGGTAGAACTACGGACCCGATGGCTTTTAGAGGGATACGAGCTGACGGACTGAGTCACAAAATGGCTGACAGCTCGCAGTCGCAGAGCTGCGAGCCGACGGACTGGCTTCTAAAGGCATAGCCGCGAGCTGGTGATGTGGAGAGAGGGACCGTGGAAGGGGTATCTATTTTTAGTGTTGCCTTGCAGAGGTAGAACTACGGACCCGATACCTTGTAGAGGGAGAGATGCGAGCTGACGGACTGAATCACAAAATGGCTGCCAACACTTCCTAGTTTCAACAGTTCGCAGCCAATGAGCCGCAAGCTCGTGCTCGTAACGCCTCAGCCAATCAGATGTCAGAATTCTCAAATATCGATATTTGGAAAATTTGATATTTCTCAAAAACTACTGAACGGATTTACCCCATTTAAACAAAAGCATGCTTTCTGGACCAAGATCTTTCTCCCTGCCAAATTTGGCGTAATTCCGTTCAGCAGTTTAACCTGTAGCCTTGTCTAAAGTTTCCTATGGAAATTGCATGGAGAAAACACGTTTTGGGACCCCCCTTTTTTCTTAGCCCCCCTTGACGAATCCCCCCCCCCCCCCAACTTTCAGGATAGGAGCTGACCTGAAAAGAGGAACTTTTGGAAAATTTCGTAAAGATTCGTCAAACGACACCAAAGTTATAAGCTGATTGATATATATATATATATATTTATTTATTTTTGATGATGTCTTTTGTTTCCCTACTACTTTGAATTTCCGGTTGGGTTAGACTTTTTATAGTCTTCAATTAAAAAAACAAAAAAAAGAAGTCTAAATTCACAAAATGTTTTTGTTTTCCTTTCTCTAATCTTATTGGTGCATTGTTAATGATTGTTCAAGATCATAAGAACAAAAAATGTGCTCATGACTGCTAGCTACTCTGATTCAAGCATGTGAATCTATGAAAGTTTCATAGATTCACATGCGACCCGTCCTCCTCCCCTGGGAAAGCTCGACCTTATGCATCTTTATGTTTATCCTGTGGCACTACGGCTACGAAAATCTGAGGGTCTGAGGTTATCTCAGGAGGTTTCTAGAGGGTGAGGCTGATCTGATTGGTTGTTGATTTTATTTGGTCTCTTTTACAAAAAGAGGTGGATATGTTACAAAACTGGAATGGGTCTGGTTTGTAAAGGCTTTGCATTGCTATTTTATATATACTGTGGACTCCCATCTCGACGACGTGGAATGATTCAAGCATGTGAATCTATGAAAGTTTCCAATACTGGAGAACTAAAGTTACAGGTAAGTAACTTGTTTTCTTCCACATCAAAAGCTGCATCTCAGTTCCACACTTCTCACTCAGAACCATGGAGAAATCAGACACCCAAACCCCAAGGAGCTCAATATAGCGATTTGGCTCCTGAAGTCATAGAGTTTGGATACTTAAATTTGCCACCAGATTGTATGACTATTCTTAAGGAAGCAAGAAAGCCTACCACCAGAGCATGTTATACAGCAAACAGATTTGTTGTATATTGTAACGAAGTGAGCTAAAGAACGATGATGGATTCAACCCAGATCTGTGACTGGGGGTGTGTGTCTGAAAGGTTTCAGCGCTCCGTCCATCATCTCCTTGTGTTTGCAGTATATTGTAACAACAACAATATTGATCCGCTAGATGCCTCTATCCAAAATATTATTTACCTTTTGCATCTACAGCGTGCTGGTCTAGCCTACACATCCATTTGATTGCACCTTGCGGCAGTAGCCGCATATTTGCAAAACAGACAACATTTATCTTTGTTTAAAGTTCCAGTAATTAAAGCCTTTATGGAGGGCCTTAAAAGAGTAATACCACCCAGGGTACTTCCTGCACCAGTTTGGAATCTGAACATTGTGCTTACAAGACTGATGGATCCACCTTTTGAGCCATTACACAATGTCTGTTACAGTTTCTTTCATGGAAGGTTGCCTTCCTCATTGCTATAACTTCATTAAGGAGAGTTGGTGAGCTACAAGCATTAACCTTAGAAGAACCCTTCTTTCAGCTTCATAAAGATAGAGTAGTTCTTCGCATCAACCAAAAAATCCTTCCAAAAGTAGTTTCTGCTTTTCATATTAACCAATCAGTTGAGTTACCTGTGTTCTTCCCTCAACCTGATTCCGTAGCAGAAAGAGCTCTTCACACACTTGATGTCAGAAGAGCATTGTTGTACTATATTGAAAGGACAAAGGGTTTTCATAAAACAAAACTGTTTGTTGCATTTGCTACACTTCACAAAGGCAATCCTTTCTCTACATCTGGTATTTCAAGATGGATTGTTAAATGCATTTAAACTTGCTATTCTAAAAGAACGTTATACCTCCTAGAGCACATTCCACTCGTAAAATAGGAGCATCTATGGCCTTTTTTGGTAACATTCCTATAACTGACATTTGTAAAGCAGCAACATGGTCCACACCACACACATTTACCAAGCACTATTGTGTGGATGTGTTAGCACGTCAACAAGCCCATGTAGGGCAAGCAGTGCCAAAGACACTTTTTCAAACAACTGCAACACCTACCGGTTAGCTACTGCTTTGGTAGAATACTGCTATATAGTCTATGCAAAGCATGTGTATCTACAGCACACATGCCTTGAACGGATTATTTTACTTACCCAGTAAGCATCTGTTCTTGGCATGTAGAGCTGGTGATTCACATGCGCCCTCCCACCTCCCCGGGCACCTGTAGTAGTTGCATTTCTCATTATTTACATTACATACGCATGGACATCTTTGTACTGCACTTACTTACTCCATTCTCACCCTCTTGCGGGAAAACAATCTAACAATGGAGTCTATGCCCATGCGCACTATTACCGAAAGAAGGAGTCCCTTTACCTCGTGACTGGGAAAGACTTCTTTGAAGAAAAACAACTTGCAAACATCCGGACCCAGCACTAGATGGCAGGAGTATGCAAAGCCTGTGAATCTACAGCTCTACATGCCAAGAACAGATGCTTACTGGGTAAGTAACATAATCCTTTTTATGCATACAATAGCCATGGGAGAGACAAATGCGGCCCACGTCGAAAACACGTGATTTTACAGCATAATTTAGAAGTTGGAGAGGAAATTATGAGGTCTTACTAGAGCTTACATTGAGAACTGAAGATAGTTAACCTACAACCATTTATGAGTTGTCACAAAAAATGTTAGAAAAACAGATCACCCCGAATATGAATGTTGCACACAGTTAGCTATGTAGGCACTTAATGAGGATTTTCTGATGCATGTAAATCTGGGGTGTTAGCTGACTCATTAGTAAGGGATCAAATGGATTTACAAACAACAACAAAAAAGTCTGACAAAGGGGTGGACGTGGAAAGAGGTTATTCAAATAGCAAAGGAAATAGAATGCACAGCACTAAGGGTAAATAAATTCTATATTCCTGTTGGAAGATCTTTAGACATATGTTCAGGCCCCCTTTTTTAGGGAGAGGCCAAAATCAACCTCGCAGGAGACAGAAATTAGGAGTGCGATGGGAAGACACTGATCAAGAAGTCCAGAAGAGGAGCATGACAAAAAACCAGGAGAAGCCAGGAACCAGCACAGCCAGTCACTAGTGTTTAATCTAACTGACTTCACCCTTACAGATGCGCAACAAAATGTCCTTGAAAAAGTTCTTGGATTTGTTCCCACCCCTACCTTGGACCAATTCAAACTTCATTGTGAAATAGCAGAATTCTGCCGCAAGATCAAATTGAAAGCTTTTTTTAAAGACAAGGAAACCCTACCGTCAGAGGGCGATACAAACCTTAAAAGTAAGTCCACTTTTTGTCCACCCGCCTCCTCCATACCAGGCAAGATCCTCGCCTTTGAACAGGCCATTTTTAAAGAAGTAGAGACTATCAACAAAACACAGAAGAAACCATTCCATAACATTACCAAAAAGGAACAAACTGCACTTGCAGAACTGAAAAACAACGAAAATCTGGTTATCAAACCAGCTAATATGGGTGGAGGAGTCGTCCTGTTGAAACTATCTGACTGCCAAACACAATGTACCACTTTACTTTCAGACCGTAGATACTACAGCCCACTGACTGAAGATCCTACACCACGACTACGAAGGACCATTGCCATCATGCTAGAAGAGGCAGAGGTTAACCATTGGATCTCTTAAGAATGAAGCAGTCTTTCACTTGGCAAAGACACCCAAAATACCATACTTTTACTCCTTGCCCAAGATGCATAAAAACAAATTACCACCACCAGGCCGTCCAATTGTGTCTGGCATAAATTCTATTCTGGAACCACTGTCGCAGTTTGTGTACTATTTACTGAGACCCGTTCAAAAAACCACCTCGTATCTCAAAGGCACCAGGGATCTCCTTAATCACCTGAAAAGTATCACATATGATCAAAACACTCACCTATTTGTAGGTTTAGACCTAGAGAGCCTATACACAATCCTTCCGCAAGATACCACGCTGCAGACAATTAAAGATATTCTCTTCAAAAATGATTGGCTCTTCGAATGTTGCCGCCTAGCTCTGACAGAGAACTTTTTTAAGTTTGACGGGACATTATATCTTCAGACCCATGGAACATCTTTGGGGAGCACATTTGCCCCAAGCTTGGCAGGACTCTATGTAAGTGCCTTTGAAGACAAGCACATCCTCAATGAATCATATCTGCACAAAACCAGGATTCATTTTTGGAAGGGCTCATCTGACACCATTCCAGACTTTTTAGGATGGCTCAACACCTGTGATAAATTTCTCAAATTCACGTGCACAACACACAAAAACACAATTGCAGAGGTTGTCTGCGTTAGTGTGTAAAGCCGGGTTATGGGTTTGCTTGGCAAAGTTGTTGTGTGGACATATGCTAGTGCTGTAAAGATGGGAGGCAGGGTGGGGGAAGAATCATGAATTGTGTGGCAAGTGGCTCTGATTTGATAATATAATAGCATGTCAGGGAGTGTCGGTGCTCCTGTGTCGATGTTGACAAAACTAGGGAGAAATTCGCCGTCTGGATATAGGTCTGCAAACTTTGATACCACGCATTCCTGCACGCTTGGCCGCTCCCTTATCCTGTAGAGGGGGAATGCGGGTTGTCTATTAGGGAGGCAGTGGGCCCATGTAGCATAGTTAGGCCGGCCCGTCTACGGAGGCCATCCCATGCCGAACGCACACCTGATCGTGCTCAATCGATAAATGCGGCTGGAACCGGGTGGGATGTAACCACTGGTGCATAGGATTGTGCCTGGGCGCACAGCGCATATACCTTCATGTCCGGAGCACCCAGTCCTCCTTGCGCGGGCGGTAGTGTTAACCTTTCATAAGGCACTCTAGGTTGTCGGCCTGCCCATGTAAGCATGATCAAATTGGATCGCAGCCGCTTAAAAATTGTGCAGTGAGTAGGAGAGGGATATTTACAAAGAGATACAGGAACTTTGGAATTACAACCATCTTAGCGATGGCTATGGGGCATGCTAGTGACAGTGGAAGTTTGATCCACAGTTGGATTCAGGTTTCCAACCAGTCCATGGCGCGGCCATAGTTTGCTCTCCATAGTTCTTCAGGGTCTTAACTAAGCCATATGCCCAAGTATTTGACATGCTCCACCGCCCATTTCAGGAGGTATTCGGCTGCAAAGGGCTTTGTGGCGTCCTTCAATGGAAAAAGAATCGATTTGGACCAGTTCACCTGGATTCCCGAATATCCTCCGTAGTGGACCACCTCCCGTATCACTGGCCCCAAGTTCGTTTCTGGGTCTCGCACGTATAATGCCACATCATCGGCGTACATGGATACAATGAGGCCACGGGTAGTAAAGCCAATGCCCCGTTCCGCATGATGTTGCTGCTGTAGTCTGGCCGCCAATGGCTCCATGGCTATGGCAAATAGTATCCGGGGTAAGGGGCATCCCTGCCTGGTGTCGCGGGTGATGCTTATTGGTTCTGAGATGCCCCCATTTAGCCTAATTCGCGCCAGGGAAGGATGTATAGCAGTTGTATTTTCAGAATGAAATTATGGCTTAGCCCTAATCGGTGAAGCAGGTGAAAGAGAAAGGCCCACTCCAGAGTATCAAATTCTTTGGTGGCGTCCAATAAGCAGCCACCGCTGGAGTATTGGGGTGTATGTGGTGCATAATCACAAAAATAGTACGTAGATTGTGCGATGTTGCATGCCCAGGGACGAAGCCCAACTGGTCCGGCCATACAATTAATGGCAGAAGGGGCAACAATCGGTTCGCCAGTACTTTCGCATAGATCTTATTGTCTGTTTATTAAAGGTAGTGGGTGGTATGAGTCGCATAGGTCAGCAGGTTTGAGGATAGTCACTATTACCGCCTCCCTCAGCGAGGGGGGGATTCTTACCAATGTAAGCGACTCGTGGTACGTTTCAATAAGATGCAGGATAATTATAGAGGCATATATTTCTTGTAGAAAGCCGGCGTCAATCTATTTAGGTCAGGGGCTTGGTCTGCAGGCATACTCACTATAACTTGGGCAATCTGTTCTGGAGCCATCAGAGCACCTAAGTAATCCCTGTGCCCTTGGTCTAGCCACAGTAGTTGAATGGAATCAAAAAAGTCTTGCAGTGTCTCCGGTTCCCTGTCTATACCGGCATATAACCTGGCGTAAAAGGAGGACATTATCTCCGGTAATTTCGACGGCGAGGAGATCAGTTGGGAGTCAGCCCCCCTCTTGAATTCAGTCACAAATGTGGCGGCATGGGGTTTGCGCAGTAATCCAGCTAGTGTCTTTCCCGGGCAGTCACCCTCGTCATAACTTCGCGCCGGGCCTCTTTACCTAGGTAGTGTGCTTCCCTATCTGCCTCTCCTTTATAAGCTGTGATTCTCTCTCTGATGTCGGTTAACATGGAGGGGGTCAGGATTTCTGAAATAGTCCCACTCTAGTTCCTGAATTTCAGTTTCCAGCTTGCCTAGTGCGCCACATAGCGCTCGCAGCACCCCTACTGTTTCGCAATGCAGGCCCAGCGCATGACCATCTTAAAGGCCTCCCACAGCGTGGGTCGGTGGAGGACTACTCCACCGACCCAGTGTTTTGTGCAAAGTACTCCTTAATTACTGTGCGGATCGCCTCTCTGAAGGCAGCATCGCGCAATGCGTTCGGAGGAAGTCGCCACGAAATGGCACAAGGGATGGCCTGTGGGGCCTGGAGCGTGAGCAGCACTGGTGCGTGATCAGCGAGCGTGTGCGGAGGTTTGTGGTCAGTGTAGTTCTGGCAAGTGCATCTTTTGTGATGAGCCAATAATCTAAGCAGGACCCCGTGTTGTGATAAGAGGAGAGACGTACCTTTCCGTGTGTGTGTGTGTGTGGGTGGGCATATCGCCATGCATCTGTTAGTAGATTGTCTGATATCAATGTGTTGAGAACGCCGGCGGAGCGCGAGTTCTGCCTCCGCATCCCAGAGCGGTCTAGTGTCCCCGCCAATGCCACGTTGAAGTCCCCTCCCCATAGAATCGTCCCTGGTCCGTAGTTAGTCGCCTGCGTCCCTATTTCAGAAACAATTCTGGATCATTTGTGTATGGTCAAAGAAGAAGATAAATTCCCTTTGGTAACCAAATAAAATTATTGTTCAACCAATCGTCTCAAATATACCACAAACCATTCGTGTCAATCATACAAAAAACCATATACCTATATTTGCAATGCCACAAGACAACCACTGACTAATAATGGAATGCCACCTATATTTTATTAAAAAAATGTTGGAGCCATTAAAAAATGTTCATTATACAGATTTCATAAATCTTCATATTATAAAAAACATATATCATTGTACAATGTTATGTATTACATAGACCGCATATCAATTAATCAAGAAAGAGATGCAAAAATTCATCAAGTATCAAGAACAAATATTATATCACATATATAAATCCTACAAATGGTACATACACTATATCCACATATTATAAACAATTAAAAATGTATAATCTAAAAGAAAGATAAAACAAAAGAAGAAGAGAGACAGATAGCAAATACGACAGTACACTTATTAGTGGTTCGTGGATTAATACAGGTAAAAAAACTCAAATGCCAGACATGTATGAGTCCAAGTGTTTTTATCACAATGACTGGCCAGTACACTGAGTTTATCCCAAGCGTTGACGCGTTTCGGTGGTATTCGCAGAGTAATGGCCACCTTTATCAAGACCAATATCATGTGCCTCTCGTTATAAAATCTTCAAACAAATACCAATGTATAACTAAACTGTAAGCTCACCGCAATGTGTTACTTGGCGAAACATCACGTTGCAATCATTGTTGTTTGACTACTAAGAAGAAAACTGAGCATGAATCACACTATAACCGTGCCTATTCAATTGTGCCCAAGGATTCCAGATCAATCTGTTTACACTGTCCCTCCTTTCGAGTGGATATTCCAGGATCTCAAACCACGGGACCAACAATCTCCAGAAAGCATTTGGATCCTGGATAAACAATATAAGATAAATATTTAGGGTCGCTAGGGGCTGCTACCAAAATTCCCTATTTCACAAATGGTGTAAAGGTCGGGGCAGTGCCGCATACTCTCACCTATAGTGTTTTGCAGTCCTTCGGTGTCCGTGCGTCCGATCTGCTAGTGTTGTGGATCATGCACTGGTCGCGTCCTGGGTTTAAATATCCTGCTATGGGTGGACAACCCCCTGAGTTCCTGTCACATGTTTCGAAAGAAACAACCATATGCCCGTTGTTTTATGGCGGCCATTTGGGAATGGAGTTTATACTCCTATTAATACTATGTGTGGACACCTAAAGTGTCTACATGTCAATTGATTACATTTAAATTGACCCTTTTTTAATATAAAACCAATATGAATCTTAAAGGTATAGTTAAAATAGGATGTGGATATAATCTCATATCTATTATTTGCACACTGATTTATTGACCATAAACAGAGTTTTTTTAAATTTATTAGTTCAAAAGGTTAGAACGCATCATGTGGAATTCATATCCCTTGTAAATGGACTTGGTCCAACCTCCTATGTTCTTGTCACGTATTTCAAGAAGGATCAGCCTTATGCCCATCGTTTCACGGCGGCCATTTTGGAGTGGAG
This sequence comes from Calotriton arnoldi, assembly GCA_963921515.1. NCBI lineage: Eukaryota > Metazoa > Chordata > Amphibia > Caudata > Salamandridae > Calotriton > Calotriton arnoldi. The sequence continues at coordinate 136,941 of CAWUFW010000948.1, forward strand.
TATCTAATCCTATATAGGCACAATTAATATTTTATATGGACCCCTAAAGTGTCTATAACCTCATTCATTAAATATATAGGATGACACTCTTTATGTGAAAACTAAAACGTTACTATATGAAATAGGATACGAGTATATTCACATATCTTTTGTTTATAAACTGATATAGCATTATTAGAAAAATCGTTTTAGTTGTTAGAGAAAATGTAATAACGAATCACAGGAAGCGAACTATTACAATTTTAGGGTCTTAAAAAGGCCTGGGGACCGGATACTGATTACAAAAATTTGTTCCATTCTTCCCTAGTGTTTAACCCATTTCTGACCGTATTGAGATGTGAAATATACCACTGCTCTCTGTTTTCTCTTTTCATCTAAATTGCTCCAAGTTTGTTACCCACTATTTTCTCCAAAATAAACCACCGAAAATCTAGATGACTATGTTTAGCCTTGATGAAATGCTCAACTAGCGGTGCATTGATTTTATTAGTCCTCAGAGCTGACTTATGTTCCGTTAGACACAATCTCAGTTCGCGTCCAGTCTCTCCCACATATCCTAGTCCACACGGACATAATAGGATATAAATAATGTTGCTGCTGCGACAGTTATTGAGGCTTTTAGATACTGTTTTAGCCTTGTGATCTTCAAACGTTTTGCTAAAAATACACTGGTTGCAAATGGCGTAGTTCCCGCATTTGTAGTTGCCTACTGCCTTACGTTTATCAAAGGTGAACTGTTGAGTTTTTGTAGTTTCTCTGTATGTATGTACGAGATTAATGCGTAAATTCTGATTGCGTCTAAAGGCAAAAATGGGTTTATTTAATTGAGTCTATAGGTATATGGTTTTTTGTATGATTGACACGAATGGTTTGTGGTATATTTGAGACGATTGGTTGAACAATTATTTTATTTGGTTACCGAAGGGAATTTATCTTCTTCTTTGACTAAGCAACGCCCTGTCCCTTTGGTACGTGGGGCTTCTCTCTCTTTATTGGGTCATTCATGTTTGGGCCGTACACCGCTACTAGCGTCATTGGTTGCTTCTAAAGTGTGCCGGTCACAATGATATACCTGCTGTCTTGGTCAATGTGAGTGTGTGTAGTGTGCCATGGTAGCCGCCTTCTGAACAGCATCGAGACGCCCCGGCTATAATTTGAGCATGTTGAGGAGTGTGTTTCGCCCCACCAGCGGGCCCGCAATCTTGAAAGGATATTATTAGTCAGTTGCGACTCCTGCAAAAAGCATATGTCCATCTTGTGTCGCGCAAGGTATGTATGTACCAATCGGGTCTTGCAGTGATTATTAAGGCCTCTGATGTTCCAGGTCAGACAATTAACGCTAACCATCGTGATAGGGTGCAAATATGTTTGTCAGTGTTGGTCTGTCTGTGTACCATGGGGTCTCTAGTGTCCATAGTCTTTGTGGATCAGACAAATGTGCAATTGAGAAGTGCAGTCCCTGGGTGGATCTCGAAGTCTGTGCATCTCCTCGAATGGCCAACCGTAAGTATCCCAACCACCCTCCCCAACATTCCCCAATGTTGAAAACAAAATTGTGGACAATCCCCCACCCACCCACTCCAACCCCCAATCAGGTTGAGAGAGCATGCCTTCCCTCTTCCCGCCACCCAAACCCTCATAACGTTCTATAGGAATTATCCCATGGGGCCATGGGTTCTCCGGCGGACTACCCTGGCACAAGGACCAGGGTGGCCGAGCGAAAGTTAGAGAGGACAATAAGGTATATTCAAAGTAGCTATCGGCCGACAAGGTCCGGATCCCGATTTCGAAGATAGCCCTAATGCAGCTACGCCGCCACCACAGTTCATTGTCCCTTTGAGTGGAGGCGAGCCATTGGCATGCGGGCGCTTGTGCGGTTAATCTTTCACTGGTGCGGCCTTCCTCAGATGAACGGGGAGACCTGGATGTGGCACGTCTATTTTGGCTTATTTGCTTAGCATGTTTCATTGCAGCTGCAGGGTCCATAAAGAATCACGATTTGCCATCCTGCGAAATTAGTAGCTTTGCTGGGTATAGGAGGGCATATTTCACTCCCAGTTGTTGGAGAGCTCGCTTGGCTGGTAAAAACTCCTGTCTCGCGGTTTGTACTGCCAGAGTGAAATCAGGGTAAAACAAGAAGACATTGCCCTGATGCCGCACTTCCCCATGCTCTCTGGCTTGGCAGAGAATTGTATCGCGGTCAGAATAGTTCAAAAGTCGGGTTATTATGGGAATGGACGGTGCTCCATTAGGTGGCCGCGGTCCGAGTGTTCGGTGCGCTCTCTCCACAATAAATACGGCGGATAGGTCGGTGCCAAACAGTTCCCGCAGCAGATCCTTGATGTAGTCCTCCGTTTTAGTGATAGCCGTGCACTCCGGGATTCCGGTGATACGGAGGTTGTTTCTGCGGGAGCACGATTCTAAGTCCATACTTTTAGCTTTAATGATCTCTAGTACTTTATCCATTTTTAGCATCTTCTCTTTGTCGGCCGTCATTTGGTCCTCGGTATCCGATATCCTCGTTTCCATGTGTTTTATGCGTTCATCGTGCGTGTCTACCTGTTGTTTAATCTGGTCTAGACGGGCCGTCAGGAGGTCCAGCTTGGAGTCGATAGCCTTTAGACTTGTCTTGACCTCCATTAGAAGCGAGCAAATGTCTTCATCCGGGGGTACAATTTCAGCTGGATGCGTGGTCTGCCCTTCTACATCTTGGGCAGGCTCACCCTGCCGAGTGTGGCGGTGTCTATCAAACGTGACCTTGGGCTGCTTAGCATCAGGCTTGCCCATTTTCCTAGGTAGTGAAAAATGCAGCCCACCTTCAGTCGTCGTCATTATCCTTGTATGTGTGGTGTGGGCTGCAGCGTCCACTGTGCCATCTGTAGGCACTCACAATGATGTATTGTGGGGAGCTGGTCAAGCGTTGAGCATAGGCCTCACTTCCAACGTTGTAGTCGCTTTTATAGGCAGTGTTCGCTCACCCCCTTCCCTCCCCCCCCCGCCGCCTGACTGCTGTGTTTGTCAGCAGGAGGTGATCTTAGAGTAGGGCCATAATGGGGAGGCCCAGGGGTCAGCCTGGTTTTTGCGGGTCGGAGGGGCCTAGAGGCCCAAATCTGACATTCCCCGCCCTATGGCAGAGTCCAAAAGGTGTCAGACGCCAGCGGTGACCCTCTGGTCTCGATGCGGCATAGGTGGGGGGGGCAGCATAGCTCACATTGTGGTTTGCGGGATCCCCAGCGCTATTGTAGTCTCACCCTCATCTGGCCCCCTCACCCCAATGGCAGAGACTCCTACCTTAGCACTGGTCTGAGGGCCGGTGTCCCCCACTGTCAGTTTCTCTGAGTTTCGACCCCGCTTTATCTCTCTGTGCTGTTGCTGTTGTTCGGGTGTGCTGTAATTCCGGAGGACACCCCTCCGTCCTGCCCTTGGGGAGTAAGCCCAGGGGTCGACTCTGCGCTGTATCACACTGTGCTGCTACCTTAAGGCGTGTGGGGACAGAGGCTACAACTCCGTCGCTTCGTCAGGTCTTCTCGTCTCGGCCTCGCTTCACGCTTGAGCAGGCCTCTGTCTGCTCACCTCCCAGGTCGCTCCGCAGGGGAGGGAGTCCAGATTCGGATTCCGTCCCAGGCAAGCTCCCCTTAGTCTCGTATCTCGCACTCCGGCGTCCACCCCTCAGGCAAGCTCCCCGACAGGCCGCCTTCGCCTCGCATCATCAGGTGGTGCCGCAGGGCGCTCAGGGCCAATTGCAGGATTCCGGTTCAGTCAGCCGTCTCAGCATAATGCAGGATTGCGATTCTTCTACTACAGAGGGTTCATGTGCCCTCTGAACTCCGGATTTTATAGGATTTTGTCACTCGGCTGGCAGAGCCCACTCAAGGTGCGGCCATCTTGCAGCCAGGCAAAGCCACTCCCCCAGTTATACATTCTAGTTAGACCCTCTGGAGTGTGATATATTGTTGCAGGCATTTCAACTTTAGTTTATAATTTGTGTAACTAGGGGTGTGTTTTTGGTCCAACTATGCACAAACATTATAAGGTATTGTTAATCATTTATAAGTTTTCCATCGTAATATTAGTAGAGGTGTTGGCGACAACTGCAGCCCCTAATAAAAGTCAAAGCAACATGAATGTGCCTGTAGAGACCACTCATATTTCATGACTTTAGTAAGACCCTTCAGGAAAGGATGGGAGACGCTATTTTGAGTTAAAAGTAATAGAATTTTCAGTGTTCATAGCATGTATTGCTGTAGATCCACATGCTCTGCAAACTTCTGCCATCTAGTTTTGGGCTCGGAAGTTTGCCTTCGAAGGTCTTTCGAATTACGAGGTTTAGGGTGACTTTCCCATAGTTAGCAATGCGCATGGGCATTGTCTCCATGTTCGATTGTTTTTTTGTTGTTGTTTTTTTTACGCCATCGAGTTCTAATTGGGCTCAGAGTTTGTCAAATTATCTTGCTTTTCGTTTGATCTCAACTGGTTGTTTTGATTTTGTTGTCAGTAAAAGAAAATATACTTGCCTACGTTTTCCAGACATCACTTCTCGAACACTGACCTATCATCAACGCCAGACCGGCATTTCCTCAGGCCCTTCTCGGCGCTGTTGTCCCTCTCATCGAAAACTTCTTCATGGAGAATTTATGAGGAGTGATCGAAAGGACATCTTTCCAATATTGCCCTCAGAACCACTGAAAATTCCATTGGACTGACCACGTCAGAACCCCACCTTACCATCTACTTGAAGAAGACTCTTCGGTACCAACAGGAGAGACGTAGGGCACACCAGAGGATCCAGATATCAAGCCGCCAATGACACACCTGATATATTTAGGGAACATCCCTCGCCTGACGTCGAGGAAGCCCCTTCAGGCATTTCGCCTTACCTGCCATCGCCCAGACCAAAGGCGACTTTCTTTTCTAACCCGACAAAGAGGAACAAGAGGCTGCCACCTCCTCAGTGCCACGAACAAAGACCTCAACTGGAACCATGAATATGGCCTGCACCGAAACGCTCACCAGGCTGTTCAAGTCAAGGCAAAGCACCGCCCCCCAAGGGTTTTGCGCTTCAAGCTCTTTTACAAAGACTCAGCCTTGTGGGCCTCCACCACCTGTGAGCTCTTGTTGACACTGACCTAAGGCTTCCGAGCGGACTACGTTAATGCTCCCACTCATGGGAGCTGACCCCTCTTGCCCATCAAGCCCAAATATGCTTAATATGCTGAAGACTGCTTCGAAGCTGAGCGCTCCTTTGATGCCAGCACCGAAACCAACTCAGGTGCCAAATACCCCATCTAATATGAAGGCACACCATCAGCCGCGAAAGCACTCATGGCACGAAGATGCTTTCCACCGCAGGTTCAGACGACTCGAAACAGCCCATTCTCCAAAGCTTCCAGGAAGATCTGGATGCAATATAGAGACGTCTGTTTATACACCCTCAGACTCGGAAGATCTCCACAAAGTTGCCTCCCAGGCCCACAGAGACATTGCCTTAGAAGAGGAAATTGACTTTTGAGGAAGAACTGGCTTTGGAGCCTCCGACAGCTCCTAAGCACAAGAGACGCAAGGACCGGGGCACCAGCCCCTTCCCATGTGCACCTCCTCCTCCACCCCATCCTCCACCACCGCCTGTACATTACCACTTCCATACACACAAGATGCCTCCCCTCACTACTCTTACAGGGAAGGTAGCCCTTTACACCCGACTGACCCCTATGACGTGTCTTTTGATCCGTGGCGACAATGATGTCTATCCCATGGGAGATCCTGGCCGGGATCACTACCTGGTTACGGCATCACCCCCAGACAATACCTCGGTGTATCATGCGTGATCATGAGCGCAGCAACATTCCACTATGTGGACATCTCTGGACATAGCTCTACAAGGTTTGCTCTCCCACCCTCAGTTGACCTAAGTAAACTTAGTTTGATGCACCTGTGCTGACTATGAAAGACTGGTTATTGTAGTTCTGCAAAACTCCACTCAATACATAGTTGAAGTGAAATTATTTAGTTTTGGTACTAACAATTTCCGAAAGGAATCCGGCATTGTGGTAAGGGTAAACCCATTTCATTCTTCACAGTTTTGCGTACACACAGTACTAAGAAGAACAGACACTTCTCTTCCAGGGGATCCTCATCAATAGTCATAAGCACATGAATATTCCCGCCCATGCGCGGGACCCCGGAAACATATAAAACCTATATGTGGAAACCATTTATGTAGCTCTATATATATATCTATATATATATATATATATATATATTATCTACTGGCGGTCGCCAGTAGATAGTTATAGTTACAACCTATTATCCATAGGAAATCCGCGACATTCTATTTGAAATAACTCTCTTGCCGGTTGACGTATCTTCGCAAAATTTTCAAACTTTGTGGCCCGCTCCGGTCCGCTCCTACCCTGAAAGTCTCGGGGGATTCGTCAAGCGGGGGCCGAGAAAAAGGGGGTCCCAAAGCGCGTTTTCCCCATGCAATTTTCCATAGGAAACTTTAGACACGGCTACAGCCCGAACTGCTGAACGGAATTACACCAAATTTGGCAAAGAGGTAGTTCTTGGTTCAGAAAGAACCCTTTTTGTTAAATGGTGTAAATCCGTTCAGTAGTTGCTGAGAAAATCAAAAGTAAAAAGATAGTGATATCTATGGCCGAGTAGGGTCCGCGTACCCTCCCGATCACGAGCTGCATGTTAATTGGCTGTCAGCTGGCTGTCAACATTCCGATTCAGGAAATGTTGGCAGCCATTTTGTCCTCGGTAGAACCGAGGGACAGAAACAAGTGCGCAAAGCGCACAAAGGGAGCAGGGTAGAAACACCCTGACCCCTAGGTTTGCTCAGGGGTCCCACAAGGACCCCTGGGCAAAAAATAATAATTTTTTTAAAAAAATCGGCAGGATGCGCTCAGGGTGCGCGAATCCTGCCAGAAAAAAAAATCGAAGCGCGGTCTCCCGCGCTTCGATTGTATTTTGCCCGGGTGGCCCAAGTCCCGGGGGCATGGTGAGGGGTGATAATTTAATGTGTGGGGGCCGCAAAGGCCCCCAAGCCCCGGGGACCGCCACCCCCGGGGCTTTTTTTAAAAATGGTGTGGGAGGGCTCTGAGCCCTCCCGCAGCCCCGGGGACCACCACCTCCCGGGGCTTTTTTTATTAATTAAAAAACCTGTGTGGGGGGCTCCAGCCCCCACCACGCCCGGGACCGCCACCTCCCGGGGCACTAAACATTTAAATATGGGGGTCCGTTACGGACCCCAGAGCCCGGGGACCACCACCTCCCCGGGGCTGTGAACTGAATGGGAGGGGGCCGCGCGGCCCCCTCCTGGAGCCTGTGGTGGCCCTGGGGACCGCCACCCCCAGGGCCGGCTCCTGCAGTGTCCCGGGTGCCTACCCCGGGACACTGCTGCTTGCAATGACAGGACGGGAGCCTCGCGGCTCCCGTCCTGTCATTGCAAGCTGCTTTGGATATTGGAAGAGAGAGCAGGGAAACCTGCTCTCTCTTCCAATATCCAAAGCCGATTGCTTTCCACATGGGGAGCAGCATGTTAGCTGCTCCCCATGTGTACTGCAATGCCGGCTCCCGTAGGACACGGGGAGCCGGCGGGACTGTGGGGGATTGGGGACCCCCACAGTCCCCAACGAAGGGCCAGCCCGGGGGATGGGGTCCCGGGGCAAGTAGTGGCCCGGGAGGGGGCCACGCGGCCCCCTCCCCAAAAATAAAAAATAAAAAGTAAAAAAACGGAAAGGCCGGCCCGAGGGATGGGGTCCCCGGGGCCTTAAATGGCCTGAGGAGGGGGGCCACGCAGCCCCCTCCCTACGAAAAAAAAAAATCGAGGCCATGCCCCGGGGATGGGGTCCCGGGGCCAATACAGGCCCAGGGAAGGGGGCCACGCGGCCCCTTCCCGTTTTTTAATTTGTAATTTAAAAAAGGGGTAAGGCCCTGGGGGATGGGGTCCCCAGGGCATAAAAACTGGAAAAAGGAAGGGGGCCACAGAGCCCCCTTCAGGGGACAAAAATTTTATTTTATATTTTTAAACGATCGGGCCCGCAGGCCCCGCCCCTTCCTTCACCACTCTGCAAACGCGCCCCTGGCGCGTTTGCAGAGAGGAACAATTCCCCTTGAATACTGGGGGTCCCTGAGGGCCAACTAGCCCACCAGGAACCTCCAGTATGCGCCAGGGAGCTGCCTTGCAGAGAGGTGTACAGAGGCCACGACCCTTTTACACCTCTCTGCAACGCAGCTCTGTGGCGCTTTTGGAGGTATATGGTGGGCTAGTTGGACTCCGGGGACCCTCAGGATTCAAGGGGACTTAATTCCCCAACTTAAAACGCGCCACGGGCGCGTTTGCACAGTGGTGAAGGGAGGGCGGGGCTTCAGGTGACATGTGTGCAAACAGGCCCCGTGGCGCGTTTTAAGATGGGGAATTAAATCCCCTTCAATCCTGAGGGTCCCTGAGGCCAACTAGCCCAACAGGTACATCCAGAAAGCGCCACAGAGCTGCGTTGCAGAGAGGTGTAAAAGGGGTGTGGCCTCTCTACACGTCTCTGCAACGCAGCCCCTGGCGCATATTGGAGGTTCCTGGTGGGCTAGTTGGCCCCTAGGGACCCTCAGGATTCAAGGGGACTTAATCCCCAACTTAAAACGCGCCACGGGCGCGTTTGCACAGATGTCACCTCAGGCCCCGCCCCCTCCCTTCACCATTGTGCAAATATTCTTCTAAAATCATCCGAAATACGAATTCCTATTTACTCACCTGTTATAAGGAGAGACCTCAGTGCTGCATCTTTCAGCCCAGTACTGGTCCTGAAAAGTAATTTTAACCGTACTTACCAGTAACTTGAATTTCCTTCCATAGGATATCATTGCCTGCTTTTTGTTGAAAAAGTTTCTAAGTGTTGATTTTTGAAACATACAAATATTCCTCTAAAATCAGCCGAAATACGAATTCCGATTTACTCACCTGTTATAAGGAGAGACCTCAGTGCTGCATCTTTCAGCCCAGTACTGGTCCTGAAAAGTAATTTTAACCGTACTTACCAGTAACTTGAATTTCCTTCCATAGGATATCATTGCCTGCTTTTTGTTGAAAAAGTTTCTAAGTGTTGATTTTTGAAACATACAAATATTCCTCTAAAATCAGCCGAAATACGAATTCCGATTTACTCACCTGTTATCAGGAGAGACCTCAGTGCTGTATCTTTCAGCCCAGTACTAATCCTGAAAAGTAATTTTAACCGTACTTACCAGTAACTTGAATTTCCTTCCATAGGCTAACATTGACTGGTTTCACTTGGAAATTCTTCTAAGTGTGGAGTTTTGGAACTTTATAATATTCCTCTAAAATCAGCCAAAGTACGAATTCCAATTTACTCACCTGTTATCAGGAGAGAACCCAGTGCTGCATCTTTTAGCCCAGCACTGACCCTGAAAAGTAATTTTAACCGTACTTACCAGTAACTTATATTTTCTTCCATAGGAATCCATTGTCTGGTTTTCAGCAGAAAAGTTTCAAAGTGTCGATTTTCACAAACTACAAATATTCCTAAAAAATCGCCTGTATGACTTAAACGCATTCTTTCAACTGTTTACAGGAGATGCACCAGTGCTGGATCCAGGATCCAACACTGAGTAAGAAAAAGTAACGATAACAGTTTTTAACTTCTAAGTGAATTTCCTTCCATAGGATAACATTGGTGATTCTATGAGAAAAAGTTTCTAAGTGTGAACTTTTAAAGTACAATAATATTCCTTAAAAATCACGACTGTAACCAAAACGCTTTTACTCAACTGTTTACAGGAGATGTCCCAGGACTGAATCTAGGATCCAGTCCTGTGGTTAGAAAAGTAATCCATAAAGTAACTAATTGCATTTAACTAGAAATTCACATTGAGCTGAATGTTGCATTGTGTTTGAAAATGTGTTGCCCATTGCAACAACTGTAACTACTGTACTTAAAAGTCTATTGCCTATGTGCAAAGTATTTAAACTAAAGTAATTCATTCTGAGAAAGTATTTTTTGTAATGTAATGTATAATGTAATTACAATGTAATTTAAAAAATAAAATATTTTTAAAAAAATTGTTTCTAAAAAATTTGGAAATCAGTATGAAAAAATTTATATAACAATTAATACATTTAAAAATTGTCATTTACAAAACCTTTGAAATTCACTGAAAAAACTGTAGGTTTCAGACATGTTATAGTTACAAATTAGCATTTAAAAAACCTTTGAAATTCACTGAAAAAACCATAGGTTTCAGGGACGTTATAGTTACAAATTAGCATTTAAAAACCTTTGAAATTCACTGAAAAAACCATAGGTTTTAGGGACAGTTATAGTTAGTTGGACATTGCACTCGTACAAAACCCGTGAAATTCCCCGTTATAGTTAGTCCAGCTAACTATAACTCGCGCCCGCAATGCACTGCTGATGACGTCACATATTACATCACTCATGACATGGTCAGTGACATCACTGATGACATCACTGATGACATCTCAAATGACATCACTGATGACATCATCCACGTGATAATCTGATGCACCTCCTCACACCCCAATATAACCTTTGATACACCCACTCTAAATTACAGACTGCCATTCGCAAAACCATAGACACTCCAACACCAATAACTACATACCCACTCACTGATTCTTAGGTCTACGCACACATCCACTCACTCACCCGTACAGTCACTCATACTTACGGTCACTCAGTACAGGACTATCATATGCACTCATACTCCTATATAGACACTCAAACACCGCCACTCATCCATAGAGGTACTCATACACCTAGTCAGTCATGCAAATAATTAAACACACTACCATTTACTCACCTATACAGTTATACACACACCAGCTCACTTACTCATACAAATAGTAGCACATTCTTACGCTCTTATACAATCACTGATACAAGCACACACTCATCCATACAGCCACTATCACAATCACTCACTCTAAGCTTATAGCTATTTATATACTCCAACACACATATATACTGCCTTTCACATATGTAGTTACTCACACATGTACCACTGGGACATACATTCACTCACTAACACACTCTTACACACACTTACCCACCCATACAGTCTATCACAGATGCACTCTTGAAACCATCCACCCAGTGAATCACCCACTCACACATCTATGCACAGAGTTGCACACACCCTCCCACACAAACACTCAGGCACCCATACAGATACTCAGACAAGCATTCAATAACTCATATATTGACACTCATGTAGCTATTCACAAACACATGCAGCCACTTACACAGCAACAGACAGACGGATACAGACATTCACCCAGTTTAGTCACTAACCCATGCATTCAGTAAGATACGTTAAATCACTCACTTATAGAGTCAGTCACGCACCTACTAAATCATCCATACAGACACTTACACACCCACTCATTCTTCAATACGTCTTTTCCTATATATATTAAAAATATTTAAACTTTACAGAAACACACAGTCACTGGATGATGTCATCAGTGATGTCATTTGAGATGTCATCAGTGATGTCATCAGTGATGTCACTGACCATGTCATGAGTGATGTAATATGTGACGTCATCAGCAGTGCATTGCGGGCGCGAGTTATAGTTAGCTGGACTAACTATAACGGGGAATTTCACGGGTTTTGTACGAGTGCAATGTCCAACTAACTATAACTGTCCCTAAAACCTATGGTTTTTTCAGTGAATTTCAAAGGTTTTTAAATGCTAATTTGTAACTATAACGTCCCTGAAACCTATGGTTTTTTCAGTGAATTTCAAAGGTTTTTAAATGCTAATTTGTAACTATAACATGTCTGAAACCTACGGTTTTTTCAGTGAATATATATAACAATAAAAACACAATGCAGCATTCCATATACTAGAAACGCTGAGCAATGTTGTAAGAATTTCCCTTGCACATAAATGCAATTCCAATAAAGCAGGGAGAAAGAAAACACATTTGAAAACTGCTTTAATGCACAGCAGAAAACATAGTCCTGCAAAGAGGAATGAAAGAACATTGCCAGCACATAGGCTGCATTGTAGAAACATCAGTGTAGAAAGCTGAAAAGCTAACCCACAGAAACACACAGAATAAACTGGCACCGTGCCTTTAAGGCAGCCATGACCCCTAGCTTCCCATCATGCCTCAGGGGTGACAGTTAGGTCAGTTGTTCTTTCCGGCTCCTTCTGTCAGGACCCTGGTAACTTCAGCTCTGTTTTTTTTCTGATTTCTGTCAGAAATTGCTACTTATTTTTTGTCAAAAACCTTTTACGTCGACGTTTTTTTGCTGTTGAAGTACTTTTCTGCTAATTTTGAGAGAATTGGGCATAGTTTTCCAGTCAAATATGCCCTCTCTTTTTGACTCTTGCCCTTCCTGTGGCAAGAAAAAGGCTAAAACAGACTCCCATCCTGTCTGTATTCTTTGCCTTCCTTCTGATCATGCTCCCAAGACTTGCCAGCATTGCCAGTCACTGTCCAAAAGAACACTGAAGGACAGAGCGAGGATTCGCCTCTATGGGCTGGCTGAGAAGGGAAAAACTCCTTCAAGAGGCAGATCTCCGATGAAGAAGAGGAAAGAGAGAGCCAGATCTTCATCTAGAAGTAAAGTTCCAGTCTGCTCTCCATCGGCGTCGGGCTAGGCGCCAAAAATAACTTCATCGGCAGTGAAGATGTCGACAAAGAGACCATCGGCGGCGGGGTCACCGTCGAGAGAACACCGGTCGTCGACGAAGACTACAGGTACTTCGGATTCTCCGCCGTCGTCAACCCAGCGACGATCGGAGTCGATCTCCGTTGGTGCGGGCTCGCCCGACGTCAAGGGATGGATCTCCGTCGTCGCCGTCAATTCGGCGTTCGACGTCGAGACAATCTCCGCCGTCGCCAGGTCATCGACGATCGGCGTCGAAGCAGGCGTCTCTGTTGCCGTCAACCAGGCGGCGGTCAACATCGAGACATGCCTCGTTGTCACCAGAGGCAAGGCACTCAGCTCCTCCGTTGTCGTCATCCAAGCGACGTTCAACGTCGAGGGCTAGGTCTTCGTCCACGACGAAGAAGGACTCGTCGTCGAGACCTAGGGTCAAGTATACTAAGCGTCGTTCGACGTCGAGACAGCGGTCTCCATCGACGGCGAGAAGTGTTCCGATCTCGACTCCGCTGGCTTCCAGTAGACGATCGGCGTCGAGAGAGAGATCTGAAAGGCCTAAAGACACGACGTCGAGAAGGATTTCTCTGTCGATTCATACTTCGTTGGGTTCTCCGGCACGCTCAACGTCGGAGGCGAAGTCTGTCAGGTCCAGGTGTTCGACGTCACATCACACAACGTCGAAGCACAAGGAGAGGTCGACGTCGAGGAGAAGATCCCGCTCTAAGGATTCACCAGTGATGGTGACGCATAGTCGGTCGACGTCGGTACATTCTCCATCGACGTCGCATCGTTCATCAAGACGCCGATCACACTCCAAAGATCGCAGAGAGTCCTCTTATTCTAATAGGAGCTCTCCCCAGGCGCTCTCAACGTCACGCAGCTCTTCTGCTCATTCTCCAGAGCAGACAAGAACTCCCAAGAGGCTCTCCACGGAGACAGCGATCTCCTTCGATTCACCTTTCGCCCAGATGGCTTCAACCCCTCCATCATTGGCAGAAAGAACCCTTCGTTCATGCTCAGCGACCTACGGACCATTCCAGTCCTCTGCACAGATCCCCACTACAACGTCTAGTGCAGGAGGTGGACAGGTCCCCCACTACTCGGACCAGGCAGCGCCGAAGCAAATCTCCAGAGCATAGATCAACTCATGCTCATCACAAAAGGCGAAGAACACCATCTTGGTCGTCATATTCGCACTCACCCAAAAGGGACTACTCTCCTACCCTTACGGATAGCCCTCCCTCAAGAGTGTCACCCATCGATGATGTTAACACCTTCCACGATGTCCTCGCTAGAGGAGCACAGAAGCTGAGCATAGACATGTCAGCTCCTCAGACCACCACTTCAATCATTTTCGAGACCCTCCATCAGAGGTCTGCGGCTAGACCATTACTTCCTCTAGTCCCTGGTCTCCTTGAACCGGTAATGGACATCTTCCTCACCCCATCCTCAATTAAGGCAGCTCCGGCTCGAATCCTGAAAAAGTATAAGCCTGCTGCATCGGATCCTCTCTTTCTGAAATCAGATCCTCCACCGGATTCTGTCATCATCGCAGCAGCAAAGAAGACACACGCGGTGGCGTCTTCCTCGTCAGCTCCTCCAGACAAGGAGAGTAGAGCCCAGGATTCTTGGGGGAGAAAGGCCTGCGGCTCTGCTGCATCTTCTCTTAAGGTCTCTAGCGCTGCTGCCCTGCTGGGCCGTTACGACAGGTCCTTGTGGGATTCCTTGGAGCGTTTTAAAGAGAAGCTGCCAAAGGACGATCAACAAGACTTCGCAGAGATTCTCCAAGAAGGGGCGCTGGTAGCCAATCAAGTGATCAGCACAGCAGCGGATGGGGCTTCTTTGGCTGGCCACTCATATGCGCATGGAGTATGTGCACGGAGATCTTCCTGGTTGCGCCTAACAGCTTTGAAACCGGAAGCTCAGCAGCGTATTTTGAATCTTCCATTCTCTGGTAACTCCCTTTTCGGATCGCACACTGACGAGGAGATGGCCAGAATGAAGGCCGAGTTGGATACACTAAAGGCTGTGGGCCTTGAGAAGAAAAAGGAGTTCAAACGACGCTACAGGCCCTATAACCGCAAAAACTACCAACAGAGGGTTCAAACCCCTCAATGGTCGCAAAACAAACAAACCAAATCTCAATACCAAGGCCGTCGTTCCTCGAGAGGCAGAGGAGGACATCAACAGCAGTCCTCTTCCACAGCTAAAACTCAAGGCAAGCAATGATTTTCTGCTTCCTCTAGCACCGTTGCACACTCCAGTGGGAGGACGTATTTCAAATTGCATAAAAGAGTGGCGCAACATTACCAAAGATCAGTGGGTGCTAAATATACTGCGCAATGGATACGCGCTACGTTTCTGCGCGCCTCCAAGAGACATTCCTCCGGTAAGGTCACGTCCTCACCACCTGGAACTGCTGCGTTAGGAAGTGTCGACCCTTCTGAAGAAGCTAACCATAGAAGAGGTCCCTCCTGCCCAGAGGGGAAAAGGAGTTTACTCCAGATATTTCCTTGTTCCGAAGAAAGACCAAGCGCACAAGTTCAGACCTATTCTAGATCTCCGATCTCTGAACAAGTTCATCCGAAAGGAGAAGTTTCGTATGTTGGCGCTCCATCAAATATTCCCACATCTAAGGAAAGGAGATTGGATGTGTTCGGTGGATCTCCAAGATGCGTATTTTCACATTCCAATTGCCCCATGACATCGCAAGTTCCTGCGATTCATGGTAGGCGTGAAGCATTACCAATTCAGTCTCTTACCGTTCTGCCTCAAATCTGCCCCACGGGTATTCACAAAATGCATGGCAGTGGTGGCGGCAGCATTACATCGCCAGGGGCTATTTGTGTATCCATACCTGGACGACTGGCTGTTGAAGGGATCATCTCCCCACATGGTGCAGCATCACTACCACATCTGCCTAGATCTCCTTCACCGCTTGGGCCTTCATGTGAACATGGAGAAATCAGTTCATCAACCTACTCAATCGCTCCACTATCTGAGCTCCACCTTGGACTCCGGCCTAGGAAAAGTGTTTCCTTCGGAGGAGAGACTGTTATCAATGAGAAACAAATGCAATATCGTCCTTCAAGCACATCAACCATCAGTAAGGCAAGTGGCGTCTCTGCTGGGGTCGATGGCTTCTTGCATATTTCTCATACCCAACTCCAGATTGAGAATGAGACCGTTGCAGCAGGATCTGGAGGACAAATGGGACCAATCCTCGGGTCATTGGGAAGACTGAATTCTCATCTCTCAGGCTGCGAAGAAATCCATTCTCTGGTGGACTCGGCCAAAGAATCTTCTAGTGGGAGTCCCATTCCATCAGCCTCTTCCAAAACAATCCCTGATAACAGATGCATCTCTTCAGGGATGGGGAGCACATCTGGGTCAACTGCAGACTCAGGGCAGATGGACCAGCAAGGAGCAGACCTATCATATCAACATGTTAGAACTGCGGGCGGTTCATTTGGCCCTCAAGGCATTCCATCCATCGATTCAGTCCGAGTCGATTCTGATACAAACGGACAATACAACCACCGTGTATTACTTAAACAAACAAGGTGCAACACACTCTCGCCCTCTGTCTCTGGAATCTCAAGCGATCTGGCACTGGCTGCTCGCCAGGAACCTCTCGATCACGGCGGTGCATCTGCCAGGAGAACAGAACGTGTGAGCAGACGCTCTCAGTCGACACTTCGAAGAACAAGAAGACTGGGTGCTCAACGACGAGTGGTGGCGGACATTTTCATCAATGGGGTCGTCCATCCATCGACCTCTTTGCAGACGATCTAAACAGAAAATGCCACGCCTTCGCGTCCAGGTTTTACCGACCAGGAACGAGAGGGAATGCTCTTTTGATAGACTGGTCCGGGACGTTTGCATACGCTATTCCGCCCCTTCCTCTCATCCCGAAGGTGGTGACCAAGCTCATCCGATCCAGGATGAAGATGATCCTGATAGCACCGGACTGGCCTCGCCAATGGTGGTATCCGGACCTACTACAGCTCTCGATCTGTCTGCACAGGAGACTCCTGTGCAGGCCGGACCTTCTGACCAAAATGGGAGGGAAGATTCTGCACCCCAGCCTTCCATCGCTGAGCTTGGCAGCATGGCTCCTGAGGTCCTGCAGTACGGACATTTGAACCTTCCTCAGGATTGCATGGACATTTTGAGGGAGTCAAAAAGGCCATCCACAAGAACCTCTTATGCTTTTAAATGGAAAAGATTTTACTTGTGGTGTATGCGTAATGGTTGGAGTCCGACTAGCGGGCAAGAAGAGGTAATCTTGCTGTATCTGCTATACTTGGCCAAATCTGGTTTGAAATACACTTCCATAAAAGTTCATCTGGCGGCCATTACAGCCTATAGAAAATCACCCAACCAACCCTCTTTCTTTCAACTTCAGGTGGTCAAGGACTTCCTTCAGGGGTTGAAGAAGGTTTATCCCCCTGTCCGACCTCCTTCTCCTCCTTGGGAGTTGAATCTAGTTTTGTCAAAACTGATGGGTCCTCCTTTCGAACCCTTTCATAAGGCCACGTTACAACACCTTACATGGAAAGTAGCTTTTCTGGTGGCTATTACATCAGCGCGCAGAGTGAGTGAAATCCAAGCACTCTGTTCTAATGAACCGTATACGATTTTCCATCACAATAGGGTGGTTTTGAGAACTCACCCTTCTTTCCTACCCAAAGTGGTGTCTGACTTCCATGTCAACCAGACAATTTCTCTCCCCTCTTTTTTTCCCAATCCTGCTACATCAGCAGAAAGGTCTCTTCACTCATTAGACCTCAAGTGGGTTCTCAAATTCTATTTGGAGGGAACAAAATCCATTAGAAAGGCTGATCAATTGTTTGTAAACTACGGCTCTGTTAGGACAGGCTTTCCAGCCTCCAAACGATCTATTTCAAGGTGGATAGTGTCCTGTATTAAATTGGCTTACCAATTAGCGAACAGGCCTCTGTTAGCCTCCCCTAAAGCTCACTCTACTGGGGGAAAGGCTGCTACAATAGCTTTCTTACACAATGTACCGATGGCCGAGATTTGCAAGGCTGCAACTTGGAAGTCGGTTCATACGTTTACCAGGCATTACTGTCTGGATTCTGACTCAGAGCGGATACCCAAGTTGGCCAAGCCTCCTTGAGGAATCTGTTCCAATGCTAGTTTAATTGGAGTCTTTGAAATGTTTTTTAACAATGTATTCTTTCTTGTCACTTGCCCGCAGGATGAGGGGATGGGCTTGCTATTCTATTCATGTGCTTATGACTATTGATGAGGATCCCCTGGAAGAGAAGGATAAGTTACTTACCTGTAATCCTAGTTCTCTTCCAGGGGTATCCTCATCAAAGTCATAAGCAACCCACCCGCCTCCCCGGGCAAGTGATCAAGATACATGTCATCTCTTTGTGCCCTGGCCTTCGGGTCTCCGCAAAGAACAACTGACCTAACTGTCACCCCTGAGGCATGATGGGAAGCTAGGGGTCATTGCTGCCTTAAAGGCACGGTGCCAGTTTATTCTGTGTGTTTCTGTGGGTTAGCTTTTCAGCTTTCTACACTGATGTTTCTACAATGCAGCCTATGTGCTGGCAATGTTCTTTCATTCCTCTTTGCAGGACTATGTTTTCTGCTGTGCATTAAAGCAGTTTTCAAATGTGTTTTCTTTCTCCCTGCTTTATTGGAATTGTATTTATGTGCAAGGGAAATTCTTACAACATTGCTCAGCGTTTCTAGTATATGGAAGGCTGCATTGTGTTTTTATTGTTTTATATATATATATATATATATATATATATATATATATGTGGATATATATATAGAGCTACATATATGGTTTCCACATATATGTTTTATATGTTTCCGGGGTCCCGCGCATGAGCGGGAATATTCATGTGCTTATGACTTTGATGAGGATACCCCTGGAAGAGAACTAGGATTACAGGTGAGTAACTTATCCTTTTGACTAAAGGTTTTTATTACAACAGGCTGAACCTGTTTCTTAGTACATCTAAAATAATCACACAGGATATCATAAAAACAGCAAGAACTAACATTACAAACAAGGAGAATAAAATGAAAATTTCTAACATGGTTAAAATGTCATCGAAAAGCTTAGCACCCAAAACCTACTTCTATGCACTATGCTAGGAAAACATATAGTAGAGGAACTTGCGAGCTAGAGTTTCTTGAGGGTAAGTGGCACACTACATACCTTTTTGCATGCTCGAGCTGTTATTGGAAGAGCTGCGGAGCAAGTGTTCCCTGCGAAACGCAAACACAAGCTGCTGTAGTCGCTCTCCTCGGGGACAGGCTGCATCAGGTGCTCTAAATTCCGGCAGTAACCAAGATAGTCATTGCATGGTATCTTGCAGGATAATCTGGGTCGAAGAACCTCTCTACCGAAGTGGTGGAGTGATGGTCCTTAAATGCGGAAAAGTTATCAGGGATGAAAATGTCTGACATAGTTTTAAGAATGTGGTGTATAGATTATAGGTGTTGGAAAAGGGGTCCTAGACATATCTTCAAGAAAATGAGGAAACGTCAGTTTGCACTTTACCTCTTTGATGAATTATCTAGGAATGTTTCCTGATGGCCTTGACATATTGACAAAGTAATACTTGTTCCAGACTGGGTGTCTCATCAGGTGTTATATCTGGGTCATTATCAGAATGCCTTGACACTTTGTCCTCTTCTCAGTGCAATGAATCATAAGGTAGACGACATTCATGGTATTACTGTTTACAACAGATATGGCAGAATTTCAAATGGGTTTAGTCCGAAATGCCTTTGGAGGGCCTGACCGTAATGGAGTCTGGCCTTAGGGACTTTGTGTCAGTATGTCTACCGGGAGCAAGATGACTTCATAGTGGAGACACAGCTGAGTCCCAAAGAACAGTCAATTTCCTACCCATGTTGAAGGGTATGCTAAAGTCCACCATAAACTCCTTCAAGGAACCAGTTAAGACAAAAGTGGTATCTCCAAGGATGGGGAAAAAATATCAACCCTCTTCGAACTTTACATCAGAGAGTCGGGTGCCTCCTGATTGCCTTGTGGTCCTTACCACATGGAAGCACACCAGTGCTAAGGCCACGGGAAGCATTGCCCAGGGACACGTGCGCTGCTTTGCTGCCCTACAATGAGAGCAAGAAGCTAGATGCCACTGGGAAGAGGTTGGCATCTGATAAAGACATCTAGCTGCAGATTCCGTATCTTAGAATTATCCCTAGGTGCCAAACTGGATCTGGGAATTTTTGTTCAGCAGTACCTCTGCGCATCGGTAGAGGGCATCGAGCGACTCCATAGTGACATCATCCTCTGGATGTGATGTAGACGGAGTCAATATAAGCCCTCCCCTGACGCACTGACGTTTCTTCTTCTCTGCGCTTACAATGCCGATCTGATCAGTGGTTCCTCAAGCCGTTTTTTGGCCTACCTCTACTATTTCGTCGACCTGAAGAGTGTACCTTTCATAGGCCCTCGGGGTTCAAATCTTGTGGGTCCTGTGGACGACAAATGTCGGCCACGGACCCTCACTCTATTTGTATGTTGTGCTTAGGTGAGCACAATGACTCCGAGGAGTGCGACTCATGTCAACGACTTAGACCGAAGGCGCTGAAGGAACGTCGAATGAATATTCTAGTGGCGCAGATGTCTATTCTTCCAAGACATCCAACTGGCCTTGGTCCCCTTCTCGCTCCAAGGACCGGCTACAGGTCTGATCCAGGAGCTGTTCCCGTGACTCGCTCTCCTTCGACTTCCAAAGGTAAGTCTCTACGCAGGCGGTTGAAGTCACGGCGTCAACCGACTTCGACACATGAGGCCTGCCACCAATCTTCGCTGAAGACTCGGTACATGAGTCTACCCCACGCCTCCCAACCTTCCCTAGAGCTGGGGCGACTCTGACCCAGATGCGAGAATATTACAATTCTCTACATACTACCTTTGGGTCTTCATCTTCTCCTGGAGCGCCCTCTGGACCCAAGGAGGTGCACAAGGCCATGACTGTGTCCACGCCAGCGGGTTCGCCCTCAACATCAGTCTGACTGCCGGATTCCAAAACAGTTTTGCTGCCTGGTGCACAGCCCTTCAGGGTTACCACCTTCGGCGTCTGGTCAACCGACAACGGTGTCTAGGTCTGGCCTACTGACTTGGAAGACTGTGCTGTCTGCAGCGCTCTACCACATTCCCTCTCTGACGCCTAGACGTCGCCTCTTCAGTGCTGGATGGCGTCAGATGTGGTGCCGGAGGCAGCGTCGGTGGAGCTGCCCGTCTCAGAAGGCATCCCTCCTGTTGTTCCTTCTGAGGAACATGATGATGGAGGTGATGGAGAGGGTTTGGAGTTTTTCTATCCCTTAGAGGGCACTGTTCAACCTCCTATGGAGTCTAGCTGGTTGGTTGAGTTGGGGGAAGTCAGTTGCTTGGAGTCTTCCCCAGCCTCGGACCTCCTGTCACCTCCTGGTTTAGCTACAGAGGCGAGCTCCTCTCTTGCAGACATGCTCGGGCCATTTTCTGCCGTTTTGGGAATGATGTTTCCCTCAGTAGGAATGACAACAGATCCGTTGATTGGCATCCTGTATATTGATCAGTTTCATACATGTGGCAGGCACATTTTCGTCTCCACCAGTTCTGCACTGTGATCTCTCAATACTACTTGTGTCTTTGCTTCTTCCATGCATTGTTTTCACGACAACGAGCAGGTGCTCTAATTCAGTGGTATGGGCCTATGTTCTTGGTCCTTTACCCTTGTCCAGTAATGGGTTGATTTTCTTTGATAGGACTACATAGTGTTATTGTTTCTATGAAGTGTTTTTTCCCCCCAACACTTCCTTATCCCTTCTCTTTGGGTAATGTTGTCCATTTGTTTCTCATGTGGAATTCCACATTTATTCTAGTGGAGCAGTTCCTTTGCTTCTCCCATAATTCTTTGGACAGCCGGGTTACTCTATTTCTTTGTGGACCGGCTAGTCCGGTTCAGGGATCTTTTTTCTCAGTTCAGTTTGCGGACCCGCCTCCAAGGATGGTGTTGCTTGGGTATCTAATTCTAAGATAAGGAATCTACGGCTAGATGCCTCTATCAGATGAATATGTTACTTACCTTCAGTAATGCCTTATCTGGTAGAGACAGGATTTAGCTGCAGATTCCTTAATGACCCACCCATCCTCCCCACTCTGTGAACTGTAAGTCCTGTTACCTACAAGATCCCTGTCCTGGCATTCTGATGCCCTTCTTTAGGACTTTGTAATTGTTTGACATAAAGATGTCTCTTTTTTGGCACACTGTTTCCATAGGCAGTTTCTATAGTGGTTCTGCATTGTTGGCGTGAAAAATAGTCACAGAAGAAACTGACGTCAGCGCGCCAGGTAAGTGCTTATATTGTCTCCGTTGACATCACATCCGGAGGACGACATCGCTATGGTGTTGCTCGATGCCCTCTACCGGCGTGTAGAGGTACTGCTGTATAAAATTTCCGGATCCAGTCTGGTTCCTGGGGATAATTCGAAAATAAGGAATTTGCGGCTAGAGCCTGTCTCTAACAGATAAGGTGTTACCAAAGGTAAGTAACTTATTCATTAGACATGCCTTTCACTAGTGGATTACCAACTCAGTCGGCCTGCTCTCCTGAAATGACAGAACACATTAGGCTGAAATGTAGAAGCTCATTAAGCACCTATGAAAAGGGGGAGGAGTTGCTGGCAGAAGGAAAGACCATCTCCATCGCCACCATCCGCGATGCCCTAGACGCGGCTGACACCGCGCACGATGGGTTAACTGGTATCCTGGTTAGACGCCATGAGTGGCTCTGTATCTTGGGTTTTTAGACCCAGTGTTTAACAGCATCTGCTCAGCTTGTCCTTCGATGGCAAATGTTTGGCCCGCAGCACAACCAGATGCTTGAAAAGATGAAGGACACCAGCAAACCAAGGGTGGCCTTTAGACCTCAACCCCTAAGGGCTTCTCTCAAAGGCACCAGCATAGGACCGGTTCCAAGGCTACCCCACGGACACTAATCCTTCCTACCAGAGACAGCAGCAGACCTACCAACAGCAGTCACCACATAGGTACACCAGGTATGCCTACAGAGGCAGGAGCAACAGGGTCAGGGCCAGGGGCTAGGGAAGTTTCGGTAAAGGAGCCTCCACCTCAAACAGTGACTCACCCTCACCTTACCCCATATCATATCACACCTTTTGAGGCAGGCTGTAAGATTTCCTCCCTCTCTGAAAGGAAATCACATCAGACAAATGGGTCTTAGCAGTTTTTCACCATGGTTACTGCCTAGAACTTTTCACAGCCCACCCTACATTCCATCTCGCAGGCACATTCTCAACAGGGGACATCTCAGCCTGGAAGAAGAGTTCAAAGCGCTCTTTCAAAAAGGCATCACAGAGCCAGTGCCCTGCCACCAGGGACGAGGACTGGGTAGTACTAAAAACTAACCCTAAGTTCCTCCCTGAGGTTGTGTCGTCTTTCCACCTTATTTAGATAAAAGCAAGGGGGCGTGGCCTGACCACCAAAGATGGCGGATGCTTTGTGTCATCCTGCTGCTGGCTGTCTGACCTGTGGTGGAGCCAGGCCTCCCCATGCCTTCGCGGAGCCTTACTGCCACATTTTGGCCATGCGCTGCAGCACCTGATCCCTGGATCCTGTGAGGATGCGGCCTGCCGCGGGCCTCAAGCAGGTGGCCCTGGCTCTGGAAGGCTGACCGGGTGTCCCTGTGGCTCTCTGCAGGCCTAGGTGTGCACGCCACATCCTGCTAGGCTCCAGACTCCCCTCCCCCCCCCCCCCCCCCAAATCCCCTCATGCCTAACCTGGGTCAGCGGGTCTGTAGCGGTACTGCGCTGGGTCGTATACCGTGTGCTGGTGCCAGAGACCGAGGCTGCCTCCCCTTCACTGGTTCTGTCGTATGGTTTGTACCGCCTTTGGTAAAATGTGCGTTTGATGAACAACATAAACGTCAGGATTGTGCAGGCTGATTCCGTGGACACCCTCAGGATATGTTGGCCTATGTCCCTGCTAGCCACAGTGCACCATCTGTTCCCCCAACCTTACAGGGCAACAAATGTGTTTGCAACCTTAGAACATGACCACCCTGATTGCCCAAGGAAATCGCGGTAACAGATCCAGAACCTTATCGTTTGGATTCTCATTCATACCCAAAGAAGTACACAAGAAATATTCAGCAATGCTTTACAATATTTATTGTAGCATTGTGCTTCTTGCATAAAAAACGTGCACTGCAATTATGAATAGAATGAAACAGATTAGCATGATTAGCATTACAAGAACAGGGAAAAGAATAAACAATT
Source organism: Calotriton arnoldi (assembly GCA_963921515.1). Taxonomy (NCBI): domain Eukaryota; kingdom Metazoa; phylum Chordata; class Amphibia; order Caudata; family Salamandridae; genus Calotriton; species Calotriton arnoldi. Next base: position 160,902 of record CAWUFW010000948.1, read on the forward strand.
CCACCATTGTGCTAAGACATTCACATACAAGATAAGACATACCCATTGTGTATATATGCAGGCATAAAAGTACTGTATATATGTGTACTCCTAATAAGCGCTCCCTAACTTAGTCTTGCCTGGGGTGGGTCATCTGCCAAATCCCTGCTGGGTGGACTAACTTCCTGTTACCTGTGGGTAAGTGTCATCAGGCTGTCCGTCTTAGTATAGAGCTGGGCATCCCTCGTGTTTGTACGCAGGATTCAGCTGAGCTGGAATTCCGACATGTGGTAACCCCGCAGTGTCAGCTTAATGCTCCTCTGCCTAAACAAGGAAGTGGTTGTGTATTTATAATAATAGAACCCATGTCGCCATGTTGCAACCCCTGTCAGGCCATAATTATGTATTCTGGTTGGATAGTGTGGTCGCCTTTCGGACAATAACATTTGCGCAGTGGACTTTATCCCTCTTACTGAATGTTCAAGGTATTGTGATAGAGTGCCTACGAAGTTGAAATGTAAGCAGTGCAGTTTCAGAGAATATTATCCTGCATGGTCACGCATGCAAATGTATGTCAAAAGTCGCCATGTGTTAAAGAGAAGGCAACTTCAGAAATGTGAGTATGAAAAAATGGCAGCATTTCTAACAGGGCCTATTCTGACCACATGCTAGTAGTTCCTCTGACTCCCCAACACACACCCCCCCAAAGTATCAAAGTATGGGGGGTGGCTTTGGGGAGGCGATCTTGGGTTTTATTTCAGTGGTTTTGCGATGTTGTTTGTTTTTCTTAGTTTCCATTTTTGCACAGTACATACTCCTACCTTCATCATTGTGATGCAGACTTGGCACTATTGATCGCCTTTGCGACCTTTGCTTGATTCAATGTGGCCTCCTAATAGCCTTATTCTAACTTAAACGTGACCGCCATAGCGCCCTGGTCTCATTTAAGATTATGGCTTGGAATGTTAATGGTCTCAATGACCATATTAAGCACACCGTTGTCCTCAGTTTTGTTAAGTACCACTCCCCAGCTGTGCTGTTTCAACAGGAGACTCATCTTTTTGAAACTCGCTGTGCAGCCTTCAGCCAGTTTATTTACGAAAGAGTACATCACAATGGTCACATGCAGGGTCCCAGGGTGTTGCTGTCCTTTTACATATGTCCTTCCCTCTTTCAGTTACTCTCTCAGTTTCAGACGTAAAGGGGTTGTATGTGCACGCGGAGAGTCTGTTGGATGGTAGACAGTTCAATTTCTTGTGCGTATATATAATCCCGCCCATCGCCTCTGGGTATCCTTATCCAGCATCCACAACATTGTGCTAGACCTTCCCCCGGGTCCTACTGTCGTTGGCAGCAATTTTAATGATGTGATAAATCCCAGCCTTGACGCACCAAGAGCGAGGGTGGCAAATCCTCAACCCTCCACTCCACTCCACTGACTGGCTGGGCGGCGGCCCTGGGCCTCTGGGATGCCTGGAGAACATGGCACCCGAAATGGACTGAATGCGCACACACATATCTAAGGCTCATGGCAGCCTATCCAGAATTTACTATTTCATCGTCCCGGCTACGAAGATATCCAATGTTTAGCCTGCATACATCTTGCCCCGTGGCATCTCTGATCATGCTCTGGTGATCGTGCAATATAGCTGGCCCACGGTGAACCTTAGGCCTATCTGGTGTGTTAATGCTTGGTGCATGGTTGATGAACAGTGTACCGACCACCTCGCCCATGAACTTAGCGCCTATTTTGATCTTAACAAGGACTCCATGACCACTAAGTGCACCGTGTGGATGGCATGTCAGGCGATAATGTGAGGCAGGGCGACCAATGATGCCGCCTCTAGACTGATCACGATGGTCTGTACTGCTTCGGGTGCTTGGCTTACCTCATCGGTGGACATTGCCTCAGAGTTCACCACTTACTATAGCTCCTTATACAACAGTCACCCCCTACCCGAGCCGGGAGGGCCATAGTCCACTGATAGTAGATCTGCTGCTGGCCATCTTGACAAAAGTAGACCAGACTGCCCCTCGGCTTCCCGCTTAAATGCCTAAAAGAAATTTCTTCCGCTTCTATCCCCTCCACCTTCTCAATTTCTACTTGGAGGTTGTGGAGAAGGGCCACTTCTCCAAGGACCTTGACCTCGCTACTATTTTGATTCTCCAAAAACTGGGCAAATCCCCCGACATATGTTTGTCATAACGCCCCATCCCTCTCATCAATAAATAAATTAAAATCTTTGCCAAAATTCTTTCTAATCGCCTCCTGCCATTGCTACCCTCCCTTATCCACCCTGATCAGTGTGGCTTTATGCCTCACTGAGGCACTAGACATTGCATCCGTTGGGTACACATTGCTTTGGTGCACCAGTGACGTTTCAACGATCCAGGAGCTCTTATGCTTCTAAATTTTTTCGAAAGCATTCGACACCATGGATTGGGATTTTCTGGCCCAGAATCTCTCCGTTGCAGGATATGGACCACATTTCTACTTCTTCATTCGGGTGCTCTATACTGCTCCCTGGGCAAAGTCCGGGTTAACAGTGTCTAATCCTCTCCCTTCAAGATTCGCAGTGGCACCAGTCAGGGCTGCCCGCTCTCCCCATTATTGTTTGCTCTGGCTATTGGGCTGCTGGCAGTCTGAGTTCCCTGCGATGCTCCAATCGGGGATTCCAGTGGCTGGACTGCCCTGAAGACTGCAACGCATTGTACGCTGACGGTGTTCTGCTCTTCCTCTATCAGCCTCACATTACCGGACCGCGGCTCTTCCAGATGCGCGGTACCTACAATGATGCCTCAGGATAGGTGGTTAATTAGGGTAAATCACTCCTTATTCCTGTTCAAGGGGGTCAGAAGGTAGTTGATTGGCAAGACTGCATTCATGTTTGTAAATTAAGCTTTCCGTATTCAGGAGCGGCCATTGCTCTGGAGCCCGAACTCTCTTGGAGCTTGAACTTGACACCCCTGCTCCGTCGGACCCGTCAGGACTAGGCTAAATGGGCCGCCCTTTGTCTTAATGTCTTGGGAAGAGTGGCGCTTTTCAAAATGATTGCGCTCCCATAATTACTATACACCCTGCAAAACTTCCCCCTCTTCATCCCCCAATCCTGGTTTAGTGGTATATCTGGAACGATATGCTCCTTTCTGTGGGCAAATAAGACTCAGCGAATAGTGCTCTCGATTTGTGTTCAGTCGCCCTATGACAGTGGCATGGGGATGTTCAATGTTCGGCTATACTACTGGACCGCACAGTCAGTGACTTGATGTTCAGAGATCCAGAAGATCCTGCATTTTGTCTGGAAATCTTGCTTCTGGGCCAACAACATATCCTACAATACTTATATGGTACCCCGCCTTCTTGCTCTTTGCATGAGACCACAAGGACCACTCATCTGTGTTGGTGACGCGCCCTCTGTCAGATTGGGTGTGGACCAACTGTTGACGCAGGTGACCCCCCCTTGTTGCTGGGCTGCTGGATCTCTTGGGTCTCCATCTTGCAGGGGGTTCACTCGCTGGGATCTCATTGGCATCTCTCACCTTAAGGACATTTGGAGGGGCTCCCATATGAAGTCCTTCCGAGATCTCCAGGAGGAATTCAGTATCCATAAGACCCAATTCTACTGGTGGTTGCAACTTCGCTACGCACTGGCAGCATACCATCCGCTGTTGCGGGATCTGCCAGAGTGTAGTCCTCTGGAGGCCCAAATATTCTCCTCCCCGCTGAGCCTGGGGAACATTTCGCTGATATACTGCTCTCTGATTGTGAACTCCCTCAAACCGTTTGTGGCCTTAAGGGCCAAGTGATGGTGATGGATTGGTGACCTAAATGATGGCGACTGGTGGGATGCTAGGATGGCCCTAAGGAAACTGGTCATCCTCTCTCGTTTACGCCTCATCCAACTCAAATTCCTCCACTCTGTATATTATACCCCGAAACAGTTATGAAGGATGGGTGCTCTCCCTACGTCTGCCTGCCCTCAGTGTGCATCCAAAGAAGGCGGTTTCTTCCATATGGTGTGGGCCTGGCCAGTCATTGCTAAATACTGGTCCTCCATCTTTGACTCTATCTGAGGTTCTGGGGAGACCTGTTGACTGCTCACCTCGAGCTGCCTTGCTGGGAATTCTGGAGGATGTCAGGGGGACCCAGGGGCGAGCATGTGCTGGTGGGTATTGACGTTGTCATGGGTAAGCATGACCACTCACCACTGAATATCCCCGAGAACTCCAACTATTAAGGAACACTATTCCATGATGGACTGGTGCAATATGGTCGAAGATGCCATTTACTCAGCCCGGGGGTTCACCCGGAAGCATGTGAAGATCTGGGGATGGTGGTGAGACTTTTACGGCCTTGATGGCAATTGACATGCGAGCCTCTACTACTTTTTCTGTCTGGTGTCACACTTTGATTTCACTATACAACTACTGTGCACTGTTTTGATCTTTTCTGTAAAATCAATTAAAAAAAAACTATGGCCTTTCTGGGAAATATCCCCCTAGCTACCATATGAAAAACAGCTACTGGTCAACCCCACACACATTCACTTAAACACTATTGTGTGGATATCCTAGCCAGACAACAGGCTATGGTTGGCCAGGCGTTCCTAAGGATCTTATTTCAGACATCTGCATAAACCACATGCTTCTGGCTTTGCAGAGCATGTGTATCTACAGTAACACATGCTACGAACGGAAAATGTTGCTTACCCTGTAAGCATCTGTTCATAGTGTATAGTGCTGTAGAGTCACTAGCGCCCACTCCCATTCTTAGAAGTGTGTGGCTCTGATCACATCTCTCTTTCTCTCTCCTCCCCCCCCCCCCCATGCGGATTGCTAACTAAGGGAGGAGTCACCCTATGCTTTGTGACCTGAAAGACTTCTTAAAAGAAAAACAACTTTCAAACGTTCGAGCCCAGCAGCAGATAGGAGTATGCAGAGCATGTGAATCTGCAGCACTGCACGCTACAAACAGATGCTTACAGGGTAACTAACATTATCCATTCATTCTAAGACTATATTTTGTTGTCTTATTATTGCCCTTACGCCCATCTTCTCATTGTGACATTTAGTTCTAGGCATACTTCTGTTGCAAATAACTGTGCAGTATTGTTTAGAGTTTAAGTATTTGAATGCCCTCATCCTATCTGTTTGTATGGCTTGTGCTTTGAACCATGCATCATTTTGGTAGCGCATGACGGCCTGGCAATCTGCTCTGGTTTGTTGGATAATTTAATTTCGAACTGAGTGTTGATGCCCAAATGTACATCCATATCTCACTGATAGACTGTCTTGAGGAGGGTTATCGTATAGGTGTTAAATGAGAATGCAAATGAACCATGGAAGGGTTGTCACTGGCATCTGTTGAGGGATGTTGTAGAAGTATTTTGTGACGAACAGAGGACAATCAGCGTTGTGCAGGTCAAGCCCTAATCCAGAAATGTGAGCAGATCTAGAATGATCATAAAGGAGATCTCAGTCCAGTGCTGTTGGCAGAACAGAAATGGAAGCCACTGAACACTGTAGTGTACTAGCAACATTCACTCAGGTGAGCCTTGCGAGAGAAACCTCAGTTATGATGCAGACTGACTTTCAAGTCGTAGCAGTGATAAATCCAACAGGTATTGGCAAAAACAATTGGTCTGCACAAACACAGGCATGCACAAATGTGCAGAGACTGTCTCTGTCAACCTCCCTCTTGATGTGCCTCCTATATCTGTGCTTGGGGAATAAAAAGCAGGGTGTGGACATAGAAGTCACAGAAAGAGACCGTGTACGCATACATACGACATTGGCAGTCGGAGCACTTGTGTGCAGGTCTGTTTTTAAATTGTTACTACATTAAAGCCAGACCTCTGGGCTTTGCCGATGCTTGTTGTGACGTTTATGTCGAAGAAAAAGAAATAATCGGCACACATTGGACTACTGTGATTCACACCTTGCTAATAGCCACGATTTCTTCACATGTTGAGTTTCAAGAAACATTTTGGCTATTTGTGCTCTTTGTAATTTGACTCGACAGTTTCTACTTATGTTTCAGATGTGTTTCCTGTGAAATGCTGCTTAAAACCAACAAACACAATTAAAATATCTGTCAAAAAACGAAAACTGACTAAAATGTTGGTTGAGTAGGTAAAGTGTTGATTGTAAAATAAAACTTGATTGTCTGTGGATCACAAAGAGATCCACCAAGATCCACTAGTCTGCAGTGGAGACAAGCTCCCAGGGCGAATGCAAGAGGCACATTTAGACCCTACAATACGCATGTTTCTATTATCAATCGCAGAGCTAAACTCTCACTTAGAATAAGCAGCTTCCTTAGTTGTTGAGAACCAATAGATGGCCTCCACGAGTAACCGAGTATTGTATTGTATTGTAATTGCATTTATATAGCACTTACCCCAGCAGCATGAGATCCACATGTAGCTGTTGTAGGGCTCTTAAGATGGTAATTCATGGCTTATTTATACACCTTGCACGTGCACTTTACTGTTTTTAGACTCCTGATAATGCTTCCTTGAGGGGGATTTGCAATTCGGGCCTAACTGAAACTGTACGATAATAGGAAGCATCCCAGTGCCCTTCCCTACTTTTTTAGAATCTAATCTATGTATATTCTTTTAATCCATTATGTTGTATTATCGATAGCTCTACTATTGTCTTATTGATTACCACAATGTACCCTGGGCATAGCAGGCTATTAGAATAGACTCGTTATACATATTTGTTGTAACGTGTTTTTGTATGAACTGACTAATTTAATATATATATATATATATATTTATTTATTTTTAATCTAAAATGGTGGTTTTATAGCTTTTATGATGAGAGCTGTCGAAATAAACCTTATACAACAACAACAATATAGCGCTTACTACCCCTGACGAGGCGTCGAAGCGCTTTTTCGGCGAGTAGCACGCTACTCCGGACCCAGAAAGGATTATTGTTGAATTAGTATAGTGAAATATGAAAGTGATTTAAGTGGTGGATAGGTTAGTCAATTATTTGGAATCAGAAGGAATGCGGAAGGATAGAAGAGGGAAAAAAGGTTTGTATTTATATAGCGCTTGTTACCCCTGATGGGGTGTTGAAGCGCTTTTTTTGTTTTTTTTGTTTGTTGGCATGTAGCACGCTACTCCGGAAACCTATAAAGGATTAGTGGTGAATTAGTATAGTCAAATATGAAAGTAATTAGAGTGGCGGATCTTAGTCGGGTAACAACATGTAAACCGTTTCGTTTGAGCAAGCTAATTTGCAAACTTCGTCTCAGGTGCCAAAAGGCGGAACATTTTTGCATCAGAGACTTGGCGCAGTGTTAGCATGAGCAAGCAAAGATTACTGCTGGGATTCAGTTTCATTGCATTAAACCGAGCAAAGTGTTTCATTTCAGATGTCCAAGGTAAAACCAAATAAACACATAAGTCGATCATGTTGACAAATATTTTTCTTTTTTCTCTAGTTCGTTGATATTGGAATAGTAACCAGTATTGAAGTGAACCACAAGCAAGTGGATGTGGCAAAAAAGGGCCAGGAAGTCTGTATAAAAATAGAACCTATTCCGGGAGACTCCCCCAAGATGTTTGGACGGCACTTTGAAGCTACAGACTTCCTTGTTAGCAAGGTACATTTGTTTCCTACAAGCAGGTGTTTGCAATTACCATTTCTCTGTTAAAATCTTATTTTCCAGCTGTTTAGATATTATCTGATCATTTTCTCAGGCGTCCTAATTATAGCAAGTTTTGATTTTGATTGAAGCAAAGACTGTATTTTTAATGTGTGGTTTTATTTACTGTCTTATTTAAACCTACAGACCTCCCGCCACCAGCAAAAAAAATCCAATTGGAGGTGCAAACATCATACACACATACACCAACTTGCATACTCTCATCTCCAGGGGTTTCTGGAGCAGTTATGGAGTTGGCGGTCTTTGATATTAGTGAAAGACCTGTTGCAAAGTATAGGTTTAGGTCCCACCCATTAATTTCATTTTTTTTAAATGTTGAGGGAACATGCTTTAAAAATAGTACGAACCTATATTTCACACTATACTTAAAAACAAAAATGCTTAAGTAATTGGGTAACTTAAAAGAAGTGGTTTGTGAGGTCATGTGATGTCACCTATCTTGGGATATCATCATTGTAGGTGGTTCTGCACTTTTGTGGCCACTATATTCATCTTTCCACTTTCAGGAACTATCCACTAAAGATGTCCGGTTTTACTTTCTATACATCTGACACTGCGTCATCACATGTGGCTGAGACCGCGATGTTTTTATATTCAGATAGACTGAAACAACAATCATGTAGAAAATTACAGCCCTGTATTTTCCAAGAAGTAAAGTTTGCAGGGAGTTGCAAAAATATCTGTTGTGGGCACACTTAATTAAATCTCTAGGGTTCATATAGGATCAGGTGCATTCTGTTCATCTCTTGCAAGTGTTTGTATTCCACAAACAATATTTCAAGTCCAGTTTAAAAATTGTCAGGAAAGGCCACACGTTCCGGCCTCTGCCCACGCCAGCTTTTGGTACGGAAGGTGTATCACGAAAAAGAATAATTTTTCTACACCATTTGTCATCTATTTAATGACATGTAGCAGTGTTTGTCTTTCTGGCCTTAATCTCTTTGACTCCACCTGAATTTCTCTTTTTGTGGTTCCTCATTTACCATTTGAGAACATCTAAACTGACAGACCTAACCTATTGGCGTTTGTGTGTTGTTCTAACTAGCTGCCACGGATTGTGAGTACTGAAAAACCTGAAGAATATTAAAGTGCTCTTAACTCAGTTCCTAGTTAACTACCACATGTAGCCACATCAGTTTATGTAATCTGTGCACCAATGTCCCCTCCTCCTCACATATCTTTGAGAGCTTCTAACAGCTTTCAATTCTTCCTTAACCTTTTCACCTTAATCTCTTTGACTCCACCTGAATTTCTCTTTTTGTGGTTCCTCATTTACCATTTGAGAACATCTAAACTGACAGACCTAACCTATTGGCGTTTGTGTGTTGTTCTAACTAGCTGCCACGGATTGTGAGTACTGAAAAACCTGAAGAATATTAAAGTGCTCTTAACTCAGTTCCTAGTTAACTACCACATGTAGCCACATCAGTTTATGTAATCTGTGCACCAATGTCCCCTCCTCCTCACATATCTTTGAGAGCTTCTAACAGCTTTCAATTCTTCCTTAACCTTTTCACAGCATCGGAGTCGGACTGTGGAGATTGAGTTTCTTTTCCTTCTGTGTATTGTTTTTAGTTTTGATTTCTACAGTCTATTACTTCTGTAGACAATTGCTTTATTATTTATTATTTAAAGCATTTGATTTCATAGCACTGACCTTTCTCGAAAGGAGTAGGATAACTTTTTACAGACCATTTGTTTTAGCAGATATATCACTAAAATTGAGATGCTGCATGTAGTACAGTACATTGGGACAATAGAATGCTGCAGAATATTTTTTTTATTTCGCATATTTACAATATTAGGCACAAAGTGATTTGCCTACAATTACTTGACCTTTTAGAGAAATGTCTAAAGTGGAATTAGTAGTCTGGTCTCATAGTTTCAGGTGAGAAACCTATCAAGTTTTCTGATCCTGAAGTAGATTTGAGAGGGAGAGTTTGGCGGTGTTGATGAATGTGTTTCGCTGACACGTAGTCTGCATTTACAGCCTACAGCCAGCATCACTGGAATTATGAGATTTTGCAACTGCAGCGATGTTTGCATAACTTTAGATTTGAAGCATTTGCCACATAATCCATCATCTGCCTCGTAATATGCAGATTAAAAAAGGGTTTCTAGCTCAAACGGTTCAAAAGTTAGTAAAAAGGCAGTGACACGTGTTGTTGCGCAGTGAAAGGCCCCTTGCAAAGTTGACTGTTAACCTTTCTGTAACTTATTGCTTTATTTGTCTGTTACATTGTTATTAATGAGGTACAACTGACGCTGAGATAGTGTTAAAAAGCTTAAAAATGACAAAATAATTTAGTAATACTATGACAAAATGTGCTGCACATAATTTGGCCTTTCTTGGCGCATAATTTGACCCTCACCTACTACATATTTCCAGTGGCCCTACCTACAGCTACTAGGTTTGTGCTGCGCACTCCGCACATATCTACTTCCAGAATCCGGAGTTACGCCTTTGCTTTGCCCCAGGTTGCCGAGCCTGCCGCCACAACTGTGTACATTGTCGTTTTATTCCAAGGAGACCCCTGCTGCTACTCTGGGTTTCCGCACACCAACATCATGTGGGTAAAGAAGAAATTCTATTGCTTTGATGTCTCTATAGGGAATGATTACTCTCGAAGTCCTGATCTGTTGTACTTTGAGATGTCTATTTACAGATGGGTCTTTGACCTAAGACTGTATCTGGGTCAACAAGTTTAAAAATTCCTCCTCAAAAATAAAACTCCTTTTCCATGTACAGTGTGGTAAACGATAAAGCCCTTGAGCCAGCCTAGGTGCATCCTTAAATGTCTACTTACCCCCTTCATACGGTGTGTGCTCGGCGCCAGAAACTACAGAACACGCTACTGCAGCCCAGCTTTCAGAAACAGGCTGCAGTTACATGTTGAAAAGCAATGTTATGACCCCAGCCTGGGATTCATGTCAAATGTGCAATTTTATCAATACAAACTATGGACTCTGAAAGAAATATACTGCCCATGCCTCCGCATTTATGGTTTCCGAAAAAACTGCACAGTAAGGTGCCGCCAAGGCAGGATGTGTCACAGGTTTTGCAGCGTGAATCCTTTTCTGGATTCACATGCTGTGCATCATTTCGCCATCTAGTGGTTGGGTCTGGAATTGTCTTTCTTTTTTTTTCTTTTTTTCTTGTTTTGATCGCTGTCGACCACCATTTGGTGCCAGGTACGTCCCCTGTGAGACGTCAGACGGTATCCTGGAGGTCGACATGCGTGATGGCCATCTTCAGATTCTTTTTTCCGCCGTTGGGTCTGGAAGCAAGACTGGAAGCTCCGAAGAAAGTTTTGAATTTTCCCAAAAAACTTCGAAAAAGATTAACGAAGAAAATCATCGATCGACGTCTACGAAGAAATATCACCAATACTCAACGTCGTGAGTAAGGCAGAATCAGAGGACCACTCCGGTCCACAAATGGCGAGGTAGGGGCCATGGAGAATACCCCCTTCAAGTTCTACCCCAAGTGCCACCACAAGTACGCTCAACCCGACCCACACAACGTCTGCAACCTCTGCCTGCCCGAAGACCACAAGGACAGTGACTGTGAGGCCTGCGCAGCGTTCCTACCGAAAACGCTAAGGACACGCCGAAGTCAAAGACGGGCCCACTACGCCACAATGTCGCAGACAGCGAAGAAAACCTCTCTGAAAGACCTGGGTTTCTCGAGCGACGAGGAGGAACATGGCGCACCAGCGGAGTCGACGCACGAGGGATCGGACATCAAGGTCCTAGAGGGGGATTCCGAAAAAATCCATGCCGAGAAAAAGGCTAAGGATCTGAAAAAGAAGACGGAGAAGGTAAGACACCATAAAGATCCGTCGGAACCAAAGGGCCACGAACATAAGGCGCAAAAGGCAGCCCCGACGCCGAGCAAAAAGGCGATCGAAGGTCAGCCGCGATTGAAAGACCCCACGGAACCCAACCGAAGGTTACCGAGGAGGGAAAATCGCCGAAGACGCCGAAACAAAGGGTCGACACCGAACCCACAAAAAAGGGCACTACACCGCCGAAGACTAACGTCGACGTCGGGAAGAAAAGAAAATCTCCGGCCACCGACGCCGAGAGGGCCCTCAAGATCGAAAAGGAGAAGACTCGAGGAAGAAATGGCAGCACTCCAACAAAAGAAGAAGGACTTCGATGCCTCACTGAAGGATTTTTGAAGCCCGAAAACACCAGCGGCCGAACCAGCGAACGTCGACTCCGAAGAGGCTAAAGATGCCGAAGGAGAGGAACAAGGGATCTTCGACTCTCCGCCGACACCAGAACCTCGAGGCGAGGAGCCTGAGGAATACGGAGACATACCTGAAGAGGAGGAAAACTCGAAAATTTCGAGGAAGAGTGGAACGACCTCGACACCGAGAGCCCAGAAGAAGAGATTTGCAGCTACCCTTCGAAAGCTTCACCTCCAGATGACCGCTTTCTACAATGACATTGTCAAAAGGGCAGCAAATCAATTTGGAGTACCCTTAGAGGAGGAAAAAGGGGACACATGTTTCTTGCTAGAAACACTGGCACCAGCTTCAAGAGGAACACAATACCTGCCTATGCTGCCAAGTATCCTGGACCAAGGCAAAGAAGCATTCAAAGAACCAGCTTCAAACAAGGGGGTAACCCCCAGAGTAGAGAACAAGTACAAACCCTCCTCACAAGACCCAAAATATATTCAGGGAAGTGTGAGAAAGTGCCCTCTTTCTGCATGGTATGCCCCCACTTTTTGCTGAATTGCTGATGTTCTTTGACTGAGTGTGCCCTGGGCTCCTGCTAATCAGGTACCCAGGGCCTATGTTCCTTCCCTAAAACTGCATTGAAGCCTAAACCCAATTGGCATCCCTGGCCACAGGTAGGCCCCTGGTAAATGGTACCACAGGTACCCAAGGCACTGTGACCAGGGAAGGCCCCTAAGGGCTGCAGCACTTATTGTGCCACCCTTAGAGGCCCTGCACCTTTTCACACACACACTGCCTTTGCAGACTGCGTGTCTTGATGCAGAACAAAGTGAAGAGTCGACATGGCACATATCCCTGAGTGCAATGCCTACAAACCACTGCCCTGGCATAGATCAGTCACCCCTCTAGCTGGGTGCACTATGCCAGTGGTGAGGGTACGGGTGCATGAGCCCTGTACCCCTACAGTGCCCAAGTCCATTCCTGGGCATTGTAAGTGCAGTGCTGCCATTGAGAGTATATGGTGCTGGGAGTTTGTCATTACGAACTCCACAGCACCATAATGGCTACACTGAAAACTGGGAAGTTTGGTATCAAACTTCTCAGCACATTAAACCCACACTGATGCCAATGTGGGATTTAATGTAAAATGCACGACAGAGGGCATCTTAGAGATGCCCCCTGAAACTCGACCAACTTCTAGTGTCCCGACTGAGTGGCTGCTTAGGCTGACACCAACAGACATGTTTCTGGACCCCTGGGTCGAGAGCCTGCTGCTCTAGGGGGGCCTGAAACAATGCACATCCTGGGACGAGGTGCCAAGCCTCCTCCCCCAGGATGGGCAGGGTTCACGAAGGGGAAGCTTCAAAGGCATGCTGCATTTGTGAGCCTCCCCAGACCCATTGCTGCTTTCAGCAACTGGTCCCCACTGGTTCTACCCCCCACTTTGGGCAGGCGAACCAGCGGGAAAAACAAGTGAGGGAAAGAGGTGTGCCCACCTCTGCCAACTCCACCCCTCAGGTGGGGGAGGCGAGGTGAAGCACAACTCTGAGTCCCCGCCATCTTGAGGATGGGGGGACCCAACCAACCAGGGAAAGGCTTCTGCCCCCCTCCCACTGGAGGGGGTGCACCCACCCATGGGAAGGGACCCATTTGTCCCTGCCATTTACCTACCTGTAACGCCCCTAAATCTAGTATTTAGGGGGCACACTGAACCTTGCTTCCTCAGATCCAGAAACGACAAGAAGAAAAGAAGGACCGAACAGCCATGCAGCCAGCTAACAAAACGAAGACGCCCACTGACTTGGCCCCAGCCCTACCGGCCTGTCTCCCCTCGAACTTGCTCCTGCGAAATCCCGGTGTGTCCTGCAGCCAGCAACCTCAAAAACCCCGGAGGACCTGCCTGCCTGCCTTCACTTCCAAAGACTGCTTCTCCTGTGAACACCGGATTTGCTCAACTGCACCCTCTGGCAGCTGCCAGAGACCGCAAATCCGCTCCACTCTGCACCTGTCGTCCACGGCCCGAGCTCGAGTGGGCAAACACCACGAGGAGGTCACCCCGGCGATCCTGACCCGAGATCCGGCGACTCCTGACCTGCCTCAAGCCTCCAACCGACACCTGCAGCCTAAATCCAGAAGGCCCCCCTAACCGCGGCCCGGGGCTGGTAAGAAGATCCGACCCCAAAAGGCACCCCTGCACCCGACGCCCCACGGCCTTGTGTGCCCAAACCAACGGTGCCTAACCAGTCCCTACCTTCCCAACTTACCTCTCGAAGTGGTGGTCGCACCCAGAAGTCCTTCGTCTCCCTGCCTGCAGCGCTTCTAGAAGCCGGAGGTTCTCCATTGAAAACAACAGGGCGCCCGACGTCGAAACAGCACTCTGCACCCGGCCGCCTCAGTGCCGCTGAGGGTGCACCTTTTGTGCTACTTTGTTTCCCCATTTGCCCTGACCTAAACCCTAGGAGCTTTGCTCTCACAACCCAGTGGCCTGCTTGCCAGCAGCCACCAACCGGAGGCCTCCTATCCCCCATTGGATAACATTGGGCCTCAACACTCTGCACCCGGCCGCCCTAGTGCCGCTGAGGGTGTAACAAGAGTGCATCACTGACCCTGGGGGACCCCTGAGTCTAACCCCAGAACCTTAACTCCCACAGTCGATAACTTACCTGTGAACCGATGACCGGTTTTTCCTCCAAAGGATAACATTGACAATATTTCTTCCAAAAAGTTTCCAAGTGTGGAGTTTTGAAATCTAAAAATATTCTTTAAAATCGCACGAATAACCAAAACGTACTTACTTACCTGGTTGCAGGAAATGTCCCAGTGCTGAATCTAGGTATCCATATATATCTAGGAAACAGTGGTTCAGGTGTGGCCTAAATGGTCCAAAGCGAGAAAGTGACCCAGCAGGGAACACTTGGTTCTAAGATTTTGAAATTAATTCATGAGGGAGCAAAGGAAAGATCAGAGGAAGGTCATGTAGGTCAGATAAATGATAGACATTTATTTTACAATTTTTTGTATAGTATTCAGGTGCTCACATACATTTAGGTGAAAGGAAGCGTGACATGCAGGGTGATAGTGAGGTTTAAAAAGGCATCGCATTGACAACAGTATAATGAGCTCCACAGTTATTTTACAAGGAGTAATAGGAGTTCATGTTGTATGGTGGTCGACGGCGTTTCGAACCCAATAAGTGGGGTTCATCTTCAGGACAAGGGTGAGCAAGCTGAATTAGAAGAAAGGAAAATCATCCTAGGCCCATTCGTCTGTTAATGATGTGGGCAGCTGGTACTGATTTTTAAAATGAGCTGAAGGCGTGAATTAATGGCGCCAAAGAACTGAGTGGGAATGTCTGTCCAGGACACGAACTGCAGGGCCTTTAAATGGGAGCCTGGAGCTGTGCAGACGGGAGCGTCCTGCTTCTGCCTTTGCAGCATTCGATGCCAGCAAAGGCAGAAGCAGGACGCTCCCGTCTGCACAGCTCCAGGCTCCCATTTAAAGGCCCTGCAGTTCGTTTTCTAAAAATACAAAACCAATCATCCCGGCCAGCTGCCTTTCCATCCCGGGTTCCCTCCAAATAAGCAAACACGAGTCCTGGACAGACATTCCCACTCAGTTCTTTGGCGCCATTAATTCACGCCTTCAGCTCATTTTAAAAATGAGTACCAGCTGCCCACATCATTAACAGACGAATGGGCCGAGGATGATTTTCCTTTCTTCTAATTCAGCTTGCTCACCCTTGTCCTGAAGATGAACCCCACTTATTGGGTTCGAAACGCCGTCGACCACCATACAACATGAACTCCTATTACTCCTTGTAAAATAACTGTGGAGCTCATTATACTGTTGTCAATGCGATGCCTTTTAAACCTCACTATCACCCTGCATGTCACGCTTCCTTTCACCTAAATGTATGTGAGCACCTGAATACTATACAAAAATTGTAAAATAAATGTCTATCATTTATCTGACCTACATGACCTTCCTCTGATCTTTCCTTTGCTCCCTCATGAATTAATTTCAAAATCTTAGAACCAAGTGTTCCCTGCTGGGTCACTTTCTCGCTTTGGACCATTTAGGCCACACCTGAACCACTGTTTCCTAGATATCTCGCCACCCCAGGTTCACATATTGGGGTACCCTTGTCTTCTCAAAGAATCTAGGTATCCAGCACTGAGTTAGAAAAGTAACGTAAAAAGTAACTTACCTGTAATTTACTGAAAAAGCCTATTCATTTCAATGTACTGTATTTGCTAAGTGTTGCAACCTACTGCATCCCCTGTAAATCAAACAAAGTACAATTCCGACTGCATTTTCAAACTGTTCTACATTCAGCAACTTATTACTGTAAAGTATTTAATGCTTACCTGTGCCAGGCTTGCTTGGTTCTAAAAATAAAACAGTATATTTTTTATACAAAAACAATTGGTCTAGAGTTCAGTCCTTGAGTGTGTGAATTCATTTGCTGACTGAGTGTGTACATCAAATGCTTAACACGGTCCTCTGATACTGCCTTACTGCTCGACCAGACTACCACAAATGGAGAGTAAGGTTCCATCTAACTTTAACCTCTGTCTACCTCTGGGGTCACCTAGACTCTATACACACTATACCTCATTTTGGTGTAGTATATATAGAGCCAGTTTCCTACAGGAAGTATAGTACCTGATTCTATTATTGTCACCACAGCCAGGAGGAGAGCCAATGCAGTCTCCAACACAGAGCCACCACCTGAAAAGGAAAGTAAGAGGATGGACAAGGTGGGGAGGAGAATGGAGAAAGAGGCAGCAACACAGTGGCGCATTGCCAACTCTAATGCCATGTTAAACAGATATGGCCACCAACAGTGGGATGAAATAGAAGAGTTGCTGAACAAACTACCCGAGGAGGACAAAAAGAGGGCAAGATCTATTGTCCAAGAAGGGAAAAATGTGGCTAACACCTGCCAAAAGTCAGCCCTAGATGCAGCAGATACGGCAAGCAGGCAAATGTGCACAGGAACCATCCTCAGAAGGCATGCCTGTCTCAGAATTTCTGGCTTTAAACAAGAAGTTCAGACATCAGTTATCAACAGACCATTCAACTGAGAAGCTCTGTTTGGCAAGGAAGTGGATGAATCCCTTCAGCAAATTAAAAAAAGACAATGAAACAGCAAGTGCAATGGGGGCCCTACAGCAAAGAGGTTCTTTTAAAAGAGGAGGCTTCTCTAACAGAAAAACCACAGGTAGAGGCAGGTTTGGTCAAGGACAGCAGATGCCACAACAATCTCACGGACAGACCCAAACCAACAGATGGGTCAACAGTCTAGCTACTAAGGTTGGCAACAACAGCAGAAGCAGCCCTTTCGAGGAAGAGGGAATGGCAGAGGAAGAGGCCAATCCTCTAGAGGAAGAGGAAACTGGTCAACTGACTTTATCACGGAAAAGGACCCACACAAAACACCAGTTGGGGGGGAGAATATCCTTTTTCCTCAGACAATGGAAAAGGATCACAACAGACAATTGGATATTAAATTTGGTACAATACGGATATTGCATAGAGCTCACAAAGACACCGCCTGCAAATCCACCCAAAACAAGAAAATTAACCAGATCAGAACAAACACTGCTCAACGCAGAAATCAAAGAACTATACCAAAAACAGGCACTAGAAAAGGTATCAACACAAGAGTGGTACAAAGGAAACTACTCTCCATACTTCCTAGTACCCAAACAGGACCAGACTCTAAGGCCATTCATGGACTTAATATTCATAAACAAGTTCATACTAACACAACACTTCAAGATGTGTACCCTTCAAGAAATACTCCCACAGATTCAAAAGGGGGATTACTTGGCAACAATAGACCTCAAGGACGCCTACTTACATATCCCTATGAACAAAAGGCACAGAAAGTACCTAAGATTCCTACACAACGGAACACACTACCAATTCAAGGTACTCCCGTTCGACATAAAATCTGCTCCACTGGTGTTCACAAAGTGTCTAGCCGCAGTGGCGGCACACCTGAGAAGAGAGAAAATCCACGTCTACCCCTACTTAGACGACTGGCTAATAAGGGGACGCACGAAACAAACATGTCATACTCCTGTTCAAAAAACAATTCAAACGCTACAAATCCTGGGTTTCTCAATAAACCACAAGAAATCTTCTACAACACCAGAAAGAGAAAAAACCTTCCTGGGAGCAAGAATGAACACAGCAAACGCCAAGGCTTATCCCACACAAACCAGAATGCAAGCTATCCATCACGAAACAGCCCTCTACCAGAGGGGTCAGTCTCTGACAGTGAGGAAAGTAATGAAACTAATGGGCATGATGGCATCATGTATCCCACTCATCCGTCACGCTCGCCTACACATGCGCCCATTTCAAGAATGGCTCACCA
This sequence comes from Calotriton arnoldi, assembly GCA_963921515.1. Taxonomy (NCBI): domain Eukaryota; kingdom Metazoa; phylum Chordata; class Amphibia; order Caudata; family Salamandridae; genus Calotriton; species Calotriton arnoldi. The sequence goes on from CAWUFW010000948.1 coordinate 179,143, forward strand.
ACAGCTGGTCACAACCCACAGGAAGTTGGGAGGATCTAGTGGTTGTTACACAAAGGGTGCAAGCAGAGATACAATGGTGGACATCCAACAACATAGCACAGGGGAGACCTTTCAGGGACCCAACTCCATCTGTGACAGTCACCACGGATGCATCCCTCAACGGGTGGGGTGCACATTTCAACCAGCTGAAAGTTTATGGTCAGTGGAGCGAACAGGATTCCACAAAACATATACATTTTTGGGAGATAAACAGTTTTTCTGGCACTCAAAGCATTCCAGAAACATGTTCAGGGGAAAACCATCTTAATACAAACAGACAATATAACTACAATGTTCTACCTGAACAAACAGGGTGGAACAAGGTCCTTTCCCCTGAGCAAACTTGCACAAGAAATCTGGCCTTGGGCGATACCCCAAAAAATCAATCTACAGACAGTACGTCTACCATGGGTAGAGAACATTACAGCAAACCAACCGAGCAGACAAAACAACTGCTCTCACGAATGGGAGTTGAAATAGACAACAGTACAGTATCTATTCAACATCTGGGGAACACCAGTGTTGGACCTGTTTGCAACAATGCAGAACAAGAAATGCCAAAGCTTTGCCTCGAGATTTCCTCACCACCTGTCAAAGGGAAATGCACTTTCACTCAGTTGGTCACAGACATTTGTTTACGCCTTTCCACCAATACCCCTGATGCAAAGAGTGCTACAAAAAGCAAAGGAACCAGGAGCAAATATGATTCTCATTGCTCCTCATTGGCCAAGGCAAACATGGTACTCAACTCTCCTAGAACTATCCAAAGGAGAAATGGTCAGGATCAAAGCAGAATGACAATGCAACAGGGCCAGATTTTTCACCCGGAACCAGCAACGCTACAACTAGCAGCCTGGCGCCTGAATACATAGAATTTGTGCATCTCAATCTACCGCTCAGAACCATGGAAATTCTAAAAGAAGCAAGAAAACAGTCAACAAGAAAATGCTATACAGCAAAATGGAAGCGATATACCACATGGTGCACCGCTAACAACAACACTAATTCTATCAATACACAAGAAACAGTTATTAAATATCTTACTTACCTCTTGGACAGCAACATCAACGTTTCCAGCCTTAAAGTGCACCTTGCTGCCATAGTGGCATACACAAGAGGAAAATCATGCAAAAGCTTTTTTACAAGACCAGTCATCAAAAGGTTCTTAGAAGGAGCAAAAAGAATAGCTCCACCAAGAGCTGCTCCTGTACCAACATGGAGCTTAAATACAGTACTTTTTCAACTGATGACAAAACCCTTTGAGCCCATGCATGCAGTGGACCTCAAACATATTACTCTCAAAACAACCTTTCTCATTACTATAACATCACTACAAAGAGTAAGTGAACTGAAAGCATTAACTATACAAGAACCCTACTTACAAATCCACAAGGATAAAGTAATCTTAAAGACTAACCCACAGTTTTTGCCAAAAGTGGTATCTAAGTATCACTTAAATCAAAACATTCTCCTGCCAGTTTTCTTCAAGAACCCAAAAACTAAAGCAGAGAGAAGCCTCCATACCCTGGTTGTAAGGAGGGCTTTACTGTATTATTTGCAGAAAACAGAACAGATCAGGAAAACAAAGCAATTGTTTTTTGCTTACGCACATACCAACACAGGATCAGCTGTCACAAAAGCAACTATTGCAAGATGGATAGTACAAGCTATCCAATTGTTATGCCAATGCCAAAAAGGAACTAACAATGCAACCAACAGCTCACTCCACTAGAAAGAAAGGAGCAACGCTGGCATTTATGGCCAATGTACCCATTGATTCCATTTGCGCAGCAGCAACATGGGCATCACCACACACCTTTACAAAGCATTATTGTGTGGATATACAAATGAATAAGGAAGCTCAAATTGGACAGACACCTGTTTGCAAGGTATTCCTTTGACCACAGCCTCCCAGACACGGGAGAAACTGCTACATAATCTGATGCACAGCATGTGAATCTAGAAAAGGATTCACGCTGCAAAACGAAATGGTTACTTACCAGTAGGAGTAGTTTTGCAGCTTGAAGAATTTTCTTGATTCACATGCGACCCACCCGGCCTCCCCTATAAGGAAAACAAACCGGTGGGGAAGCAAAGGACTACATCAGTATTTTTTCAAAACCATCTCAAGGATTACAAAACGTAAGAAAAACAGAAAAAAGAATCCGAAGATGGCCACCACGCATGTTGACCTCCAGGATACCGTCTGACGTCACACAGGGGACGTACCTGGCACCAAATGGTGGTAGACGGAGACCAAATCCAAAAAAGAAACAAAGACAATTCCGGACCCAACCACTAGATGGCGGAATGATGCACAGCATGTGAATCCAGAAAATTCTTCAAGCTGCAAAACTACACCTACTGGTAAGTAACTATTTTGTTACTGATTTTTCAGAGTGAGCTGGCTGATCTCTCCACAGATAAGCGAACCGAGAGTCGATGACACCAGTCTTAATACACTGGCTAGTCTTGGAGTATACAAAATACATCAGCTTGAATACCATGCAAGAACCTTTACACTGTTGCACTGAAAGAGTAAATTCCTGCATGCCTGTGCATTAAGCAGCATCTGCTCATGTTTAAGCGTATTAAACTATTTTAGGATCAGTGCATCCGTGGGGATATGCCTCCCACATAACAGCCCGACTCAGATTTTCCATTGCAGTTTCTGTTGCCGATGCCAGCTATAAACAACACTAAACTTGCAGAGGCCATCACACTCTGTACAATGTGATGGCCAACCAAAATGTTCTCTTGGTGAAATCGCCGGGGAGGGAGCTAAGCATACAAAGGAGGTACATTTACACAAATGCACCAATAACAAGCAAGTATTTCTGAATGCCGCAGATAACAACCAATGGCAATCGGTGGGTATGCCAGTAGCCCACAGAAGAGATACACCAGGTCTTGCAGTCAGCGCAAGCACTGTCGACGCGCAACCTAAAAATGTGGATTGGAGCTTTCAAAAAGCAGAGCGAAAAGAAAGTGATCAGATGGAGGGTTTCTCAGCTCGCAGGTCATGTGGTGCAGTGTCTTTTGTATTTAACGGTTTCGCTTCTTCCACTACTGCGTTGGATGGTACTAGGATTTAACTCCATTGCTGTCCATTACTGCAAGCGTAAAACCCAGAGAGATTACGGAAGGTCTGTAAAGTTGCAAATGTTCCCCCATGTTTCACCCAGGTACTTGTTTTCAGCCATTGTGACAAGGGATTCCATGTTGGATTGGCATAAAACTCAGGCTTTTCCTTTCCTAGACCAGATTGCTGTCTTTCCCTCAAATCTTCTCTAGTCTTCTTTTCATTTTGGATTTCAAGAACAGACACAGGAACGCGATATGTCTAAAGTCTTTATAACTTGACCCCTGGGCTGGGTTAATTTTTGACTGTTTTTTAATTTTTTATTTTTTATGGCATCAACGTGAAGAGACTGCTTTCAGCAGTGAAACGTTCTCCTTTGTTTCTCTTACTTTGACATCCATTTTATGCTTTCAATCCAAAAGCTTGCACGTCCGATTTATATGAATGAAAGAGTGCCTGAGAGAATAAGAGTGTGAAGAGCAACTATTTTCATGAATTAGGTCTACAGGATGTTTTGATATCTCTTTGTAAATTAAGCATCTGTCAGATTTTTCAACAAATATTGAAACCGTTTGCTGTAACGTTTGTCAGATTAACGTATTTTTAGGTAAGTAATGCAAACAAAAAAATGCAAGCGTCAATTTTTATTACATGCGACTCTCAAAGCTCATTATGTCCCTCCCCTAAATGTTATGTGGTACTGCCAGAACATGTAGTATATTTTTACTCTTTCTTATATTTTAAACTGTAAATTAAATGTATTGTCACTGAAGTACTTTATTTGCTTTTATTTACAGATTAATCGGCAGTCTATTGATGCGCTGAAGAACTGGTTCAGAGAAGAAATGCAGAAGACAGATTGGCAACTGATTGTAGAGCTAAAGAAAGTTTTTGAAATAATCTGATCTTTAAGCAGCGGCTACAGGATGGTGCAATCTCTATCGCTGTTTCAAAAAACAAAATAAGGAACAGAAATATGAGGAAAGACTGAACACATGGTTGGGAAGATAAACTCGTTGTTTAAAATGTTTTCCATGAGAAACCAAGCAATTTACACTGGTTTGACAGTGGTCAATTTTTCATGTCCCCACAGTTCCGATGTGCCTGTTCACGTACTCCATTTACCCACTTGATCTTATCCCCTCCCCCCTTGAACTGGCTGCTGTTTTAAAAATTTGTCCCCAGATTTTATTACACATTGAAAGGTATTTAATCTTTTTTTACTGATCAAATCAGTACTGCAGTATTTGATTATCTAAGCCTCTGCAGAGTATAATTCTTGGGACATTTTTGATGTAAGAAATACTTAATTATTTATGCATACCTCTCTCCACATACCTCTCTCCCCTTTTCCTTGATTAATTTCCAACCTTCTGCTTTGTGCCTATAGGATTTTTTAAAAAACTAGAAAAATTAGGTGATAGGATATTTCTGTATTCGCTTTGTGTAAAACAATGACGTAAAATGTATTTGGCAACCTTGTATTGCTTGTACAGTTCATGGAGTCCAGCTTGTAATCATCACAATGCAGAGCCAGAATTAAAAGAAATGGACAGTCATTTTATTTGTCTCCTTTTCTCATTAGAGATCCATCATTTTAATTCTTCAGCTAGTTTCATACAACCAGAAATGTGTGTTTAATTTTATGTGGAAATTTACTGCAATTTTTTAAACGGAAAAAAGGTAGGTAGGCAAGAAACAACTTTCAGTCATCACACGGCACAAACATTCCTGAGGGTGCACCCAACCCCATAAGTAGATGGACAGTGCTGTCACAGCCAGGTAGACTGAATCAACACACATTGTGCAGAAGTGTGAAAATGGAACCACCAAGGACCCCAAATAGTTCTGTTTCTTCGGACAACTTCTAGCAGTATACATCTTTTACTCAAGGGCAGAGCACTTATCCATTTCTCTTAACCATGCAGGTGTTGACAAGGCCTTTGTGTGATCTCCACTGTCTAGCTATATTCTTTGTGGCCAAAAATAATCCTGTCTCCATCAACTATCTAGCATCCCAGGTGTACCCCAGATCCTCCATTAAATCTAGAAGGGACATTTTAGGAGATAATCCACGGCCATCCTAATGCTGTGAATGAAATACCAGACAGTCGTCCAAAACTCCTGAAAGACTGCAGGTAGCCCTACCACATGCAAAAATGGACCTACATGAGTTTGCATCTAAAAGCATTTGGGAATGGATTATCAAACATTCGCCACAGACGTTTGGATGTGGAATAAATTCTGTGGGAATATTTGAATTGGGCAAGATGTAGTCTAGTTGATATTGCAAGGTTTCAGTCATTTTCACCTCCTCCTGCAACAAGCTTGGGTCTACTTCTCAGCATGACCTCAGTTCTGTAAAAAGGTCTGGATTCATTGAAGACTAGTATTTCCTTATTGCAGTATGAGGTTTCAGCATATCACAATATTACGCGGGGACGAGGTGTCTCCAGCTACTCAAAGGTAATTTTGTTTGACTTGGCAGGGAAGATTAAATGGTATGGGTGTCTATATAATGCATACTACCCCTGACAAGTCCCTGTGGCACTTTTCAGACAGAGAGCACTTCTTGAGAGCCCAGTGGTAGGGATTTGGTCAGGTTAAACGTAGGGGTTGTAGTTAGTCATGCTGTTTTAACTCATTTCCATGCAATATGTGATAATATTCTTATGGCCATTATTACAATGTTATTAGGAGTCCATATGTTTAACATACTTCAGTTAATAGAGTGCTTTACACTTCTCCTGATATTGTCATGCATAAGACTATTAGGTCCTCATTATGTCGTCGGTCGGAGTTGCCTCCGACGTAAATCTCTGCGGTTCGGACCCGACCGACCTCCGGTCGGCAGTCCCGACTCGCAATTACAATGCGACCGCACATGGTGCGGTTGCAAACTCCCATTTCTCTATGGGAGCTTTGCGGCGGTCGGAAACCGGCCACAGCACAAGCTCCCATGGAGAAATGGGAGTTTCTGTAAATCCCTGCACCACGTGGCAGGTACCCTATGGTGCCTGCCACAGGGATTTACAGGGGGGCACCATAGGTGCCCCCCAGATCCACAACCGGAGGGCCAGGGGAGAAGGGGGCCCTGCTAGGAGCCCCCAAAGTTGCTCTCTGACAGCCTTTCCATGTCGGAAAGGCTGACAAGGAAAGGCTGTCGGAAACCAACATCATAATCCCGATAGCGGAAACGCGGCCCGTAAGGGATTATGTGGAGGTTTCCGACTGGCTCCTTGAGCCCATCGGAAGCCAGTCGGATTGATCGGCCGGTTTACACTCCAACCGCCGACACTGTAATTTGGCAGTCTGATTGTAAACCTATCATGTCGGTCAGTAAGCCTCCGACAAGCAGTCGGAGGCTTACCGACCAACATTGTAATAGGCCCCTTAGTTGTCATGCTGTTTTTAGTCTAGTTCTCATGCCCTTTGTACATAGTATTTTACTAAATTGTTTGTGGGATGGATTCTGTTATATAGAATAACGCAACTTGTCTTAGTATAGTGAGGTAGGATGCTTAAAAGTCTAATATAGATCTTTGTAAATCTCAGAAAAGCGTTACCTAATAAAACAAAGACCTGTACATGCATATTTTGTAGTTCATTCATATGCAAGGATCATGCAGGGTGTAAATTATGCAATATTAATTGACAGTTTCTGAAATGACTTGTTTTTGTCTTTAATTGGAATTCTTCAGTCTGCACTGATTTATGAAAGCACATCCCTTTTTTGCCTTGTACATGTGGCTGTTGTTGAGAGTGAGACACTTAACATCTTCTTACGTCTTATCTGTTTTATGAGGGAGGGATACCAGTTGTGCTCAACTGAGCATTGGGTGTTTTTTGCTTTTACTAAATGGGCTTTTGTAGTTCTAATCAAGTTGGTTGGTAGCAGATTTGATGCTGACCACTTGCCACCCGTCGATTCAAGTAGGAATGAAAACATATTTTCACCCTCCTTCAGAATTTCAGGTGATTTATGGTCAGATCCTATCTGGGAGTGAATTCCATAACTTAGTGGCTTAGACAAAGATGTGCGCTTGATGTTTTTCTTCTTATAAGAAAAAAAGGATTATTTGGTGTGGTAACCTGGATTGTAGTGTACTTGTTTGGATCGATCTCTTATGATACTTCTGTAGGACAACTGGTATATTTCTGTTTATTGCCTTATGGGTACATCGAGTATTTTGAAAGTATATGTTCTAGCCACTGCAGCCTAATGAAGGACCTTCGGAACAGGGATGTGGTCTCATAGCGTTACATGAAGATATTTCTTGTAGCTGCAATCTTGGTTGTCTAGAGGAATTTCATAATTGAAGTTGGTACAAGCCGTTGGCATAATCAAGTCTTGATATGCCTGTTTTTTGCGGAAAACCCAGATGTTTGACAATACAGCAGAGTCAGCATAGTATGAAATGGAGATATTGTTACTTGGTTAACTTAAGGGTTCAAAAGGCTGAATCCATGACGATTTCTTGGTTTCTTAACTTCTGTTATAGTTGCTGGTGGTGCTTCTAGCTCTTTGGCCCAGATTGTCTGTGGATCATAGGTGTTCCATTTCCCACATGTCAGTTTTTGATGTGTTGAGTTTAATGTTGTTTGATATCACCCAATTCAACAAATATCCACGTATTATCTTCATAGTTATTGCAAGTGAGGTGTAATGATTTGATGTGTTCAGGGAGTGGGCTGTTATAAATACTGAATAGGAGTCGAGATGACTTGCCCTATAGGTACCTCTGCCTTGATACTATATGGTAGTGAGCTAAACAGAAATTCTGATATGATGCTTGATCTGCCCATTGGGTAAGAGTAGATGTTTTTTCCAATGGCAATTTATTTTAGGCTATGCAGTAGGGTTTCTTGAAGTACTGTATTTAGGGCTTCTGGTGAGTCCATGCATTGTAGTGCTGCTCCCCAGTTTCTACCCACTGTTTTAATCTCATCCCAGACGCATATCAAGGAGGATTCAGTACCTATCCCTGGACGGAATCTCTTAAGTTTAAAATTTAGGAGAACACTGCTCTTTCATTTAGTTTTCTGTGAAACTGACCATTTGATATTGGCATTCGTTGTTGGCATCTGCTCGGCTCAGGTTACTTTTCTTGACGAGTGATTGTATACATGACATTTTTAGCTAAGTTGGAAACCTACCTATGCTTAAAGAGTTGTTGATTATATTTATTGCTGGAATTGCAACTGTGGTTCATACAGGTACTTTCTTGAATATTCTGGAGGGCATGGGTCTTGTAGTGTGCTGGCAGTCTCGACTGGCTTTTACCAGATCATGAAAGAAATGCTGAAATAAAGCTAGAATAAAGGCATTTTTCTTTGGAGTGATTATTATAGAATGTGTAACAATGATTCTGTAGTGGTAGTTGAGATACATAGCACAAGTAAGAGCATTTTTAAAACGGTCTAGTACCATTGCCCTTTTTTTTAATCTTCCATAGAGTTTGCAAACCTGGTTCTTCTTTTTTTAAATCAACCCTTAATATTATGTGCAGATTAGTCAGAGGTATGGAGGATGCAGAAGGTGAAATTCCTATTAAAACTTTCAAAGAAATTGCTGCTTTATCCTATACCAAAAACAATTTTTGTATGTAAGATCTTTTAATCACTCTTACTTGCACAAAGAGATAAACATGGTAATAAATAATCTCAGTGTAATAAAACATGACAGAACTGTCAAACTGGTCGTCAAGTCATATCTATACTATGTGTCTCACTCGAAACTCCCTTTTAAAAGTCATCGCTAATAGTATTCCAAATACTATACTAAAACAGCTAAAGAGGAGAAAAACTGAGAGAGAGAACAAAATAAGATACAGAGATGAGTAGGAGCATTGTCTATGATAAGTTAGATTCATTCTAGTCCATTTTATAAGTGCATGTGCAATTTATTGATTGAACATAGATGGTAATGTGGTAAGTATAATAGTTATATTCCTATAAGGAACAAACATTTCACTTACTTAATGTGGTTTTACAATTGCATTTAAAATTCTAGTCTTGGCCTGAATCTTGAGTGTTGCAAGTTGTTAAAATGAGATTGCCCTTTTCATAAACTGTCACAGTTTTTGGCATAACCTATCAAGGGCCGCCATGAGTAATAAGAGAGAGCGTTATCGAGAGAACTTAGGGCTATAGGTGTATCCAAAATTATTTGAGAATAAATCATCTTTAATTTAATTATTAACGTCAGTGGAATCTGGCATATTACTTTTTTCTATTGACCGTCACACTAGAATAGCATCCAGCCCTATTATGTTGTCAAACCACTGCAAACCTTTGCTAGCAAATAAAGCAGACTGGTAATCCAGAAATATTGCCAATCTCAAACACCTTTTCTACCTGCAGAATCTTCACCTTTTGAATATCCCATGAGTGAAAGTGAATCCAGGAGCTTTTCAATAGCTCTCCACACTGGCAGTGGTGCTGGCTCCACTTCACCACTTCTGACGTTGAAGTGGCGTCCTTGTGACATCACTAAAGCCATGAAGCGCCATTCGGTGCACTGGCCTCAGTTCCCATTTTTCCACGCCATCTGTGCAAATCTGATGCTCAAATCTCCTCAGGAGATTGTCGACTCAAATTCTAACTTTTTTCAAAAGGCGTACTTTTTTTAAACTCTAAACATGTCACCCTGAAAAGCTCAGGTTTCAAACCGCGTAGCGATTATGAGGTACTGATGTCCCTGACAGACCTTCACAAAATTGGTTTGTGGTGGTTGGGGTCCGACCATGACTTGAAGGCTTGCGGCACTTGACTCCGTATGCACCCCAATACCAATAAGCAGAGGCAGGCCAAGATGTTTATACCCCTAGCGATGTTTGAACGCAAAGGAAGACGCAAGTACAGTGTGAGATTGAGGATGCTGGAGTCGCTGCCATCATTGTAGTCTTTGAAGAAGATGCAAAAAAAGAGGGTACACAAATCTGAGCAACACCACTCCAAAAGTAAGTCACGAAGACCCCCGCGCTCCCTGCAATAATATAAATTGGGGAGGGAAATGGTTGAGGATACACAGTGTATCTGGTGCCTGCGGTACCATTGGACCTGGCACCGATACCAGACCTGAGGCACCCAGTCTAATCAGCTGTTTCCAGAGTTTCCCACCCATGTAATGGATCCAGCAGTATTTCTGAAAGCTATGTATGACATGTTCAGAAGTAACATAGCCCCATGGGTCTGAAGGGATACTTTTTCAGAGCCCCCTATTCGCTCCATTCCTCCTACTGCTGCTGGTGACTTGGGCTCCTACTCAACACGACTCCAGGGACACCTACACTTTCAGTGACACAGCAGATGCCGCCTCCGCTTAGCCTTCCAACAGGATCTTGACTGTCAGCGCTGGACCGCAGTACTCCTCCAGAGCAGTAAACAACTCCACCGGCACACCCCCAATGCCACCGGTGCTGCAACCCTTGCTGATGGCTCTACAACCAGCGCCACAGGTGCCGCAGCCAACCCAGCCAGAAGTAGGAGATTCCTCATTAACGCTCACGTAGGGAGGTGCTATGGCTCATAGAAAAGGGGTTATTTTTCAGGGATTCTGATCCCTACAAAGGCCCCACCCAAATCTTGGGTTATAGGGAAAGACAATCCATCACTTTACACCTTAACTTTGCAGGGTTAAAGGACTTAAGTGGGTTGGCTACATCACCGGAATGGGAGTTGTATGCCCATATTGGATTACCTTCACCTGATGTCACCACTTAATTGGTGTCAAAGAAAGCGGCCAGTATGTTGGAACTCCAGCTCCCAAGCAAGTTAACCAAAGCCAACATTCTTACAGAGGTCTTGCAAAGTACATTGCATACCACAAAGCCTTTGCTCCTCTTTAATGAGGCATTAATAGAACCCTTCCATGCTATTTGGGAAAAGCCTACATCTTCCACTGCACTCCATAGAATGATTGCAAGACTCTAGAGCCCGGCACCTGGAGACTTGTCTTTCCTTTCTTCCCATCCATCACCGGAACTCCTGGGAGTTCAAGAGTCTTGTTCCTCAAACCTATCGCCAGGTTCTCTTCCAGGGGATCCTCATCAATAGTCATAAGCACTGAATATTCCCGCCCACGTGCGGGGACCCCGGAAATATAAAAATTATATATGGAAATCACATATATACAGCTCTACATATATGCATATACATATATCATTTTTTCTCATACCAATGCAGCTCTCAATAGGAGGCTAAACAATGTAATTACACACATAAAAAACTACTTTTGCCAATATATAAAAACACCAGAGGACAATTAGTACTTGAACTCGGTTTTTAATGAGCAAAATACTCATAAATAGTAAAAACTGCAAAATAAGTAGACATTGTTAGCCTACAGGCTGCATTGTAAACCAATAGCATAGAAAATGAAAACATTTTCAACAAAAACTGGCACCGTGCCTTTAAGGCAGCCATGACCCCTAGCTTCCCATCATGCCTCAGGGGTGACAGTTAGGTCAGTTGTTCTTTCCGGCTCCTTCAGTCAGGACCCTGGATTTTCAGCTCTTGCTTTTTTGACTTTCTGTCAAAAAATATCTATAAAGATCTAGTTTTTTCTACTTTCACTCGACGTCTTTTGGTCCTAGAGTGCAAGTAGCACCTTTTTGTGTTTCAGAAAAGGTTTATTTTTTGGAAATGCCTTCTTTATTCGATCCTTGCCCGTCATGTGGCAAGAAGAAGGCCAGAACAGATACACATCCTGTGTGTATTCTCTGCCTCCCTGAGTCCCACTCTTCTGACAACTGCCAGCATTGTAAGAAGTTATCAAGAAGGACTATCAAGGAGAGGGACAGGATCCGTCTCTATGGCCTCTCTGAAAGAGGTAGGTCTCCTGTGAGGCAGAAGAAGAGGAGAACTCGGTCGACGTCGAGAGGAAAAGTCCCGACCTGTTCTCCGTCGGCGTCGGTATCGACGTCGAAGAAATCGGCGACGAAGAAATCGGCGTTGAAGACTTCGGTGATGCCGGCGCATCATCTTTCGACTACGAAATCTTCGTCGACGAAGGTAACAGGTCCTCCGTTGACGTCAACCAGGCGGCGCTCAACGTCGAGAGACAGGTCTCCGTCGGCGCCGGGTGGGCGTACGACGTCGAGGCACAGCGCTCCGTCGTCGCAGGCGCGATCGACGTCGAGGCACAGCGCTCCGTCGTCGCAGGTGCGATCGACGTCGAGGCACAGCGCTCCGTCGTCGCCTCATCAACGGCGATCGACGTCGAAGCACATCTCCCCGTCTCGTCAGCGGCGATCGACGTCGAGGCGCATCTCTCCGTCGTCGCCTCCTCATCGGCGATCGACGTCGAGACACAGATCTCCGCCGGGATCAAAGCAACGATCTTCGGCGTCGAGACACAGGACACCTCCTTCGGCGTCGAAGCAGACGATCCATCATTCCACGCCGTCGAGGCGGATGACTCCGCCGAGTGGATTTTCGACGTCGAGACCAAGACCTCCGTCGCCGGCAGTCCAACGCCGGTCGACGTCGACACAGCAATCTCCTGAAAGGGTGCAGGGAGTGTCAAAGCAGGACACTGCACCAGTGTTGGAGAGACGTTCGTCGCCGAGAAGTCCACTTTCTAAGAGAAGAAAGTCAACGTCGAGACATACGTCTCCGTTGAGAGGGCAGTCGACGCTTAGACGCTCTAGGTCAACGTCAAAGCGCCCTTCTGGAAACACCTCACCTCCAGTGAGCCTGTCTTCGTCACCTTCAGGTTCGTCCAGATCCCCGGAGGTGGTTATCTCGACGTCCAACAGCCCAGTGTCAGGGGGTCACCAAGATTCCCCAACAAGGCATGAAGAGCTGAGCTTCACGCCTCCTGCTCAGTCTCCTAAGGAAAGAGAGAGCCACAGATCGCCTTCCATCCATTTATCGCCACGATGGCACAGGCCTCTACATCACTGGGCTACGGACAGGAATTACTCGAGCCATCAGAACAGATCCCCGTTGGCTCGTTTAACTCAGGATAAAGAGCGATCTCCTTCAAGAACAAGAGCTCGCAGCCGCACACCGGTGCACTCACACAGGAGGAGGTCTAGATCAAGAAGCAGGAGGAGAGCACACAGATCGCCTACTCCGTCCTCTTCTTCCACTCATACATCCCATAGAGACTATTCGCCTACTTTGACGAACAGTCCACCGTCGAGGTCTCTCCGGTGGACGACATCTACACTTTTCAGGACATTCTTGGCAGAGGAGCTGTAAAGCTGGGTATCCCTATGCCAACTCGTCAAAGCAAGTCCTCGGTGATTTTTGAGACTCTACACCAAAGAGCAGCAACTAAACCTCTGCTTCCCTTGGTACCAGGCATCATAGAGCCAGTGATGGATATCTTTCTCACGCCAGCGAGTGTTAAGACCGCCCCAGCGAGGATCTTAAAAAGTATCGTTCACCAGAGGACGATCCGCTCTTCCTCAGGGCTGACCCTCCTCCGGATTCAGTCGTAATTGCGGCGGCAAAGAAGACTCATGCGGTGGCATCCTCCTCTACTGTCCCACCAGACAAGGAGAGCAAGGTGCAGGATTCCTGGGGAAGGAAGGTTTGTGGCACTTCGGCCTCCATGTTGAAGGTCTCCAATGCAGCGGCACTCCTGGGCCGCTACGACAGATCTCTGTGGGACTCACTACAGAGATTCACTGAAAAGTTGCCACAGGAAGACCGTAAAGATTTTGAAGAAATCTTAACAGAGGGCAGTCAGGTGTCTAACCAGGTCATCAGTGCTGCGGCGGATGGAGCTACCCTTTCGGCACATGCTTATGCTCATGGGGTATGCGCAAGGAGAACATCATGGCTACGTCTTACAGCACTCAGGCCAGAAGCGCAGTCACGCATCCTCAATCTTCCGTTCTCTGGTTCCTCTTTGTTCGGGACTCACACGGATGAAGAGATGACGCGGATGAAAACGGAACTGGACACGCTTAAAGCGGTGGGCCTGGAGAAAAGAAAGGAATTCCGTAGGAGATTCCGTCCTTACAATAGACGATCCTCCCAACAGAGGGTTCAAACCCCTCATTGGCAGAAAAATCAGGATCAGCAAGGCCAGCAAAAAACGCAGTATCGGGGCAGACGCTCCTCCAGAGGAGGAAGAAACCAGCAACAAGGCAACAATTCCGCCAAGACGCAGTCGAAACAATGAACACTCACTTCCCCTGTCGCCGTTCACCACTCCAGTGGGGGAAGTATCGCAGATCATCTCGAAGAGTGGCGAGCTATCACAAAGGATCGGTGGGTACTAGCCACGTTGCAGAATGGGTACTCTCTACGTTTTCAACATCGCCCACCATCAATCCCTCCAGTTCCTCCGTCGTGTCACCAGTTAAAACTCTTGCAGAAAGAGGTTGCCACCCTTCTCAGAAAGTCAGCCATCGAGAGGGTGCCAGTATCTCAAAGAGGAAAAGGGGTTTACTCAAGATATTTTTTGGTGAAGAAAAAAGGCCAAAAAGCAGAGTACAGACCCATTCTGGACTTGCGGTCACTCAACCTATCCATAAAAAAGGAAAAGTTTCGCATGTTGGCTCTCCATCAAATATATCCACATCTCAGGCAGGGGGATTGGATGTGCTCGCTGGATCTGCAAGATGCATATTTTCACGTTCCGATCAATCAGTATCACAGACAGTACCTGCGATTCCTAGTGGGATCCGCTCATTACCAGTTCAAGGTTCTACCCTTCGGGTTGAAGTCAGCCCCCAGAGTGTTCACGAAGTGCATGGCGGTGGTGGCAGCCGCACTGCGCCGCAGGGGCGTCTTCGTATACCCGTACTTGGACGACTGGCTGTTGAAAGGTCCTTCCCCAGACAGTGTGAGGATTCATTTCTTGAGCTGTCTCGAGCTGTGTCACCGGCTGGGCCTGCATGTGAATTTCGTCAAATCAACTTCACAGCCAACACAGAAAATACATTTTTAGGAGCTCTGCTAGACTCCACGGTAGGAAAAGTGTTTCCTTCGGAGGAGAGACAGTGTTCCCTCATACAGAAATGCCAGCTGGTTCTGCGCAACAGAAAACTACCTGTGCGTCGGATTGCCTCCCTGCTAGGGTCGATGGCATCCTGCATCTTCCTGGTTCCCAATGCCAGACTACGAATGCGTCCTCTTCAGCAGGATCTGGAGGACAAGTGGGACCAGCAGACCGCTCGTTGGGACGAAAAATAAGTCCATCAAACGCGGCTCGAGCTTCCATACCTTGGTGGATGAGAAAACAAAATTTGCAAGTCGGAGTTCCTTTCCATCAACCTCCGCCTGCTCAGACACTGATCACGGACGCCTCGCTGCAGGGTTGGGGAGCCCACATGGGTTCTCTCCAGACTCAAGGACTGTGGTCTCCAAAGGAGCGATCCTATCACATCAACATGCTAGAGCTGAGAGCAGTACACCTAGCCCTCAAAGCTTTCCTCCCCTCGATTCAGGCAACCTCAGTGTTAGTACAGACGGACAACACCACCACCATGTACTACCTGAACAAACAGGGGGAACTCGCTCACGCACACTTTCCCTGGAAGCTCAAGCACTCTGGCATTGGCTCTTGGCTCGGAATCTGGCAGTCACAGCAGTCCACCTGCCAGGAGAACAGAACGTGAGAGCGGATGCACTCAGCCGTCACTTCGAAGACAGAGAAGACTGGGTGCTCAACGACGAGGTCGTCGAAGACATCTTCCAGACATGGGGTCGTCCCACCATCGACCTCTTCGCGGACGACGAAAATGCCAAATGCCGAAACTTCGCCTCACGGTTCTACCGACCAGGATCGAAAGGGAATGCCCTTTTGATAGACTGGTCAGGGGCATTTGTGTACGCCTTTCCACCCCTTCCGCTGATCCCGAAGGTGGTGACCAAGCTGTCCCATTCGTGCACGAGGATGATACTAATTGCCCCGGACTGGCCGAGACAATGGTGGTACCCGGACCTTCTGCACCTATCAGAGTGTCCTCACAAGAGGCTGCCGTGCAGACCGGACCTGCTGTCCAAGATGAACGGGAGGATTCATCATCCCAACCTTCCCTCACTGAACTTGGCGGCATGGCTCCTGAGGTCCTCCAGTATGGCCACTTAGGACTGCCGCAGGACTGCATGTCCATCTTGAAGGAAGCAAGAAGACCGTCCACGAGGCATTCGTATGCATGCAAGTGGAAACGGTTTTACATGTGGTGTATGCAGAACAATTGTAACCCAATCAAAGGTCAGGAAGAGGTCATCCTTCCTTACCTACTTTATCTGGCGAAAGCAGGTTTGAAGTTTTCTTCCATTAAGGTGCATTTAGCAGCTATAACTGCATATAGGCGTTCAGCTTCTCAACCTTCCTTCTTCCAGTTACAGGCTGTTAAGGATTTTTTGCAGGGTTTAAAGAAGGTCTATCCTCCGGTACGACCTCCTTCACCACCCTGGGAGCTTAACCTGGTGCTATCAAAATTGATGGGTCCGCCTTTTGAACCCATACACAAAGCAACCTTACAGCATCTTTCTTGGAAGGCGGCTTTCTTGGTAGCGATCACGTCAGCTCGCAGAGTGAGTGAAATACAGGCGCTCTGCTCCAAAGAACCCTATACAGTCTTCCATCTTAACAGGGTTGTGTTGAGGACGCACCCCTCTTTCCTTCCAAAGGTGGTGTCGGATTTTCATGTGAATCAGACCATCTCTCTACCCACCTTTTTTCCCAATCCCTCCACTCCAGCTGAGAGGGCTTTGCATTCTCTGGACCTCAAAAGGGTTTTAAAATTCTATCTGGATCGGTCCAAATCTATAAGAAAATCTGATCAACTATTTGTTAACTATGGGTCGATCAGATCTGGGTTCGCAGCTTCAAAGCGCTCCATCTCCAGATGGATAGTTTCATGTATCAAGCTTGCTTATCAATTAGCGCAGAAGCTCCTGGGGTTTACTCCCAGAGCGCATTCTACTAGAGGAAAAGCGGCTACTACTGCTTTTCTTCAAAATGTGCCCATGTCTGAAATCTGTAAGGCGGCAACTTGGAGGTCCGTCCATACATTTACGAGGCACTACTGTCTGGAATCAGACACCAGAGCAGACACCCAAGTAGGCCAGGCCTCCTTGAGGAATCTGTTCAACAGCTGATTTCGGCTGTTATGTTTCTTTGTGTTGGGTCACTTTACTCTCATTTACCTGCAGGTGGTTGATGGGCTTGCTATTCTATTCAGTGCTTATGACTATTGATGAGGATCCCCTGGAAGAGAAGGATAAGTTACTTACCTGTAATCCTAGTTCTCTTCCAGGGGTATCCTCATCAAAGTCATAAGCAACCCACCCGCCTCCCCAGGTAAATGAGAGATTTCTAAAGTGTTAAAGGATATCTTTGTGCCCTGACCTTCAGGGTTATGCAAAGAACAACTGACCTAACTGTCACCCCTGAGGCATGATGGGAAGCTAGGGGTCATGGCTGCCTTAAAGGCACGGTGCCAGTTTTTGTTGAAAATGTTTTCATTTTCTATGCTATTGGTTTACAATGCAGCCTGTAGGCTAACAATGTCTACTTATTTTGCAGTTTTTACTATTTATGAGTATTTTGCTCATTAAAAAACCGAGTTCAAGTACTAATTGTCCTCTGGTGTTTTTATATATTGGCAAAAGTAGTTTTTTATGTGTGTAATTACATTGTTTAGCCTCCTATTGAGAGCTGCATTGGTATGAGAAAAAATGATATATGTATATGCATATATGTAGAGCTGTATATATGTGATTTCCATATATAATTTTTATATTTCCGGGGTCCCCGCACGTGGGCGGGAATATTCAGTGCTTATGACTTTGATGAGGATACCCCTGGAAGAGAACTAGGATTACAGGTAAGTAACTTATCCTTCTTTCCTCTTCTATTCCATCAGATGAGATATGCCAAAAAAATGGAACAGTATTCAAAGAAGACCTTTTCAGCGGGCAGAGTGGTCCTCAAGACTCCAAACACCACCAGTCTCTTCAGAAATTATGTGTGCGCTCTCCAGGACATGGCTTAGACGGTTCTGCCTAATCTTCTGGATCCTTTACAACCCCATTTTTCGGAGCTAATAGGAGATGGACAAACTGCAGCAAAACAAGTGATCCAGTCTGGCATATGCACTGCAGATTCTGTTGCCAGACCTATAGGGATGTCCATTTATTTGCGTTAATTTATAATTTGGGGCGTCTTGCGCCCCAACCAAATGCACTGCTGAATATAGCCAACTAGTGGTCACACAATTGCTCCCAATTAATCCATGTATTCCTTCAAATCCTTAGTGTAACTCCGCTTTTATTCAACTTATTTTAAACAATTTTTGCATCCACACGCGGAATGGTATTGCCAATTTTCTCGTTGTTCTTATGTTAGAGCTGGGCCATCCGAACCTCTTGCAATAACATGAAAGACGCAAATTCGTCCAAGGCAGTGTTATTTTATTGCAAAACCCAATGCATTTCGTCCACTTGTGCCCTCCGTCAGGGGTCACTAGAATGACAAGTAAAACAATCACGTTTTAAAAACAGTTCTGTTTCTAGCATCAGTAATGTTTACACATTGATTTGCAATTTATCTAGGTCCACCATTCAAATTTCACTGAAGTTCATACCCCATAACCAGTTCTGCCATAATAATGCATGCCTCTAAACAAAAAGAACCTGTCAGTTCATGTAAATCATTCCCCAGGTTTTTATCTTACACTCACATACAACTCATAAATCCGTCATCTTTCGCTTCTTATTGCCAGCAAATACGCTCATTTTTCCTCATGCAACGCATTCTTTCTTACTCCCGATAATCACTTCCCACATTTTTAACCCCTTGCCTCACACTTAAACTTTTACTCTGACGTACTGTTGCCCACCAATGGACAACTCAAAATCTCCACTCATTCAAATAAACCTCCCATACCATCTTGCTTTCATTCACCCTCAACCTCACCCTCTGTGTTATACTACTCATTCAACCTACTTCTTTCAAAGCTGTTACATTCAAAATTTTCTCCCGATCTACCCTTATTTTAACCCTATGCCCATACGTTCATGTATACACTCTCATACGCCCTTCCATTATGATCGACTTCCAACTGTTAACCTTGCGCTCCAATGCATTACGCACTCACTCCCTGCAGTTGAACAATATATCCTTTCATTTCCGATACCTTTCTCAATCCCTGCATACTATCACATACGGCAAAAATGCCGTCATTACTTTCATCCCGCTGTTGCAAAAAAAACATTCCGTACCAGCCGCCATCGTTAAAAAGCAACCGTCCTCATTTCCCGTTCAACTAACAATTGTTCCCTCCCTTATACAACCCCTTATTTGATGACATGCAATCTCCTGATTGGTCCCCTCTTTAACTGCTTCCCGCCAACAGTGTTACTTTGAAAAATGCTTTAGCTATCTTAAAACTTCATTTCCCATGATGCAGTTCGAATATTGAGCTTCAATCAAACATCGTAATCAAATTGCTTCGTGATTGAACTAAAAATGAACTGTAATCAATGTGAACCTTTTAACTAAAATGTATTGCCATCCAGTGTTAGTGGAGATTGTTGTCCAAAAAATTATAACATTGTCTTTTATGACGAACCATTTATTTGCGTTGCCATGCATGGCTGAAGAATGCCAGTTTCTATCAAGATGTCCAGAAAACACTCCTGGACCCAGCTTTTGATGGTTCCCACTTCTTTGGGGCAAATACCCATGGTTCAAGAGAGGTTCAAGGAAAGTGAGTCCCTGAGAGATTACCGCCAGTTTAAAAGATTTTGTCCTTATTCGACGCCATCAGCAGCACTGCTTGCGTCAGCAACAACAGCAGGTGAACAGCAGGTGAACCTGCTGTACAGACAATATACCAGCCGGTGCAAAGGAAGAACAAGGGTCCTAAGACTCCTTCCCCTCTCCTCTTCCTCATCCTCCCCAGTCTAGTTCCTCTTTGTTAGACCACAAGGAGCCTGTTTGGGGGATGAGTTCTCTTTTCCACAAGCCAGGAACGTCATTACTTCAGACCTATGGGTCTTACAGATTGTGCAAAGGGGGTACGGTACGCCCTACCTTTCAACAGGTTCTCCCACCCCTTCTGTTTCTGCACTCCTGCCACCCCACCAAGTCCTGCGTTCTGAACTGGTCTCTCAAAAAGGAAAAGTTCAAAATGTATCCAGGTCGGGTTCTGCTTGTGGTGGAAGCGGATAATTGGATGGTCTGTCGACCTGCAGGATACCTATTTCCACATTCCTATCTTGAGGTTACACAGGAAGTAACTGATGGACTTTTATCCTCAGATTCCTTACCTTAGAATATTTCCTAGGCATCAGACTAGACCCAGAACCTTTTCGAGCAGAACCTCTGCATTACAATAGGAGGCACTGATTGGCTCCACTGTGTCCATGCTGAATGTGACGTGCACAGTGCCTATGTAGGTACCACCCGAGTGCACTGATGGATGTTCTTTTCTTTCCGCGCCACTCAGTGGCAATCTGGAAAGAGTTACTTCTGGCCATGTTTGGACCTTTTTCAACATTCTGTCAAGCCTTTTTCTTAGACTTTGTCTACCAGTGTGAAGAGGAATGTCCCCCCAAAAATGGTGGATTTTACACCCTGTTGTTCCGGTCATAGACAGATGTCGGTGACAGACCCCCATCTGCTTTCTCTGGATCCATATCATGACTCCAAGGCCTGTGAGGACTGCAGCGCCATGAATCCAAAGGTCCTGCTGGAGCGTTCCTTGTAGCTCTTGGTTGCCTGATGCCGGTCACCTCCATGGCATTCCAGGTTGTGGTCAGGTGAGTCCCACAAGAAGTCGAAGCGCTCTTTGACTTCACCATGCCACTCCAAGTCTTTGGACGTGGTACAGGAATTACATCAATCTAGACCCAGCGCCTGCCTCTGGGTCCACTCTGCACCTCCCTGAGTTTCCCTGACCCGGAGCGACCCCTGCCCAACTCTGCAAATTTTGAAGCCTTGCACCTCATCTTTGGGTGGGTCGACCCCTCTGGAGTGCCTTTGGCCCTCCAGGGTTCAGTGAGAGCTCCCACTTGATTTCTGCTGGTGGGTCCACCCTCGACGCTAGTAGGGCCCCCTGGATCCGGAACGGCTCAGATCAAGAGCCCCTGAACTCCCCCGAAGCCTGTTCCATCGACATCGTTCCCAGTGACACCGACACCCCACGCAGCGCCAACCCCATCCTCATAACCAGCCAGATCTCGAAACTTCCATGTCGAAGCCAAGACCTGCATTATTCGACAGCTGCCCCGCTGGCAGTCCATAACATCGGACAAGTGGGTACTTCAAATTGTTCAGCAGGGTTACTTCATCCCTTTTTCAGAAACCCTGCCACCCATGCCACCATTTCCAAACCGGCTGACAGCCTGATCCGTCAGGAAGTACAGGCTTTTTTGGCCAAAGGAGTCATTGAAAGGGTGCTAGCATCAGAAGTAGTTTAGGGTTACTGTCCATGCTACTTCTGGTGCCCAAGAAGGACAGAGGCCTCCGCCCTATTTGAGACCTGCACCATCTCAACTTCATCCTGAAGAAGTAGAAATTTGAGGTGCTCAGTTCTATCTGCCCTAGATCCTGGAGACTGGATGGTGGCACTGGACTTGCAGGACGCCTGCTTCCACATTTCCATCCTGACTGTCTACAGGTGTTACCTGTGTTCATGGTGGGCCACAAGCATTTTAGGTTCACTTTGGTCCCTTTTGGACTCACCTGTGCCCTCAGGTGTTCACCAAGGTGATGAAGGCGGTTGCAACACATCTGCGGAGATCAGGTTTTTCAGCCTACGCCCTACCTCGACGACTGGCTGTTGACGGCAGTCTAGCCCCAGGCATTCTTCTCCCACCTCCAAACTACGGCGAACCTTCTGCACTCGCTGTGGTTCACTATCAGCATGCCGAAGTCACACCTGACTCTCTCTCAGATGCTTCCTTTCATCTGAGCTATTCTGGACACCGTGCAGTTTCGGGCGTATCCTTCCGAGCATCGAGTTAAAGATATTCAGGCTATAATACTGATGTTTCAGCCTCTATCCTGGATTTCAGTGAGACTGACTGTGAGGCTTTTGGGCCGCATGGCCTCCTGCATCCTCCTTGTGACACATGCTCGCGGGCATATGCAGGCTATGCAGTTGGACCTGAAGTTCCAATGGGCACAGCATCAGGGGAATCTCTCCGACATGGTCCAGATCTCAGATGGAACTGCAAAAGACCTGCAGTGGTTGCTAACGAACCACGATTGGGTCAGTGGCAGTCCCCTCTCCCTTCCCCACCCAGCATTAAAGGCTTTCCTTCTTTCAATCAGGGAAGGCTGGTTCAGGTGTTCACGGACAAAAGCACCACCATGTGGTATTGCAACAAACAGGGCGGCGTGGGGTCATGCAGCCTTTGTCAAGATGCTCTGCACCTCTGGACATTTCTGGATCACAAGGGCATATCCCTAGTGGTTCAACACTGGCAGGCTTCCGGAATACCAGAGTGGACGAATGCAGCAGTCTATACTTTGGATGAAGACGCCATTTGTGATCCGCAGAGGTGGTTCAAGGTCACTTCCAAGAATCGTGAGAGCCTTGGTCGGATCTGTTTGCCTCAGTCGAACGCGCAGCGTCAGCAGTTTTGTGCGTTGTAGTTTCCATGGTGGCTCTCGCTTGAAGGTGCTTTTCATCTTGAGTGGAGCATAGGCCACCTGTACGCCTTTCTGCCGATACCACTCCTGCCTCGAGTTCTCAAGAAGATCAAGAACGACTGGGCCCAAGTTATTCTGATGGCTCCGGATTGGGCACTGAGAGTCTGGTATACCGAGCTGCATGAGTGTTCTGATCAGGCTGCCCCTTTGAGATGATATTCTGTGTCAGCAACAGGGCAGGGTTCTGCAATCGAACCATGACAATGCTTTGACGTCATACGTTGAGATTGAGCGGTGACATTTGACAGCCTTTGACCTTCTGCCAGAAGTCTGCAATGATATTTTGGCAGCCAGGCGTCCCGCCACCAAGACGGTCTATGCCTGCTGTTGGAGCAATTTTATGGCATGGTGTACAGATAAACAAGGTGACCCCCTATCTGTACCCCTTTCCCATGTTCTTTTGGTTATCTCACCTTAGGTCAGCAGGGTTCTGCCTTGGGCACTTTAAAAAGCTATCTTTCAGCCATCTCGGCATTTCTGCGGTTGCCAGATCAGCCATCCCTGTTCATGCACCCTAAAGTACATACTTTTTTGAAATGTCTCCAACACTTATACCCATCTTCTCCCTTCATCATACCTCAGTGGCACCTAAATTTTGTTCTAATGTTTCTGATGTGCACCACTTTTGAGCGCCGTTGCACAACTGCCCTATTAGGCTCCTTACTATAAAAACTGCCTTTCTTGTGGCGATAAAATTTTCCCAGAAGGAGGGATTTGGACTTTACTTCTGTGGGAGCAGCCTTCTGCATCGTCTGCCCTTTCCTCTAGCGTGTGAACTCGGTCCTGTGGATAGCACGTTGGTTGTCAGTTGTTTGAAGTTGCAGCACAGTCAGTGTTTTCTCTCCTTTGGACACCCGATCTGTGTGTTTTTGATGGTTGTCTCTGAGGAAGTGGAGTTCCGCAACTAGGAATCCCAGGGCGGTTTCCATGGATTTTTGGAAGCTTTCAGTGGCTGCTAGTACCTGGGCCAATTTGTCTTGTAGGTGCTGAGGGCGGTTTCCCGGCATCTTGTGTTGAGGAATATCCGGTATAGTGGATGGGGGTTAGAACACATCAGTTGTGCCGGCTGTCAGTAGGAGGTGTTGTGTGGGTGGGGGGGGAGGGGGGGCTCTCTGGTTGGGACCTGGTGGACCGTTGGCAAGCGGGGTTCTGTGAGTTGTTTCGCTGTATCTTGACCCAGACACAGAGAGCCCTGTCCCTTCGCCTGGTGTGGCCTGTTCGGTGGAACTTGTACTCTCTGTGGCAGAAGCCGGCCGGCAGCTGCAGGATTGGGCAGGGGGGGGCAGTGCTGCAGCACCCTCAGTGTCCTGTTGTTTCCCAATGTCGGTGCAAATTCACTACCTTTATTCTGCTTCCCCCCCTACGATCCTTATGCAGGAAGCAGTGATTGAAGCTGTGGGTCCCTGTCACGTTGTGCCTCGACCAGCACCGGTGGGAGAGTAACACAGGTTTGCGGGGGAAATTGTTCCAATCACAGGGTGTCCTGTTATGATGATTAGGGTGGGGTGGCCCAAGGGAAACCACCCTTTGATCCAGGTCGAGTAGCTCATACTGCCACAACCCAAAGCAGGGCCGGACTGGGAACCCAAAGCAGCCCTGGCAATTTTCTTGGATCAGGGGGGCTCCAAGTGTGAAGCTCTGCTGCTTGTTATTGGGGGCCGATATTGCAGCACAGCTGCAAAACCGTCCCCCAGTAACAAAACTGGTCCCCACCACTTCAAAACCAGCCGTTGCCCTTCCAGCCCACCCTCCCCCCCCCCGGGGAAATGCCCGATGCCTGCTACGGCCAGTCCAGCCCTGACCCCAAGGGCAACTCGGTATTGTGCTTGTGAGGTCAGCTGGCATCTGATGCGGGAGTGGTGTAAGCCCAGGGTTGCAGGCCTACATACGGGGAAGAAGCGATGCTGCAGCACCTGTGCTGCCTGCCCGCCGTACCCCCCCGGTATGGGCACTGAAGAGCCTCTCAGTGACTGTTGGTACCCCGGCCGCAGGATGGTCGGGTGGCAGTGTTTGGGTGCTTGCAGGCACATCCCTAGTGATCTGGAATGCAGGGGGTATCTGAAGCATTCTCCATGTCCCGAATCGGGCACCAAAGGACCAGCGGCGAGCATTGGCGCGCCGTCGATCCCCGATGCAGGCTGCGGACGGGAGGAGCAGCAACTGAGGCACCCATGCAGATTGGGGCTAGTCTTGTGCCGATCGCAATCTGATCCTAGTCAGGTGTTGGGGAGGAGAAGCAGCAGTGGCCGTCATGCGGATTAAGTTGTCTGGTCCTTTGAATGCATTCTTCAGGCCGGCATCGCCTGCTGCAGGGAAGGTAGGTGGGAGCGAGCATCAGCGCCCCATCAATACCCGATGCAGTCTGCGGCCGGCAGGAGTAGCAAATGAGGTGCACGTGCAGATTAGGGCTTGCAGACGCCCCGGGCTGTGGTGCGACCTCCACCGGGCCCCCGAAGCCGGGGTCCCGCTGCAGGTGAGGAGAGTCTCGCCGATGGGCGTGGTGTCAGACGGGGGACAATTAATGCCGATTGTCTGTGCCCCGGGGTATAATTCTGCTACTGTTGCAGGGTGGATGGCACGGAGCGCTGCCTATGCACGTCCGTCATCCCTGCCTGCTTGGCCAGGCCCAGACGCTCCCCTCATGATGCAGTTCCGGCCTATTCTCCTGAATGGCCAGTCCAGAATATTAAGGGTATGATACTGATGTTTCAGCCTCTATCTTGGATTTGTGTGAGACTGACTGGGCCTCATGCTTGTGACACATGGCAGCTTGCATATGCGGGCTCTATAGTGGGGCCTGAAGTTTCAGGGGAATCTCTCTGACATGGTCCAGATCTCGGAAGGAACTGCAAAAGATCTGCAGTGGTGGTTAATGAACCGTGATTGGGTCACTGGCAGAGCCCTCTCCCTTCCCCAACCAGATCTGACAGTAGTGACGGTGCGTCACTCCTGGGATGGGGCGGCCATCCGAGAGACGTATAGATCAGAGGCCTCGGGTCTCAGGAGGAATCTGGTCTCCACATCAACCTTCTGGAGCACCTGACGATGCGACTGGCATTAAAAGCCTTTCTACACTTCATCAAGGGAAGGCTAGTTCAGGCTTTCACAGACAACACCACCGCCATGTGGTACTGCAACAAACAGGGCAGGGTGGGGTCGTGGACCCTTTGTCAAGAGGCCCTGCGTCTTGTGATATGGCTGGAACCTCAGGGCATATCCGAGGTGGTTCAACACCTTGAGGATGGGCGAACTCAGCTGACGATGCCTAGCGGATCATGAATGGCTTCTCAATCCGTAGGTGGTGCAAGGCCTCTTTCAGCAGTGGGGAGAGCCTTGGCTAGATCTTTTTGCCACTGCCGAGAATGTGCAATGTCCGCAGTTCTGCATGCTGGAGTTACCAAGGCGGCTCTCATTCGTAGACTCTTTATCTCAAGTGGTACGCCTTTCCGCCTATACCACTCTTGTCCAGAGTTTTCAAGAAAATCAGGAACTACTGGGCCCTAGTGACCCTTGTGGCTCTGGACTAGGCACAGAGAGTCTGGTATCCCGCGCTGTTGAGCATGACCATCAGTCCTTCAATCAGGCTGCCCCTTCAGAAGGATCTTCTGGCAAATCAGGTAAGGTCCTCCACCCAAACCGGTCAACAATTTGCCTTTTTGTGTGGAGATTGAGTGGCGACAGTTTCGACTGCCCACTCGGAAGTCTACACCATTATCTTGGCAGGCAGGCATTCCTCCATCAAGACTGTATACGCCTGCCTTTGGGCAAAATTTGTGGCACGATGTACAGAAAGACAGATTGACGTCCTTTGTCAGGTTCTTCTCTTCATACGTTCTCTTGCCCAGCAAGTCTCTGCTCTGGGCACTCTCAAAGGCTATCTTTCTGCTATTTCAGCTTTTCTGTGTTTGCCTAAACAGCCATCCCTTTTCAAATCCCCCATTGTAAATAGATTTCTGAAATGTTTGCAACATTTGTTTCCACCTTCTCCTTTCATTATGCTCCAGTGTGACCTCCACCTTGTCCTCAGTTTCCTTATGTGCGCTCCCTTTGAGCCTTTGCACAATTGTCTTCTCAGGCTCTTTACCATCAAGACGGCCTTTCTCGTGGCTAAAACATCTGCCCAGAGTGTCAGTGAACTTCAGGCTGTCATCCAAGCCTTCCGCCTCGAACATCTACCCAGACAAACTGGTGCTTCATACCAGAGCTTTCTTTCTACCGAAAGTGGTCACTCCATTTCACGTAGACCAGTCCATCACTCTGCCTACTTTTTACGCTCCGCCACATCCCTCCAAGGAAGAGGAGCAGCTTCACCGTCTGGACCCTAAAAGAGCGTTGTCGTTCTACCTTGACTGCACATACGAGATCCGGGTGGATGATCAACTCTTTGTGGGGTGTGTTGGAGCAAAGAAAGGACGGGCCATGCAGAAGCAGACAGTATCCTGATGGATCATGCTCTGTATCAAAATCTGCTATGCACTGGCCAAGAATCAACCCCCTCATGGTTTGTGTGCATATTCCACCAGAGCTAAAGCTGCAACCACTGCGTTAGCATGCAGAAATTTGGTTGTGGATATTTACCAGACAGCAACGTGGCTTCTCTGCATACGTTAAGCAAGCACTACTGCCTGCACAGTCAGATCCGTAGGGATGGGCACCTTGCCCGTTCAGTCCTAGAGGACTTCCTGATTGTGAAATTGGTCCGCAGACCCACCCATTGCTTGGGTATCTATTCTAAGGTAAGGAACTGCTGCTAGAAGTCTTTATCAAATGAACAAGTTACTTACCTTCGGTAACACCTTATCTGAAAGAGACAGTTGGTTATAGATTCCTTACCTTAGAATTACCCCCAGGCGTCAGACTGGATCTGGCGAATTTTTTCTTAGCAGTACCCTTGCGCGTCGGTGGGTGGCGTCGGTCGACTCTGCATCCGTCGTTAGCGTTGTGGTCGCCGGGATGATGTTGACGCTGCCCATGAGCGCTGACGTCAGTTCTTTCTTTTTCCGTGCCAGCCTACGGCAGATCCGGAGAGAGCTGCCCCGTTAGTCACTTTTTGACTAAACTTTTTCGACGTTTTGTCGACTTCTTTTTCGAGTCTTCGATTCCTGGTGCACGAGGGATGTCCCATAGTCAGATCGGCTTCAAGCCTTGCGAGGCCTGTCACAGGCTGATGTCTGTGACGGACCCGCACCTCATGTGCCTTTGGTGTCTGGAGCGCGACCACAACCCGAAGTCGTGCTCCGACTGCCGGGCCATGAATCCAAAGTCTTTGTGGGAGCGGTCCCGAAAGCTATTGGAGGCCTGGCGGTCAGCTCCGCGTCGCTCCCGGTCTTGTTCAAGAGGAAGGTCTTGAGGCTGCTTGCGGAGCCCCCACACCTCGTCCTATTCCAACTCTTCGAAGTGCTCGGGCAAGTCGAAGCACAAGAAGAAAACTAAGAAGCACCTGCACTCTTCGCCTTCTCCCCGTCAGTCGGCTGACGCGACGCGGGACTCGTAGCGTTGTCGCTTTAAGGCTCTGTCTCCGGTGCCTTCTCCAGGGACAGCTCTGCGCCTCTCCACCGGGTTCCGGAAGCCGGGCGTCCCCTGCCCAGCTTCGTACATTTTACTAAGCCCTCCACCGTATCTCTGGGCAGCCCAACTCCGCTGGCGCGCCTTCGGCCCCCAGTGCCGTTCGGGGGTCCTGGGCCTTCAATACCGGCGGCACCGGAGGGCCCCCGCGCCAGAGGGCCCCTGCGGATCCAGGCCTGGATCGACGCCAGTCGAACTTACCTGACCTTCCCTGGCGCCGATCCTGACTACAACGCCCCCGGCGGCGGCCGTGCCCCCGGCCAATACCGTCCCCATCCTCACCCCCAAGATGGACCCGGACCGACGTCAGTCGACGTCTAATCCGACGCCGGAGGGTACTTTTGTTCCCCTGTTCATCCCTGGTGTTCCCTATCGCCCAGAAGGTCGTGATGAGGATTGGGAGGGGTTGCTGGACCCTTTGGCAGACCAGCTTGAAGAGCCGGACTGGAGGGAGGACCTGGGTGACGCCAGTGGTCTGGTCACTTCTCCAGACCTTGGCATGCTTTCTCCCCCTACCGTGACTACGGAGGAGGGAACATCTTATGCTGTGGTGGTGGGAAGGGCAGCCGAGGCCTTGGGCCTGGAGCTCCCTTCAGTGGCAGTCAGGACTAATCTCCTGACAGAGGTGCTTCAGCCTGTGGCAACCTCCTCTGAGCCCGTTCTGCCCTTCAACGAAGCTCTCACTGACGTTCTTCTGGGCACCTGGTCCAAGCCCAGCACAGGGGCTCTTGTGGAAAGGACGATTGCCCGCTACCACCGCCCAGCTCCGGTCGACCCAGTTTTCCTCACCCAACACCCTTCTCCCGAGAGCTTGGTGGTCCAAGCCTTTTCTTCCAAGGGCGCATTCCCTTCTGCTCCCCCAGACAGGGAATCCAAGAAGCTGTATCATGGGAAGCGCATGTTCTCTTCCTCCAGCTTGGCACTGCGGTCCGTGAATACGGCGTGCCTCTTGGGCCGATATCTGGAATACGGTCGCGCAAGTGCTGCCTCGGTGCCCGTAGGAGGCCCGGGCGTTCTCTCCTAAGCAGTGGCAGATGGGAGAGACGCAGCTAAATTCACAATTTGGTGTGGACTGGATAACACCGACTCACTAGGTAGAACGATTGCCATGTCTGTCGCTCTTAGACGCTACGCCTGGTTGAGGATGTCTGGCTTTTCGGGGGATGTCCAGTCAACCTTGCTGGACACGCCCTTCGATGGCCGTCACCATTTTCACTTTAAGGATTCTTGTGCTACGGCCAGATCCTTGGGCCTCTCTGCATCTTCCCGTCCACCCCAGTCTGCTTTTCGCCCCTTTTGTGGCTACGGAAGGGGCACCTTGCCATGTCCGGCCCAATCTAGCTTCCAGTCCAAGCAGCTGCCCAGCCTCTGTGGCTGCAGACGTGGGACCCAGTGACCTTGCAGGTTTGGGATCCAGCGGGTGGTCCAGTCCACCCTCCCCTCCCCCCCTGTTTGCCCTAGACCCTGGAGACTGGATGGTGGCGTTGGACTTGCAGGATGCCTATTTCCATATCCGTCCTGCCAGTCCAAAGACACTATCTACAGTTCACGGTATGCTACGAGCATTTTCAGTTCACCGTGCTCCCCTTCAGCCTCACCAGTGCCCCTCTGGTGTTCACGAAACTGATGGCGGTGGTCGCAGCTCATCTGCGTAGATCAGGGGTTCCAGTCTTTCCTTATCTCGACGATTGGCTGTTGAAGGCGGGCTCGCCCCAGGCTGTTGTCTCCCACCTCCAGACTATGACGGACCTCCTGCACTGGCTGGGTTTCACTATCAACGTGCTGACGTCACACCTGACTCCCTCTCAGACGCTCCTTTTCATTGGTGCTGTTCTGGACACAGTGCAGGTTCGGGCCCATCCTCCAGAGCAGGGAGTCCGGGATATTCGGGCCATGATACAGATGTTTCAGCATCTATCCTGGATTTTGGTGAGAATGACCCTGAGGCTGCTTGGTATCATGGCCTCCTGCATCCTGCTGGTGGATCATGCAAGATAGCATATGCGAGCCCTGCAGTGGGACCTGAAGTTCCAGTGGGCGCAGAATCAGGGGAATCTTTCAGACTACGTCCAGATCTCGGAGGGAACTGCACAACAACTGCAGTGGTGGTTAATGAACCAAGATTGGGTCAGAGGCAGATCCCTCTCCCTTCCCCAACCAGAACTAACAGTGGTGACCAATGCATCGCTCCTGGGATCGGGGTTCCATCTGGGAGAGGCAGAGATCAGTGGAGTCTGGTCTCCGGCGGAGTCCAGGCTCCATACAATCTGTTGGAGCTCCGGGCGATCTGCCTGGCATTGAAGGCATTCTTGCCCTCCCTCAAGGGGAAAGTAGTGCAGGTGTTCACAGACAACACCACCGCCATGTGGTACTGCAACAAACAAGGCGGGTTGGGTCGTGGAACCTATGTCAAGAGGCGCTTCGCCTTTGGACATGGCTGGAACATCAGGGTATGACCCTGGTGGTTCAACACCTGGCAGGTTCTCTTAACCCCAGGGCGGACAAACTCAGCCGTCGGTGCCTGGTGGATCACGAATGGCATCTTCACTCGGAGGTGGTGCAAGGTCTCTTTCAGCGGTGGGGAGAGCCTTGATTGGATCTGTTCGCCACCGAAGAGAACGCGCAATGTCAGCTGTTTTGTGCGTTGGAGTTTCCAAGGCGGCACTCGCTCGGCACCGCTTTTTGTTGCAAGTGGAACTGCGGCTTCCTGTACGCCTTTCCGCCTGTACCACTTCTGCCCCGATTGCTGAAGAAGATCAAGCGCGACCAGGCCCAAGTCATTCTTGTGGCTCTGGACTGGGCACGAAGAGTCTGGTACCCCGAGCTCCTGAGCATGGCCATCAATCCTCCGATCAGACTGCCCCTTCAGGAGAATATTCTGTCGCAGCAACCGGGGGACGGTCCTCCACCCGAACCTGTCCAGCCTCCACCTCCTTGCGTGGAGATTGAGCAGCGACAGTTGACAGCTTTTAACCTTCCGCCCGAAGTCTGTAACATCATCTAGGCAGCCAGGCGTCCCTCCACAAAAACGGTGTACGCCTGTAGATGGAATAAGTTTGTGGCATGGTGCACAGCAAAGGCTGTGAATCCACTCTCTGTCCCTCTTTCTGAGGTTCTCTTGTTCATCCTTTCTTTGGCCCAGCAGGGCTCTGCTCTGGGCACTCCAAAATCTTGCAGCTATTTCTGCTTTCCTTCGGCTGCCAGATCAACCCTCCTCGTTCAAGTCCCCTATTGTAAACAGATTCTTTAAGGGCATTATTCATCTCTTTCCTCCATCTCCTTTCATAATGCCCCAGTGGGACTTGAATCTTGTCTTAACTTATCTTTGTGTGCTCCCTTCAAGCCTCTTCACAACTGTCCTCTCAGGCTTCTTACTTTGAAAACTGCCTTCCTTGTTGCCATCACCTCTGTTCGCAGGGTGAGTGAGCTCCATGCTCTATCCTCTAAGCCCCCTTTCTTCTCTGTGCATCCGGACAAAGTCGTGCTTAGGACGAGACCCTCGTTCCTTCCTAAAGTGGTTACAGCATTTCACATAGGACAAACGATCACTTTGCCCACCTTTTTCCCACCTCCGCACTCTTCCAAGGAGGAGGAGAGACTCCACCGTCTGGACCCAAAACTTGCGCTGTCCTTCTACCTTGATCGCACGAAAGATTTTCAGGTGGATGATTAACTCTTCGTTGGCTATGTGGGTGCCAAGAAAGGTCAGGCTGTCCAAAGCGTACCATCTCTCAATGGGTTGTCCTTTGTATTAAAGTCTGTTACGCTTTAGCAAAAAAAGGAACCTCCAGTGGGGCTGCGTGCTCATTCCACTAGGGCTACAGCAGCAACTACTGCATTGGCACGTGGAGTCCCATTTCTTGACATCTGCCAGGCGGCCACGTGGGCATCCTTGCACATGTTCACCAGACATTACTGCCTGGACAGCCAAGTCCGGAGGGACGGCTGTTTTGCCCATTCTGTCCTCCAGAACTTTCTGGTGTGAACTTAGTTCGCAGTCCCTCCTCCGGGGATGGTATTGCTGGGGTATCTATTCTAAGGTAAGGAATCTATAACTAGATGAACAAGTTACTACCCTTCGATAACGATATATCTGTAAGACACATAGGTTAGTTATAGATTCCTTACCGCCCCACCCATCCTCCCCACTCTGCGAACTGATTTCTGGGGATAGAGACTCCCTTACAGGGCCCTAGTTAGTGGTGCACCAGTGCTCAGTGTCTTTCATGGCTCTGCGCTTCTGGCGTGGAAAGTCGTGTCAGAACTGACGTCAGCGTGCAGGGGGCGGCGTCTAAGTAGGCACCGCTAAGTCATCCCGGCAACCACGACGACGGACACGGAGTTGACCAATGCCATCCACCGACGCACAGGGGTACTGCTAAGAGAAAATTTCCCTATCCAGTGTGACGCCTGGGGATAATTCTAAGGTAAGGAATCTGTGGCTAGATAACCTCTACCAGATAAGGCGTTACTGAAGGTAAGTAACTTGTTTTTCTTGAGCGAAAAGACATTGGAGCTGAGCCACGCAACACTACCAGGTTGTGCCCAGGAGAACAGCTCTAAATGTTTTCGGTTTCACTATGATACCTGGGGAATATTTACAAGGGGAGGAATCTGTGGTTATATAGAGTATTCACCAGGAAGATTGTTAGTGAAGATAAGTAACTTGTTCGTCAGGACATTTGTCTTAACTTCAATGGATCTGAGTTGCAGGTCTAAAACTTTGACAGCCCATCTAGTCATCACTGCAAAATAATCTGATTCTCTGTGGAAGGGTGTCTGGGGGAGGTGGGGGTGTGCCTAGCCCACTGGCCTCCTGAAGGTCCATGAAAAGATTGTCCTTGTTATAATATTGGTATACATCCTTCCTAGTAGTACCATGTAGACTGTGTTCAAAATCTGATGCATAAGTCATGTGAAGTATCCTAGGTAGTGCCAGTGTTATAGCAGAATGAGGTTGGACTGGCTGCGCCAAAGGTTGTGGAGGGTGGTACTTCAGTCAAGGTAGTGTCAAGTACGTCTCGTAATCAGAGAAGACATTGGGTCCCTTGCTCTGGTGTCGGTATGACAGGGAGCAGTGTTGATCATGGTGTCGTATTCCAATTTGGAGTGGCCCCTCACAGTGGAGTCGAGAAATGTAAATGGCATCGAGGCTGGATCCATGTAACATGGCATCCGTGAAAGCCTCTACTTGTTGTGCCGCCACTGATGGACTCAGGTTACATTGGGTTGAGATGTGAAATCGGTTTCTAGGAAGGAGACCAGGAGCCACCCTGATGTCCTTGTGGCTTCTCTGGATGAGAGTGGTCAGACAAGAGGCACGCTTTGACTTATTGTGATTCTTCTTTGACTTGAACTTGCCTGACAACTTGGAGCGTGAAGAAACCCTTTCATGAAAACAGGTCCACGCCTTCAACAGAGACTGGCCCTTACCGGTCTACCAAGAGTGTTCAGCAACGTAGACCTTGGCTTCACAGTCCCAGATCACATTAGAATTCATCCTGGTGCAGTCCCTGCAAGACTTGGAGTTGTACAAGGACACAGGGCACCAGAGACCTACCTGGTGGGAGTCTGTAGGAAACATCTGTTTGTGATGGTCACTACAAGGTTTAAACTGTGTAGTATTCAGAGGGGCCATGTTCCCTTTCACACTGTGGAAGAAAGATTTTGGAG
This sequence comes from Calotriton arnoldi, assembly GCA_963921515.1. NCBI lineage: Eukaryota > Metazoa > Chordata > Amphibia > Caudata > Salamandridae > Calotriton > Calotriton arnoldi. The sequence goes on from CAWUFW010000948.1 coordinate 213,138, forward strand.
AAAACTTGTCAAAAGACTAGAAACGTTGTGGGTGTGAGCTCTGGATCTGTGTTCTAACCTGGTGAAAGAAAGGAACTGACATCAGTGCCCATGGGTAGCACATATCTACTTTGGACGAGATGAAGTTTATGCTGAGCCGCACAATGCCACATGCTAGTGGAAGCAAATCGGAGCAAAATATCCCGATCCTGCAGGTATTCACAAGGTGGGGAATCCGCAGTTAGAATTATCCATCAGAAGTGAGAATTCTACCCAAAACTCATAGAAAGGCTCTTAAAGATAACAGGTAAAAAGACTATACAAATGAAGATTGGCATGAACTATAACCAATGCATGTCAGAATTACAAGACGCTCACTTGACAGTTCTTTATTTTTTTTTTAATGTACTACAAAATTGGCAGTGGTCGTTCTATAGACTCCATCAAGGAAATCTGACTCCTAACTCCTCCTGGAGGTGTTGACATTCAAATGATGATATTCTATTTCGTTTTTTCTTTCTCCAGAGCTGACAATCTTGCATGACACACAAGATATCTTAGGAATGACTAAACGTGCAAAAAAGATGTATTGGTACTGTTTCAGCAAAAATGTGTATATTACGATGGACAAAAACACTCCAGCGCATGGAGACTATATCAAGGATTTAATGACAGTGGCGTCTGTAATTTCAAAAACATTTGAAGTTCTTTAGTTTTCAAATGACATGGAGCCAGTCTAAACCAGAGACCACACCTCTTAAGTGAACGGATACTCGAATGAGTGACCGGGAGACATCCTAAGGGTTTGATTAAGATACCCTTTGTTATTACAGAGCAACTGCACTTTTATGCTGTTCATAAGCTCACTTGTATTGTCATTAAGTCAACTCTTCATTTTAATTTCCTCCCATTTAAGTGTCCCATTTGCAAACAGCAGGCCTCTTGCTCCCAGTAGACACTTTGCCATATTTATAACTGAGAAAGTCGGTCTTGAAGCAAAGAAAAATATTTCTATGAAACCTTGTCGAAGCTGTTTTTCTCCACTTTCAATTAAGCCAATTACATCTTAATGTTGTATGAAGCATGTTTCTTTGCTTTAAATTCCTCCCACTTAAACAAATGGTTGTATTTTTTTGTTATAAATATGACACCTTGTCCACAAGCCACTGGGAGCAAGATGCCTGGTGTTTGGAAATGTAACACGTGTAAATGGGATTAAATTAAATGATGAGTTTTATGGAATCCATATAAACATAAAGTTAACTCTTCAGTTGCATTTTCTCAAATTTCAAAGTGTTGCCTTTACACACAGTAGCTATCTTGCTCCCAGTGGCTGGTAAGACACTGTGCCATATTAATAATTGAAAAATACAGCCATTATTTTAAGTGGGTTAGATTTAAAGTGCAGAAAAATGTTCCATATTATGAACACTTTTGCAGAACGTTTTCTAGACTTTATATTTCTCCCATTTAGAAAAATGGTTCTATGTTTCTATTATACATATCTGAAAAAGACATTTAGTTATAGATTCCTTACCTTAGAATTACCCCCAGGAGTCAGACTGGATCCGGAGAATTCTTCGTCAGCAGTACCCCTGCGCGTCGAAAGGTGGCGTCGGTCGGCTCCGCGTTCGTCGTTGCCATCATGGTCGCCGGCATGACGTTACGGTAGCTACTTAGACACTGCCATCGCGCGCTGACGTCAGTTCTTTCTTTTTCCGTGCCAGCCAGCGCAGATCCGAAGAGAGCGATACCTCCAGTCACTTTTTGACTGACTTTTTCTCAACATCGTTTTTTGAGTCCATCGACTCCTGGTGCACGAGGGATGCCCGGTTTCAAGGCTTGCGGTTCCTGCCAAAAGCTGATGTCGGTGACGGATCCGCACAGCATGTGCGTGTGGTGCCTGGAACGCGACCGCGACCCCAAGTAGTGTTCCGACTGCCAGACCATGAATCCGAAGTCTTTGCGCGAGTGGTCCCGAAAGCTTCTCGAGGCCCGGCAGTCTGCTCTGCGCCGTTCGAGGACCCGGTCGTGCGGGAGGTCGCGGGACCGGTCACGGAGCCACCACCACCACTTGTCCTTGAAGTCTTCGCACTCCTCAGGTATGTCAAAGCACAAGAAGAAGTTGAAGAAGCATTGTCGCTCTTCGACTTCTCCCCGTCTGTCGGCCCACGCGACGAGGGATGTGGCGGGTGCCCCTCCCGCGGCTCCGCGTGCGGAGTCCGAAGGGTCGGGTCTGAGTTTCCCTCCCTTCCCAGGACCCGGAGAGACCCCTGCCCAGCTTCGAGCTTTTTACAAAGCGATGCATGCCATCTTTGGGCAGCCTGACTCCGCTGGCGCGCCTTCGGGCCCCGCGGACTCGGCTGGGGGCTCTGGGCCTTCGACACCAGTGGCTCCGGCCTCTGCACCGCAGGGTCCCCTTGGATCCAGGCCTGGATCCGGATCGGCGCCGGTCGACCTCATAACACCTCCCCCGGCGCTGAATCCACCGGCACCACGTCCGCTGCCGACGCCAGTTGTGTCCCCAGCCGGCGTCAACCCCGGCCTCCACCCTGACGTGGACACGGAGCCGGACCGGCGTCGACTGATGCCGGATCCGGCACCGAGGGGTACTTTTTGTTCCCCTGTTCAACCCTGGTGTGTTTAGGCTAGATTGGCAACCAGAGGAGGGTGGAGAGGACTGGGAGGGGTCTGGTGACCCTTTAACTGACCAGTTAGAGTACGACACGGACTGGAGAGAGGAGTTGGGGGAAGCCAGTGGTCTGGATACCTTCCCAGACCTTGGCATGTTGTCTCCTCCTACCGTGGCTACGGAGGAGGGAGCTTCTTACGCAGTGGTGTTGCGTAGGGCGGCCGAGGCTCTCAACCTCGAGCTACCTACGGTGGCAGTCAGGACTAACCTCCTGACAGAGGTGCTTCAACCGGCAGCGAGCTCTTCGGAGCCCCTGCTGCCGTCAATGAAGCCCTAACAGACATTCGCCAGGGCTCCTGGTCCAGGCCCAGCACTGGTGCTCCTGTGGATAGGATTATTGCCCGACGCCTCCGCCCGGCTCCGGGCGACCCCACTTTCCTTTCCCAACATCCCACCCCTGAGAGCTTAGTGGTCAACAGGCGCATTCCCTACTGCACCACCTGATAGGGAATCCAAAAAAGCTGGACCATCTTGGGAAGAAGATGTTTTCTTCTTCCAGCTTGGGACTGCGGTCAGTAAACACTGCATGTCTGTTGGGCCTTTACACCCACTCTGTGTGGGATATGGTAGCGCAGGTGCTGCCCCAGTGCCCGGAGGAGGCCTGGGCCGTGCTCTCCCGTGCAGTCGCCGAGGGGAGAGATGCAGCTAAGTTTACTATACGCTGTGGACTGGACACCGCCGACTCGCTGGGCAGGACGATTTTAATGTCGGTAGTCCTTCAACGCTACGCCTGGCTGAGGTCGACTGGTTTTTCCGGGGATGTCCAAGCTACCCTGCCCTTTGATGGCCGTTGCCTCTTCGGCAACAAAGCAGACAATGCGCTAGAGCGCTTCAAGGACTCTCTGGCTATGGCCAAGTCCTTGGGCCTCTCCACCACCCATCCTGCGCAGTCTGCTTTTCGCCCCTTTCGTGGCTACGGAAGGGGTGCCCCACCACGTCCTGCCCAGAGCCACAGGCCGGCGCAAGCTGTCCAGCCCTGCGCGGCCAGGGATATGGAACCCACTGTCGTGGGTCTGGGGGCCAGCGAGCGGGCCAGTCCACCACCGCCCCCTCTGCAGCAGCCTCCAAACCCTCTTAGTTTGACCTTTCAGGTCCACCAAGCGCCAGTGGGTGGCAGGATTCGCCATCACCTCCCCCACTGGCGCACCATAACGTCAGACAGGTGGGTTTTGCAGATAGTCCAAAGGGGCTGACATAATTGATGAATACCTATACGAGATTCAAATCTGTTTGGTGTCATTTTAACTTATTTACAGTCCATTATGTAAGCTTTGAGTGGTCATTTTGTTCAAACAAAATTCTTTATACCAGGGAGGTATTATTGTTGTTCATCTTTCTTGGTGTATGGATTATGTCTCAAGTTTTTGCGTTGATCTTCATTCATCTTGGTATAATGGGAATGAGTTCTTAGAGTCCTTCTTTTTGGATTTTATCAGGTTAGTTCTTTCTCTAATATTTCTTTATTGTCGTGAAGAATGCGGATTGCATGGCTTTTGTCTTGCACTTGGCCCTTTTGGTCAATTAATTCTCTTTCCCCTTGGGGGATAGAGGAAAATGTCTGATAACTGTCAGATGGTTGTTTAGGTGTTTACCCCTTTTCCCTCAAGTCCCTATTCTTTCGGGCCTCTAGGGTTGTTTAATATTTATATGTTCTGTGACAGTGATCATGGATTCTATTAAGAGCCAAGCTCTTGTTCTGCTATTCCTACTTGCATTTGGTCGATCGTTAGTTATGACCGGCTGGTTCTCTTTGAGAACTTTTGTAGGGTTAGTTCGCAGACCCTCCTCTAGGGGGGTATAGCTATGGTATTTAAATCAAAAGTTAAGGAATCTTCGGCTAGATGTCTCTATCAGATGTACAAGTTACTTATATTCGGTAGCATAATATCTAGTAGAGACACAGTCTAGCCGCAGATTCCTTAATGCTCTGCCCATCCTCCCGTCTGCGAGAAACCTGTGAGACAAGGGTTATACCCTGTTTCAATATTGGTTTATAAGGAGAGCACCCGTCACTTTGAAAGTGGTCGTTCGCTTCCCTGCACACAGCACTTTGACCCTGGTCCCTGCCTGGGAGTGAGGAGGGGCGTGGACGCTTGAAAAGCCTGCCGGAGGTCCCGCAGTGCGGGATGCGCGTGGGCATGCCCGGGCCAAGACCTGGCCAAGACCGGGCCCGTCAGAGACCGGAGGAGGCTGGGCTGGGCCCTCCCTCTTAGTTTACGGTCTGACTTATTTCCATACAAACGGAAGAGTGTTGTATGTCTGGGAGTTCGACTGGAGGGCCTCGAGCTCTGTGCGAGAGCGGTACAGTAGATCCGTCCAAACTGTACCTATACTGTGGACACAGCAATTTCTGCAAGAGTGAGCTTATGGGGACCGGTGCTGGGGCGGATAAGTAAGTTCAGAAAATTTGACTTTTGCAAATTTGTTCATTTTGGAGCCGAGTTTAGTCTCTGGGGACCTGAGATTCATCTTGAGATCTACTCTATTGAACTTGTGTGTGTGTGATACTGTTTTCTTGTTGACACTCCGGGACAAGGCATTACATTTGAAGCTCATACCCTTGCATAGGTCGTAAATGGAGAGGTGTGGTGCAGCGGCCAGGGCAGCTGACTTCGGAGCACAGGGTTCACGGTTCGATCCCTGGCTCCGGCGGCAGCTCAGCTCAGCACCATGTGACTCCTGGGCAATAGCTCACTTAATTTCCACGACGGCCCCCAGCGCCTTGAGACCCGTAAGGGTGAGTAGTTCGCGCTTTACAAATACGGATTTAGATTTAGATTTTAGATTTAGAAGATGGGGAAAAGAAAGTTGGCGGTTAGTCAGCCACCACAATTACTGTCTAAGGCCGAGGGGCGGCTCGATTCACATTACTGAATTACCTTACAGGGGCCATGGGAGCCATCGAAAAGCAAATCTCCACGGATGAAGAGACTTTGAATTTGGACACTTTAGGGGCTTTAGCTAAGGAAAAAGAAAAAAAAAAGAAGGGTTGGTGGATGGCACAACTGGGTTCTCGGGGGGGGGGCGTTGTCATTTCAAAATGGGTGTATTCAACATATTACTGAACATATATCAGTCAGTGACCAGGAGTCGGAAATTCAACCCCCATCCAAACGTCCAAGAAACCCAGAGAAAACAAACCCAGAGTTTGTCACTCTGGAAAGTCAGTTAACCCTTAATGAACACAGGTCCCCCAAATTAAAGCCCCGGAAACAATTGCCAAAACGCGCGAAAACCACGAGTCGGCCCAGTACAGATCAAAAGGCAGTGTTATGCCCCAAGAAGAAGCCTTTTGTACCATCTAGCAATCTTAGGAACTTAACTACATTGGTTATAAATTTAGAGACTGTTAGACTTGGCATCTTTTGGCGTGTTTCCCCTGACTTTTTGCTTTCTGACCTCCCGGTTTTGACTCTGTTTTTGCTGGTGTAATGATTCTGCGCACTTTCCTCACTGCTGTCCAGTGGGAAAGCGCAAGTGCTCCTGTATAAAATGTGTTACGGATTGGCGTTTCCATGATTGGCCTATTTGGTTTATGTGTCAGTCCCTTGTAAAGTGCACTGCGAGTGCCAGGGCCTATAGACCAAATGCTGTTGGTGGGCTGTAGCACTGGATTGTGCCACCCATGCAAACAGCCCGTAAAGAGTAACTCGGGCCTGCCATTGCAGAGCCTGTGCGCAGCCTGGGGCTGCCATGTCGACTTGGCAAGTGTGCACACTTGCAAGTCCCTAAACCTTCCCTTTTCTACATGTTAGTCACCCCTAAGGTAGGCCCAAGGTACCCCTGTGGGCAGGGTGCGTTGTATGCGAAAGGTAGGACATGCCCTGGTGTGTGTGGCATGTCCTGATAGTGAATTACAGCCTAGTTCGTTTTTCACTATTGCAAGGCTACCTGTTCCCCATAGGCTAGAACGGGCAGTTTGGATTATTACAGCTTATAATCCTAACTGACCCCGGGAACATGGTAGAAATTCGAGTTTAGTATGCCTGGACTCAGAATGATAAAATGCATCTTTTAGTGAAGTTGGTTTTAACATTCTGTGTTTGAAAATACCACTTTTAGAAAGTGGGTATTTTCTTGTCTAACCATCCAAGCCTGCCTCTGTGAGGTTGTGTATTCCTTGTCTGGAGTGTGAGTGACAGGGGCTGGGTGATGCCAGGAGACAGGGTGAGTCAGCACAGGGCTGAATAGCAAGATCTACATGTAGATGGGTGGGAGGAGTTGCACCTGGGCCCTGAATAGGACAGTGCCTTCCCTCCACAATGCTGGCTCCACCTCCTGTGGTGCGTCTGATGTCCCTGGCCTACTCTCTGAAAGAAGGGACGGAGACTTGTCAACAAAGTGCTCCAGAACTGGTTTGGACTAGGCAAAGGCCTCTCTGCCTTCAGAGAACAAAGGAATTTGGGATATATATATTGGGGCCCTGACCCCATGAATTTAGATCTCGCTGGAATCAAGGAACCTGCCAAGACGAAGAGCTGGAAGAGCTGCCAGGAGGAGTACTGCCCCTTTGCTGTGTTGTTGCTTTGTTGGGTTGGCCTGCAGCTGCTGCTTCTGCCTTGGGCAGTGAAAGGACTAGACTGAACTTTCTACAAACTTGTGCTGAGTATCTCCAAGGGCCTGAAACCGAGCTGGCCTCCTGTTAAGAAGTCTCAGGGACTACAAAGACTTCACAAGCCTCTGGGTACCGCTTCTGGAACGCTGTTTCAGTTGCCACAGAGGAAGGGAACCGCAACCGACGCCGTCAACCGAATCCATCCCTGACCGGTGACCTGTTTGCACCGCAGACCGCATCGCCCCGCTTCGCATCGCAACCCTGGTCTCACCGTGGGCGATGTCCGACGCCACCAGCACCGAGCCGCTGCTTGCACCGTGACCTGTGGGCACCGCAGTTTGCATCGCTTCACTGAACCAGCCGGACCCGACTGACGCGGACGCTGCAACTGGCTCAACAGTCGTGACCGCATCGCATTTGGGGCACCGCTCGCACGTTTGCGACGCACCGCTCCGACTCGCACCGCTGTCCGACGCCAGCTCCCGCACTCCGGCTTGGTCGCCTGCATCGCAACCTGTCAGCACCGCATCGAGCATCGTCTCACCCTGCATCGCACGCCTTGGACTCACCGACTCCGTCTGCACGACGCTCATCGAGCCGCTGCCTGCACCGCATCGAGGGACACCGCACCTTGCATCGCTCCGTCTTGCACCGCAACCGCGACGAACGCCGACCGGCTCGTACACTCCGTACCAGCCACAACGAGAAAGGTACTGTGACCGAGTCTGTTCACGACTCTGCTGGCCCGTATCGACGCGGTCGGCTGGAACTGTTAGACTCTGTGGTTTTCAGCATCGCGGTAGACTCGGACGGAGCTACCGACTCGTACGAACTTTGCTTTTGTGTTATTCCTGCGAAGAAGAAGTTACCTTCTCAAGCATTCATTTTTAAAGTATAGTATTGTGGATTTTTGTCGTAATTGGTCTTGTCTTGAGTATATAAAAATTGGTTATTTTTCTAAACTGGTGTGGTGTCCGTTTGTAGTGCTTACACTGTATTACTGTTGGTTATGTGCAAATGCTTTACACACTGCCTCTGAATTAAGCCTGACTGCTCGTGCCAAGCTACCACGAGGGTGAGCAGGGGTTACTTCACGAGTGTAACACCCTTACTCTGACTAGGAAGAAGGGTCCCTACTTGGACACAGGTGCAAGCCCTTGCCAACTAGAGATCCCATTTCTAACATTGGTTGTCAGCGGTGAGGATAGGACTTGTGTTTGCACTTGACTTACAGTGATTGGTGTGCACTACTACCATATCGCAGACCATTACGTACCACATACTGGTTCTTTTTCTTTTGGCCTATTTTTGATCTTGCCAGTTTTCAACTCACTACTTTTGTCATGCCTGACTCAGCTGCATCATCCGTTGCATCTCTGGAAGTTATCTTTGAGGAGGATAGGTTGGAAACCTACGCCGTAAAGGAACTACGAGCAATTTGTAAAAACCTGAAAGTCCAAATTAAAGGCCTCACAAGGAAGGAGGAGCTACAGAAGGCGCTGAGGGCCTGGGTAGCAGCCAGACATGCCAGTGGGCAGCCTGGTAATCTCAGTGAGGAGGTGGAGGAGCCTATTTCCAGGGTGGATGTGCTTTTGGGTGGGGGGGAACCCGCCAGGTCAGGCAGCAGCAGTCTGTCCCCAGAGGAGCTGGAGGACAGGCGGGAGGCAAGACAGTTTGAGCTGCAGAAGCTCAGGCTGGAGGGTGAGCGGGAGGAGAAGAGGGAGGAGAGGAGATTGGCCATGGAGGAGAAGAAGATGCTCTTAGAGCATGAGAGAGAACTGAAGGAGCTAGAATTTAGGAGTAAGTGAGGCTCAGATGGTGGCAGCAATTCGTCCAGAAAGGCAGACAGGATTGTGCACATTCCCAAGAATGTAGGCAAGGAGTTCAAGAAGGGGGATGACATACAAAGGTGGTTTCAGGGTTATGAGGCAGCCATACACATGAATGGGGTCCCTGAGGAGAATTGGGGAGCAGGATTGTGGCCACTTTTCCCTGAAGAAGCAAGGGATGCTCTGATAGCTTTGGGTAAGGGGTATCACCTCACCTATGCTGACATGAAGGATGCCCTTCTCACTAAGTATGGTCTTACTCCTGAAAAGTACAGGGATCAGTTCAGGTCCAGTAAGAAGTCTGATGCCAACACTTGGTTGGAATGTGTGGATGTGTTCTGCAGGTCGCTGGATGGTTGGGTAAAGGGCAGTAGTGTAACAGATTTTCAGGGGCTCTACAACTTGATTGCATGGGAGCACTTGTCTAGTCTATGTTTTGCAGATCTGCGCCAGCACCTAGTGGATAGTAAGCTAACTGACCCCAGGAAGCTTGCTATGGAAGCGGACCGCTGGGCGAGTACCAGGGTCCACAAGAAAGCGTTTGGGGAGACTCAGCCAAAGGTGGGCAGGGTCCCCAGCAGAAAGGTGGGGGGACAAGGGTAAAGCACAGGAGTTCTCTAAAGGGCCCCAAACTAGTACCCAGGGTAAAGGTTCCCAGCCCCCGGTGATAAGAAGAAAGGGGTCTCTACAGGGAAGCCTGTTGAGACCGGCCCCGCAAGTGTTATGCATGTGACCAGGTAGGTCACTTTAAGGAGGACCCCAAGTGCCCAAAGGGGACACAGCCACCCACCGGTGGACAGTCCAAAGTGTTGGCTAGTGTAGCGCTTGGGGAGGAGGGGTGCCCACAGGAGGGTGGGGATCCCGCAGAAATGACCCTTGTCTCACTAGGGGACAGTGAGATGGTCCCAGGAAACCAGGTGCCCCCTAACACAAAGAAATATAGCACCTGGGTGACCATTAATGGGAACAGGGTAGAGGCTCTCAGAGATACTGGAGCCAGTGTGACCTCAGTCCGGTGTCACCTGGTCTCTGAGAAGCAGGTAGTCCCAGGGGCATTCCACCAAGTAGTTGCTGTAGACAACTCTGAGCGCCAGTGTATGGTGGCGCAGGTTCCCTTTGAATGGGGGGGTCTCAGGTCCCTTGAGGGTGGTTGTGAGCCCTACCATGCCTGTAGATTGTCTGCTAGGAAACGACCTGGAGCAGTCCTTATGGAAGGAGGTTGAGCTCAGGTCTCACTTGGAGATGCTTGGGTTGCCAGAGTGGGCATGCGTGTCTACTGGGTCAATGGCAGCCAGAAAGGGTGATCAAGAGGACTTGGAGCCTGGAACAGTGGCCCAAGTCCCTGCCAAGAGAAAGGGCAGGGGCGCGGGAAACCGGCCCCCGAGTTCCCACGGACCGGGAGGAGGCGGACCTCGAGGGGACGCCCGGTGCCTACAGGGGAGCAGGTAGCCGAACTGGGAGACATCTCTGAGCTGACCCATTGGCAGCAAGAGGGGGTCCCACCAGGGAGGAGTTCTGCAGGGAGCAGAACGAGTGCCCTACTCTGGAGGGTCTGCGGCGGCAGGCTGCAGACCAGGCAGCTGGTAATCAGTCCGGGTCACATCTGATCTACTGGGAGAGTGGTCTCCTATACAGTGAGCCTAAGGTTGCTGAGCCTGGGTCAGCCCGTGTGCTGGTGGTACCCCAGCGCTTCAGGACCTTCCTACTGGGTCTGGCTCATGACGTGCCTTTGGCACGACATTTGGGGCAGGACAAGACCTTTGACAGGCTTGTCACCCACTTCTTTGGCCCCAAATGCGAAGGCAGTCAGATGCACACTGTAGGTCTTGCCAAACTTGCCAGGCAAGTGGTAAGAGTGGGAGGAAGGTCAAAGCTCCTCTCCAACCTTTTCCTGTTGTTGGTACACCCTTTGAAAGGGTAGGGATGGATATTGTGGGGCCACTGGATCCCAAGACAGCCATGGGCAACAGGTACATCCTGGTCTTGGTGGACCATGCCACCCGGTACCCGGAGGCAATCCTCTCAGGACAACGACGGCGCCAGTGGTGGGCCGGGCGTTAATGGGGATCTTTTCCCGTGTGGGATTCCCCAGAGAGGTGGTTTCTGATAGGGGGACCAATTTCATATCCAAGTATATGACATCCCTGTGGAAGGAGTGCGATGTAACCTACAAGTTCACCACTCCTTACCACCCACAAGGAAACGGTCTGGTGGAGAGATTCAACCAGACCTTGAAAGGCATGATCAAGGGTCTAACAGAACCCATGAGGCGTAAGTGGGACGTCCTCTTGCCATGCCTACTCTTCGCATACAGGGAGGTGCCTCAGAAGTCTCTTGGGTACAGCCCCTTTGAGCTCCTGTATGGCCACCCTGTCAGAGGACCCCTGAGTTTGGTAAAGGAAGGCTGGGAGGCAGCTCCCAGGAAAACTCCCCAGGATGTGTTTAGCTACATGCTGGCCTTTAGAAACCAAACTGCCCGCTTCAGGAAACTCGCTCAGGCGAACCTAGAAGCAAGCCAGGAAGAAATGAAGAGATGGTATGACCAGAATGCCACTCTGGTCGAATTTCAACCTGGGCAAAAAGTGTGGGTCATGGCCCCAGTGGCACCTTGTGCCTTGCAGGACAAGTGGACTGGGCCATATGAGGTGGTGAAGCGCAAAAGTGACGTCACCAACTGGTGGATTTGCAAGCTCCAAGGAACCCCTTGAGGGTCCTTCACGTGAACCGCCTCAAGCCCCACTTCGAGAGGTCCGAAGTGAGTATGCTCTTGGCGACAGACGATGGGGTGGAAGAGGAGAGTGAGCCTCTCCCTGACCTCCTGTCTACCAAGGAGCATGATGGGTCAGTAGAAGGTGTGATCCTCTCCCCTACTCTGACTCAGGAGCAGCAGGGGACTTTCACCAGTTGTTGGGACAGTTCGCCCCACTGTTCTCTCTGACCCCCGGTGTTACTCACTGGTGTACCCATGACGTGGACACTGGTGACAGCCCCCTGTGAAGCACAAGATTTACAGGTTGACTGACCGGGTCAGAGCCAGCATCAAGGAGGAGGTCTCTAAGATGTTGGCGTTAGGGGTGATTGAGCCCTCCCACAGTCCTTGGGCCAGCCTAGTGGTCTTGGTCCCAAAGGCTGCTGCGCCCGGTGCCACTCCAGAACTCCGGTTTTGTGTGGACTACCGTGGGCTCAATGCCTTCACCAGGGCTGACGCGCACCCCATCCCCAGAGCTGATGAGCTCATTGATCGGTTGGGAGCTGCCCGGTTCCTCAGCACGTTTGATTTGACGTCTGGGTACTGGCAGATTGCCTTAACCGATGGGGCCAAGGAGAGATCAGCATTCTCAACCCCAGAAGGTCATTACCAATTCCGGGTGATGCCCTTTGGGTTGAAGAATGCCCCTGCCACCTTTCAGAGGTTGGTCAATGAGGTGTTGGCTGGGCTGGAGGATTTCAGTGCCGCCTACCTGGATGACATTGCTGTGTTCAGTTCCAGCTGGGAAGAACATTTACAGCACCTTGAGAAAGTGTTGAGGGCTCTGCAAGGTGCAGGCCTCACGATCAAGGCCAGTAAGTGCCAGATCGGGCAGGGTTCTGTGGTGTACTTGGGACACCAGGTAGGAAGCGGCCAGGTGGCGCCCCTAAAACCCAAGATTGACACCATTCTGGCTTGGGAGCCCCCCAAGACCCAGACAGAGGTGAGAGCCTTCTTAGGTCTCACCGGCTACTATAGGAGATTTGTTAAGGGCTATGGCACCATCGTTGCCCCCTTAACAGAGCTGACTTCTAAGAAGCAGCCCAGGAAAGTGATCTGGACTGAGTCCTGCCAGAAAGCTTTTGATGCCCTGAAGGCAGCCATGTGCACGGCGCCCGTGCTCAAGGCACCTGACTTCTCCAAGGAATTCGTTGTGCAGACTGACGCTTCAGAGCATGGTGTGGAGCGGTGCTCTCACAACTGAACGAAGAGGGCCTGGATCAGCCTGTAGTCTTCCTTAGCAGGAGACAACTTCCCAGGGAACAGAGGTGGAGTGCCATAGAAAGGAAGCTTTTGCTGTGGTCTGGGCGCTGAAGAAGTTGAGACCATACCTGTTTGGGACTCACTTCCGGGTTCAGACAGGCCACAGGCCCCTCAGATGGTTGATGCAAATGAGGGGTGAGAATCCAAAACTGCTGAGGTGGTCCATCTCCCTACAGGGAATGGACTTTACGGTGGAACACCGTCCTGGTACAGAACACGCCAACGCAGATGGTCTGTCCAGGTTCTTCCGCCTTAGTGAAGAGAACTCCAATGGGGATGGGTAGTTCTCCCTACTTTCAGCTGGAGGGGACATGTGTTAGACTTGGCATCTTTTGGCGTGTTTCCCCTGACTTTTTGCTTTCTGACCTCCCGGTTTTGACTCTGTTTTTGCTGGTGTAATGATTCTGCGCACTTTCCTCACTGCTGTCCAGTGGGAAAGCGCAAGTGCTCCTGTATAAAATGTGTTACGGATTGGCATTTCCATGATTGGCCTATTTGGTTTATGTGTCAGTCCCTTGTAAAGTGCACTGCGAGTGCCAGGGCCTATAGACCAAATGCTGTTGGTGGGCTGCAGCACTGGATTGTGCCACCCAAGCAAACAGCCCGTAAAGAGTAACTCGGGCCTGCCATTGCAGAGCCTGTGCGCAGCCTGGGGCTGCCATGTCGACTTGGCAAGTGCGCACACTTGCAAGTCCCTAAACCTTCCCTTTTCTACATGTTAGTCACCCCTAAGGTAGGCCCAAGGTAGCCCTGTGGGCAGGGTGCGTTGTATGCGAAAGGTAGGACATGCCCTGGTGTGTGTGGCATGTCCTGATAGTGAATTACAGCCTAGTTCGTTTTTCACTATTGCAAGGCTACCTGTTCCCCATAGGCTAGAACGGGCAGTTTGGATTATTACAGCTTATAATCCTAACTGACCCCGGGAACATGGTAGAAATTCGAGTTTAGTATGCCTGGACTCAGAATGATAAAATGCATCTTTTAGTGAAGTTGGTTTTAACATTCTGTGTTTGAAAATACCACTTTTAGAAAGTGGGTATTTTCTTGTCTAACCATCCAAGCCTGCCTCTGCGAGGTTGTGTATTCCTTGTCTGGAGTGTGAGTGACAGGGGCTGGGGGATGCCAGGAGACAGGGTGAGTCAGCACAGGGCTGAATAGCAAGATCTACATGTAGATGGGTGGGAGGAGTTGCACCTGGGCCCTGAATAGGACAGTGCCTTCCCTCCACAATGCTGGCTCCACCTCCTGTGGTGCGTCTGATGTCCCTGGCCTACTCTCTGAAAGAAGGGACGGAGACTTGTCAACAAAGTGCTCCAGAACTGGTTTGGACTAGGCAAAGGCCTCTCTGCCTTCAGAGAACAAAGGAATTTGGGATATAAATATTGGGGCCCTGACCCCATGAATTTAGATCTCGCTGGAATCAAGGAACCTGCCAAGACGAAGAGCTGGAAGAGCTGCCAGGAGGAGTACTGCCCCTTTGCTGTGTTGTTGCTTTGTTGGGTTGGCCTGCAGCTGCTGCTTCTGCCTTGGGCAGTGAAAGGACTAGACTGAACTTTCTACAAACTTGTGCTGAGTATCTCCAAGGGCCTGAAACCGAGCTGGCCTCCTGTTAAGAAGTCTCAGGGACTACAAAGACTTCACAAGCCTCTGGGTACCGCTTCTGGAACGCTGTTTCAGTTGCCACAGAGGAAGGGAACCGACGCCGTCAACCGAATCCATCCCTGACCGGTGACCTGTTTGCACCGCAGACCGTATCGCCCCGCTTCGCATCGCAACCCTGGTCTCACTGTGGGCGACGTCCGACGCCGCCAGCACCGAGCCGCTGCTTGCACCGTGACCTGTGGGCACCGCAGTTCGCATCGCATCGCATCGCTTCACTGAACCAGCCGGACCCGACCGACGCGGACGCTGCAACTGGCTCAACAGTCGTGACCGCATCGCATTTGGGGCACCGCTCGCACGTTTGCGACGCACCGCTCCGACTCGCACCGCTGTCCGACGCCAGCTCCCGCACTCCGGCTTGGTCGCCTGCATCGCAACCTGTCAGCACCGCATCAAGCATCGTCTCACCCTGCATCGCACGCCTTGGACTCACCGACTCTGTCTGCACGACGCTCATCGAGCCGCTGCCTGCACCGCATCGAGGGACATCGCACCTTGCATCGCTCCGTCTTGCACCGCAACCGCGACGAACGCCGACCGGCTCGTACACTCCGTACCAGCCACAACGAGAAAGGTACTGTGACCGAGTCTGTTCACGACTCTGCTGGCCCGTATCGACGCGGTCGGCTGGAACTGTTAGACTCTGTGGTTTTCAGCATCGCGGTAGACTCGGACGGAGCTACCGACTCGTACGAACTTTGCTTTTGTGTTATTCCTGCAAAGAAGAAGTTACCTTATCAAGCATTCATTTTTAAAGTATAGTATTGTGGATTTTTGTAGTAATTGGTCTTGTCTTGAGTATATAAAAATTGGTTATTTTTCTAAACTGGTGTGGTGTCCGTTTGTAGTGCTTACACTGTATTACTGTTGGTTATGTGCAAATGCTTTACACACTGCCTCTGAATTAAGCCTGACTGCTCGTGCCAAGCTACCACGAGGGTGAGCAGGGGTTACTTCACGAGTGTAACACCCTTGCCCTGACTAGGAAGAAGGGTCCCTACTTGGACAGAGGTGCAAGCCCTTGCCAACTAAAGATCCCATTTCTAACAGAGACCTATTTGAGAGAGACATTAAGTAGCCTGACTGACAGGGTGACCAAGATCGAAGACAGACTGAACAAAGTGCAAGTAGTCCGGAGTACTAGCAATCAGGCGGGTAGACCATATAACCGAGAAATTCCAGGAGATCCATCTAGGGCCATCAGTACAGAAAATGGTAATCCTCTGGTACCTTCGATACCAACTAGCGACAGCCTAGGGACTCGGGGGAATGGGCTACACATAAGGAACCACACTAGGCCTCTAATAAGCTCCTTAAAACCCCTCCAAACTAGACACGGACCGACAGGCAAATTAGCGTACGAAAGGAAAGAAGCCAGCGCTTTGGAGGGTCATTTTCTTCAGCCATCTTATAGAGCCCCATCTATCCTCTCCCCCCATTCGGAGACCCCAGACAACTTAAATCGCCTGAACCTACCACCAGCCGCTACCCCATATACAGTTATCTTGGCCAATGTCCCAAGGTTGAGCTCGAGGGAAAATGAATCTTGGGTTTCTTTACGAAATAAGGCTCTACATTGGCTGGGGGCCAAAACAGGGCTGGTTGACGCATTGTTCTACGAATTTAAAATGGTAAGAAGAATTGGGTGGTTGGGTAGAGACAGGAAAACTCTTCAGGGGGATTGTGTGGTTCTCACTTTTAAAACTCCACAATTAGTGGAAAAACTTATTGCAGAGCTGGTGATAAGAGTATATCATATGCCGGCATTAATGTATTCCCTTTGGGTTACTTTTACCAGCCACCTCCTAGTATGGGACCTAGCAGTTCGGTGGTGTCAGAATCTGGTCAACACATTTATAATATAGATGTGTCCAATAGGTTTGAGCCCCTACATACACTAGAGGAGATAGATTGACTCAACATTCAAGATAATAGTGTTAGGCACAGTGGGTTAGAGGTTACTTATATCGCTCCAGTTCCTCCCGTTAGTAAGCGGAATGATGTGCCGGACGGGGTTATGGGGAAAATTATTGACAGAGGAGGTCTGTGCTCAGGAACTAAAAATATACTGAGTAGCCCGCTATCACCAACACGGGGGAACAAACACGCTAGCACGATGAACTTAATACAAGAACCCCCACCCACGACTTTAGTACTCCCAGATAGGTTAGAGAGTCCTATTGACCAAAATGATAATTTGAGCATACTATTCTGGAATATAGCAGGCTTGCGTACCAAACTGACAAACCCAGTATGGCTCGAGTTTATTGGGAAATTTAAAATTCTTTGTTTCCAAGAAACTTGGGCAACAGATGAAATCCATATAAATGGTTTTAAGACATATCATACCGCCGCAATATCTTCAACACATGGGAGAGCTAAGGGGGGTCTATGCACTTATGTCTCCAATCAGATTAATGTATCCAAGATTACTATGCTGATAACAGAAATATACTATCAAATTATATCCATCCAAATAGGTAAACATCATATCTTGGCCCTGATAAATTTTTATAACAATGCACCGAAGGACCAGATAATGGAAGTATTGAGGAAACTAAATAGCGACCTGACCAAACTGCAGAGAGACAGGGAGGGAGCAAGAGGTGATTAGTGTCTGGGGCGGAGATTTTAATATCGGGCTTTGCCATCAGGTGGGGACGGTAACTGTGGTTTATTATCTGATGAAAATGATCCTTTTTCTCATTCAATCTCTGGGGACTTTTTAAATGAGATTTTATCCTCACATGATATGGGCTTCGCCAATAGTTTGTGCTCTCCCCCAGTTCACTTTGAGCATACTTTTAACGGGAGAGGTTTTAAATCAACAATTGATTACATTATTTTACCTAGTCGATAAGCTTCACGTCTTTTAAATTATAAAATTCACAAAAATGCTATGTGATCACTTCCCATTGAGCTTAAGTTTAGTGCTCCCAAACACCATGCAAAATGTTTAAAGTAGCCAAGTACCCTGGGCCCAGAATTTATCTCTGGGAAGAATAAATGTCTATTCACTGCGCTGGTCTAGAATCGAACCAGTAGAGTTCACTAAGAACATTGTGACCAAGTGCTCACTTTTAACTTGTCTGGAGGAGTCAAGTCCTCATGCCAATATTCTAGAAGCGTTTGCTCACCTTACACACGAAATACAAAACACTCTTAGGGTGGAGATCAAAGGAGCGCATACATATAGCGAGGGCTGGTTTGATACAAAAGCGTATACCAAACTAAAGTCTGCTCTTCACAGACCAGAAAGGGATAGAGACGAAATAAGGGAGTGTAGGAGGGAGTACAACCAGGCCCTAAAAAAACACAAAAAGGAACTAAAAAATAATGCGTGGGCTACACTCTATGAATCCTCGCTGAATAAAGACAGTGCCGCATTTTGGCATGCGGTTAATGCTCCTTTCTTTACAGTTTCCAACAAACCATCGATAGAGGTCGCCATAGATGAAAGGCAATGGGTGGACTTCTTTTCAAAAGTCTATAATCAACACCAGGGCGAGGACAGTACAAACTCCCTTTGTAGTCAACTGGGAACTATTACCCATCAAATATCTCCCATTGATCTCCATTTCACTATTGACGAAGTTATTAGTGCAATCAACGCGAGTAAGGGTGGCAAGGCTCCTGGCCCAGATGGTGTGCCAATTGACCTTTTTAAATCAAACTTGACCCTTTGGGCTCCTCTACTAACACAGGTACTGCACGCATGCTGCTCGGCCGGTTTTACTAAGACCTGGTCTGAGTCAATTATAGTACCCATATTTAAGAAGGGGGACCGGCACAATCCAGTTTGCTACCGTCCAATCTCCTGCTGGACTCTTTGGTAAAGGTAGCAGGGCGGATCGTCTTAAACCGGCTCCAAGATTGGGCAGAAGACAAAAACATTCTGTCAGATGTACAATATGGTTTTAAGCAGGGGTTGGGCACCATAGAGTAAGGCCTTAATGTTAGCATCCTGATTGGGAAATACATGCAGGCCAAAAAAGGGAAACTCTATTTAGCATTTGTTGACCTTACAACTGCTTTCGACTGTTATACACGGCAAACTCTGGGTCGTTTTAACAGATATGGGGTTGGACCCCCCACTGATCCAGTTTTTGAGGCAGCTGTATAGCGGGCGACAGCTAGGGTCCGCTATGGAACCAGGGGGAAATGCACTGCACCGTCCAACGTGGAAAGGGGGGTTAGACAGGGCTGTGTCTTGGCACCGTTTTTATTTACATTATACACAAACGGCCTGGAACAAGCAATAGTGGAGAAGACCCAGGATACGCCACAAATAAATAATCGCCCTATAGCCACCCTTTTGTATGCGGACGATGCAGTGCTGATGGCCCATACACAACTGGGTCTTCAAAAGGCACTTCTTACCTACACTGCGTATATGGATAATCTGGGTTTGAGACTAAATGCTTCAAAAACCTATATAATGAAGTGTGGGAAGGGTAGTTAAAAAAGTAGGAGTATTTTTATAGGGGACAGTAGGGTGGAATCAACCAAGACATTCTCATACTTAGGTATTTTATTTGATTCCAAGGGGACTTGGTATCAGGCTGTCAAAAGCAGGAGTTTGCTTTTTATGAAATCCACGGCAGCACTGGCCAATTTTGCAAAGAAATTGGGCAGAAGGCCACCAGCTCTGCTCCTGCAAATCTACCAAGCAAAATGTGTCAGTATAGCTATCTATAGGACGGGTGTGTGGGGACTTCGAGATACCCAATTTATCCAGAAGGTTGAAAACGCCTTTTTAAAGTTTCTTCTGGCAGTCCCGGGTAGCACTTCTATTTATAATTGCCACACTGAACTGGGTGTTTCATACATCTCCGACATTATTAAAGTTCAGCCTGCTCTCCTATGGCACAGGATCTGGACCTCCCCTAGAAGTGGTCTCAACCGTGATATCATTAGCGATAGCATGAAGCTGGATCAGGCCACCAAGATCCCCTGGTTAAAATATATAAAAAACTTCATGTATGATCTCCATTACCCAGACTACTATAACTTTCCTGAATCCATAAATTCTGTCTCCAGGAAGGAGTTCAAAGGAATCTGTATGACACACCTGGAGGCAAATAGATTCACTGTAGAAGTAAGCAAACCATCAGTACAATCGCACCAACTGATTTTAACCACCTACACTATACAGCCGTATATACAGTACACTTTAAGTGGGTATGACAGATTCGTACTGACTCGTTTCAGATTTGGGATTTTTCATCGCATGATAAGCTTTCCTGAAACAAACTGGTTGAATAAGTTATGCAGTTGCCCATGAGATAATCAGTCCCAGCAATCGTCGATTCACATGGTTTTATTCTGTAAATTTTACAAAACGCAAAGAAGGAGGTGGATCCTACCAATTTTAAGACTAGGGGGATGGACACAATGCAGACCAGCATTCTTATTTTTGTAATTTTTAGATAATAAATGTTTTACTAACGCAATTGCTCGTTTTTTAAAAAGCACTGTGAAAGTTAGAAAAACTATTTCGATTTAAATTTCATACGGGTATGTGTCTTTGAAACTCTGCGATGATATTTAATCTGTGAGGCATTGGTTTAATTGTGATTTCTGATATTAATTGAATTTTCTTAAATATCTATGTGTGAGATGCTGTGTTTTTAACCTTTGTGTTTGCTTTTGTGATTTTACATGTATAAAAGCTTGTTCTGATCTGATCTATTGGTTTATACACCAGTGGTCACTATCTCACATAATGGTGGCTCAACAAACATCTTGTTGTTGCCTCATGAGTCATGTCTTGGTATTATCATACATTTTACTTCTGTTGGAAGTGATCTGTATAGTGGGGGGTGTTTTCCTTTGCAAGGCTGGTAATGCATTAGGGTGCAGGGTTACACATAGGCTAAGCTTCGTTGGTTACTGTGGAGTTTTTACCTTAAACTCTTTGAATGGTATTAGCATACCATTTCTTGTTTATTCGTGATTAGTGTTTCAAAGATTTTGATCTTTTTGGGGCACACTGTTTCCACAGCCAGTTTCTAATGTGGCTCCACGTTCTGATGCAGAGGTTTTCACAGAAGAAACTGACATCCGCGCGCCGGAGAGGACTTATATGGCACCGCTGATGTCACATCCGGAGACTGTCATTGCAGAGCCGTATGGTGTAGTCCACTGGTGGGCAGAGGTGCTGCTGAAAAATATCCGGATCCAGTCTGACGCCTGGGGAGAACTAAAAAGTTAGAGAATCTGCGTAAGTAACTTGTACGTAGTGCTTACTAACCTTATGTGGGGCACTGAAACACTTACCTACATGGGCAGCAAGCTAATCCATGTAGGGTGTGTGGTTGGAAAGGTGTTGTCTTTATTTTGTGATCCTATGTGGGAAATATTTCCATGTTGTGCGTGATGACCTTGGAGTTGCGGTTACCGAGTTATGGAACGTAGTAGTGTGGTGGATGAGAAGGTGTGAGAGACAGAAGAGCAGTTTATGGTTTTCAGTACACTGGCAGTTTTGACCAGCTCTGTAGGTCCTTATGATTGTAGTTTTCTTAGCTGGTTACTGCAGAGGTCAGGAGCACACAATGTGTTGATGAGGGAAACCGCGACTAATACCAGGCTCTCTGATTTCATACTGTGCATTGCCGACACTCTTTATCCCTAATCAATGAAGCTGGGCTTGGGGGGACTCTGGGAATAATGCACAAGTTGCTAAGTCTTTAGTAGCTCACCATGATTTTCACGGATCAGCAGTAGCTTGCTCTACAGGAAAGGTTGGAGACTCCTGGTCTAACATGTGAATGCTCAGTGTTGTTTTATGGAAAACAAAATAAAAAGATCAACAAAAAATGCACTCCATTATGTTTGAACAATCCACATACTCTCTGAACAGCTGATTTCTAGTCCACAATAGTTGACGGTTGATAGCGGAGTATACAGACGCTCAGTTAAAGGTGTGGTTTCATAATTAGGATTTCATTATGAAAATGTGAATCAAGTAAAACTATTTGATTTCTTAGAAATCTATCATATATGTGTGACGGACTTGTCATGGCGCATGCTAGATAATCTTATAAAGATAATATAACTTGCTTATGTTTTCTGAAGATGCAAAGGGAACAGACTCAGGGCCAGACTTACCAACATATCATGGAATGCAGGTCAGCAGCCAAAAATACTGCACTGTGTGAGGAGAGAGCAGGAGAGCGGCATATCTACAGAGATATGGCACTCTCCTCCCCTCTCCCTAATGTCGGTACAGAAGTTTGCTGCCGTGCACCACACACACCTTTGTGCCATAGTGGAAGGGTGTCGGCATGAGTCTAGCATAGGTTTTGTACTGGAAGAGGTCCCTTTTAGTACAAAATACTATGCCTAGACAAGTTGTAAGACGTTTCCTACTTTGTATGTGTGCTGTACAGTGCAGCATACATGTTAAGTTGGAAAAGAAAGGAGAAATCAAAATATTTCACCTTTTAATGCCTGCTTTCAAATGGCGTTAATTTTTTACAGAAAACCCTGTCTCAGATTCATGGTAGATAGGGTACAGATAGAGACATCTAGCTGCATATTCCTTACCTTTGAACTTCCAGGCGTCCGGTAGGATCAGAAGATTTTTGCTAGCAGAACCCCTGTGCGCCGGTAGATGGCATTGGTCGACTCTGCGTGACGTTCACGTTGTCAATATAACCGCCACTCCGGCGCTCTGACGGCAGTTCATTTCTTTCTGCGCCAGCCAGCGCAGATCCGTCGAAGAGACCTTACCCCCTGTCATTTTTTGACAGACTGTCACCTCGCCATGTCGGTCACGGACCCCCACTGAGTGTGTCTCTGGAGCGCGACCACGACACGTAGTCGTGCTCCGATTGCCGGGCCATGGCGCCGAAGGCTTTGAGGGAGCGGTCTCTAAAGCTTATCGGTTCCCGGAGCCAAAGAGGTTGACTTGTCGATCTCGTTCCCGGTCGAGAGGAAGGTCCTAACACCGCTCTGGAGGATTAAAGTACTCTTCCTCGAAGTTGTAGCGGTAAGGTAAGAGTCACCACAAAAAGCATAAGAAGTCGAAGCATGCTTTGAATTCGCCCTGTCCGTCACGTGACGAGATGGAGGAACCTTGGTGTTCAATGCCCTGCTCCGCAGAGTGGGTGCCTGGGTCGGCTCCGCGTTTCCCTCCCTTTTCGGGTCCGGGAGCGACCCCTACCCAACTTAATGAATTTTATGATGCCATGTGTGCCATATTTGGGCAGCCTGACCCTCCTGGCGCGCCCGCAGGCTCAGATGAAGGAGTTCCCATGGGTTCTGCGCCTTTGGCTCCGGCGCCACGGCCTCCTCTTGGACTGGTTCCTGGGTCTGGACCGGCACCAGTCATCTCTCAGCGACCTTTCACAGCACCAAGGTCCTTGGCGCCCACTGGCGGCGCTCCCCAATCTTCATTCCGGACGACACTGAGCTGGTCGGGTGTCCACCGAAGCAGAGACCGGCGCAGATGGAGCCGTATGGCTCCATGCCGTTCACCCTGCCCTATTCTGAAGTTAGGAATGGATGAGGAGGATTGGGCAGGGAGCATGATCCCTTAGAAATCCCGCAACCTCAGGATATGGACTGGTATGAGGAACTAGGTGATGCCAGTGGTCTGGACACCTCCCCATATACTGGCATGCTGTCTCCCCCCTAACCTGGCTACGGAGGGGTGGGCATCATTTGCAATGGTGGTGCATAGGGCTGCAGAGGTCTAAGATCTGCAGCTTCCTACGGCGGCAGTCAAGACTAACGTCTTGACAGAGGTCCTGGAGCCTGGTGCCTCCACCTCAGAACCCTTGCTGCCTTTCAGTGAGGCCTTTTACGGACATTCTTCTGGGCACCTGGTCCAAGGGCTCCTGTGAACAGAACGATTGCCGGCTGCCATCGCCCTGCATTGGACGACCCAGTTTTCCACACCACCCACCCCACCCCACAAAGCTTGGTGGTCCAAGCTTCCACTACCCGTGGCGCATTCCCTTCCGCGCCCCCGGACAGGGAATCCAAAAGATTGGAAAGCTTTAGGAAGAAAATGTTATTTTCCGCCACTTTAGCATTGTGGTCGGGGAACACCGCATGTCTTTTGGGCCATTATTCCCATTCGATATGGGATACTGTTGTGCAGGTGCCTCCCAGAGTCTCGGAGGAGGACCGGGTTCTGCTCTCCCAATCAATTTAAGACGGGAGAGATGCAGCAAAGTTCGCCATCTGCTGTGGCTTGGACACAACAGACTCGTTAGATAGAGCAATTTCCTCAACAGTGGCCAAACGACGCCATGCCTGGATTTTCAGGGGATATCCAGGCTCATTTTATGGACATGCCATTTGATGGCTCACGTCTCTTTGGAGACGAAGCAGATGCAGCGCTTGAGCGCTTTAAGGACTCACGGGCTGCGGCCAAGTCCTTAGGCCTCACCACTACATCCCAGCCTATGTCCGCTTTTCGCTCCTTCCGTGGCCTCCAACCGCACCGACCTTACTCCAGCCAGAGAGCCCCACAAGTTCAGCAACCTCTGTGGTGCCGTGGACACGGTTCAGTCCAACCTCGAGGTACAGGCGGCCAAAAGTAATTGTAATTGCATTTATTTAGCGCTTACTACCCCTGACGAGGCGTCGAAGCACTTTTTCAGCAAGTAGCACGTTACTCCGGAACCCAAAAAGGATTAGTGGTGAATTAGTATAGGGAATACTAAATTAATTTGAGCGGTGGACATGTTGGTCTGTTATTTGGATTGAAAAGGATAGTGGAGGGATAGAAGAGGGAAGGGTTTGCATTTATATAGCGCTTGCTACCCCTGATGGGGTGTCAAAGCGCTTTTCAGCAGGTAGCACGCTGCTCGGGAACCCAAGCAGTATTAGTGCGGAAATTAGTATAGGGGGAATATGAAATTAACTTAAGTGGTGGACATGCGAGTTTGTTATTTGTATTGAAAAAGGATAGTGGAGGGATAAAAAAGGGAAGGGTTTGCATTTATATAGCGCTTGCTACCCCTGAGGAGGTGACAAAGCGCTTTTCGGCGAGTAGCACGCTACTCCGGAATCCGAAACAGGATTAGTGGGGAATTAGTATAGGGAAATATGAAATTAATTTGAGTGGTGGACATATTAGTCTTTTATTGAGTAGAGCAAAGCCACAATCCCCTCCTCCACTGCAAAACCTTCCTAGTGCGATCCCCCCGGATCATACATGTCCAGTTGGTGTCAGGATACGCCATCACCTCCACCACTGGCGGGACATCACCTCGGACAGGTGGGTGTTGCAAATAGTCAGACGGGGCTACTCCCTCCATCTATGCCTCCAGAGTACAATCGGCTGACAGAGGATCATTTTATCCCACTCCGTGAGGAAGTCAAGACTCTCTTGGCCAGGGGAGCTATAGAGCGGGTTCCAGGAACAGAAATAGGCTGTGGTTGTTATTCCTGGTATTTTCTGGTACTGAACAAGTACGGAGGCCTTCGTCCTATCCTCGACCTCAGAGCCCTCAACTACTTCCTCAAGAAGGAGAAGTTCAAGATGCTCACCTTTGCTCAGGTCCTGTCTGCCCTGGACCCGGGAGACTGGATGGTAGCGTTGGACTTGCAGAACGCCAAATTCCATATTCCTGTTCTGCCTGGCTATAGACGCTATCTGCCGTTTACGGTGGGCTACGAGTACTTTCAGTTTGCTGTGCTCCCCTTTGGCCTCACCAGTGCCCCTCGTGTGGTGGTCGCAGCCCATCTGAGATGATCAGGGGTTCCATTCTTCCCCCATCTCAAGCACTGGTTGCTGAAGGCGGGCTCGTCCCAAGCAGTCTTCTCCCACCTCCAGACTACGGTGAACCTCCTGCATTTGCTGGAGTTCACTATCAACGTGCCGAAGTCACACCTGACTCCCTCTTAGACTCTCTTTCATCAGAGCAATTCTGGACACGGTGCAGTTTTGGGCTTATCCTCCCGAGCGGCGAGCCCAGGATATTCAGGCTATGATATTGATGTTTCAGCCTCTATCTTGGATTTTGCTGAGAATGACTGAGGCTGTTGGGCCTCATGGCCTACTGCTTGTGGACCATGCCAGATGGCACATGCGGACTCCGCAGTGGAACTTGAAGTTCCAATGGGCACAGCATTGGGGAAATCTCGCCGACCTGGTTCAGATATCAGAGGGCACTGCGAAAGACCTGCAGTGATGGCTAACAAACCGCGTTTGGGTCAGAGGCAGACCCCTCTTCATTCCCCACCCAGATCTCACAGTAGTGACGGATGTGTCTCTTCTTTGATGGGGCAGCCATCTGGGAGAGGTGGAGATCAGAGGACTTTGGTCTCCGGCGGAAGCCAGGATCCATATCAACCTGTTAGAGCTTTGGGCAATCCGGTTGGCACTGAAAGCCTTTTTACCATCCATCAAGGAAAGGCTAGTTCAGGTGTTCACGGACAACTCTACCACCATGTGGTACTACAACAAACAGGGCGATGTGGGGTTGTGGACTCTCTGTGGAGAGGCCCTTCGTCTCTGGACTTGGCTGGAACAACAGGGCATTTTCCTGGTGGTTCAACATCTGGCCGGTTCTCTGAACGCCAGGGGGACGAACTCAGCCGAAGGTTCCTTGCGGATCACGAGTGGCGTCTCCATCCGGAGGTGGTGCAAGGACTCTTTCAGCAGTGGGGAGAGCCTTGGTTAGATCCCTTCGCCTCCAAAGAGAACGCGCAATGTCAGCAGTTTTGTGCGTTGGAGGTTCCAAGGTGGCTCTCGCTCGGCGACTCTTTTCATCGCGAGTGGAGCTCAGGCCTCCTGAACGCCTTTCCGCCCATACCACTCCTGCCCAGAGTGCTCAAGAAGATCAGGAGCGACCAGGCACAAGTCTTTCTTGTGGCTCCGGACTGGGCATGGAGAGTCTGATATCCCGAGCTTCTGGCAATGAGCATCAATCCTCCGATCAGGCTGACCCTTCAGGAGGATCTTCTGCCGCAGCAGCAGGGGAAGGTTCTCCACCCGAACCTGTCAACTCTGCCTCCTTGCATGGAGATTGAGCAGCAACAGTTGACAGATTTGGACCTTCCTACCGAAGTCTGCAAAGTTATCCTGGCAGCAAGGCGTCCCTCCACGGAGTCAGTATACACCTGCCGATGGAACAATTTTGTAAATATTGAACAGAAAGGTATATTGACCCCTTATCTGTCTCCTTGTCAGTTGTTCTCCTGTTTATTCTTTCCTTGGCCAAACAGGGCTATGCTATGGGCACTTTGAACGGCTACCTTTTGGCCCCGTCTGCTTTTCTTCGGCTGCCAGATCAGCCTTTACTTTTCAAATCTCCCTCTTGCTCAGAGATTTTTGAAAGAGTTAACCCACTTGTTTCCCCCTTCCCCTTTTATTATGCCACAGTGATTTTCTTTTATTATGCCACAGTGATTTTTGATGTGTCCAGACAGTGACTGACTAGCCTTCTCCATGGTCTACCATAGACAGTGCAATTGCTTGCCATATGGCAGGAAGGATTACATGATCTGAGAGCTCAGCTGCCTGAGGTTAACAGTCTGTGCTAGCACAGCACGTTTCTTTCTATTCCCTATCCAGAAGGACAGAAAAAGGCATTGACTTGAGCTTGTCAGAAGAAGCCTCGACCACCGAGCTCAGTTGAAGAAAAGAAAATGAGGTAACCCGGACATATCGCCTTCAGTTTTTATGGCCACCTGACTGTTAATAGCGGGGGCAAAATGACAATTATCCCATGCACCATAGCTTGTGTCCAGTATCTCTTCACTAATAGGCAAATATATTAACACCATGTGCTGGCTTTGCTTCCCAAAAGTTAGTGGTATTTTGATTATTTGGAATTTGAATATAAACATGGTACCTTGCAATCAAAAAAGACTAAAATCAGACAGTTGTAAATGGGGAGTCAGTGGGCACCATGGTGATCCTTTCCAACAGGATTTGGAGGGCCAAGGTAAGAGGCAGACGATATCTCTTTGCTTCATTTACTTATTTCAAAGTTTGTTTTGAAGTGTGGTTGGAAACCCTATTGAATGGGAAAGAGATGGGGGGGGGGCCAAATTTACTATGATTTTGCATTGGGGTTGCAAACCCTTTTGGGGAACAGCCCCAACAAAAAATCAAGGTTGGGATTTACAAAACCACACAAATCAATATTTGCATGCGATTTATCCCAAAAGTAACGCAAGGCATTGGACTGTGCTGCTTGCTGCAATTAGTGCGTTTGGGAGGCTTTACATGGGTGGTAGGCACACTCTGGTCCATCACTGGAAGATTTTCCATTGGTGGGTTGCAACCTTTCTTCCAATGTACATTTGGTGAACAGCTCATTGATAAGCCTCTGGATAAATGGTACACAGTTGCTTTCCTTTGGTAACGCTCTTTCTGGTGGATACTCAAACCACAGTTTCCTGGCCTTGGGAAATTTCCCCAGGTGTCAAACTGTCTCCAGAAACCCTTGCCATCAGCCATAACTATGCACGGCCTCCCGACATGACACAGAGCCAGATAAAGGCACCATCACTACTCGTTGACATCAGTTCAATTATTAGACAATCCCACGTCCAAAGACGCAGAGAATTCACTTTCTCTGGCCATATCCAAAAGCTAGCTTGGGACCTTATTAATTACAAAGAATACATTCCACAGAACAGGAATCTCCAGAGTGTCTACCAGAAAGAGTGTTTCCGAAGGTAAGCAACTTATTCTTTTGATGTATACTTCTAACCATATAGTCCCCTTCTTGGGAATCAATACCAAAGCAATGCTCCTCCAAGGAGGTGGGGCTGAGGAGTAGATTCTACACCAAGCCCTGCAGAACTAATCAGGCAAAACATCGCTCCCTGCGGAGATGTCAAACGATACAGTAATACTAGTGAATGAATGTACAGATACACAAGAGGCTGCCTGACAGATGTCCAAATTTGGAACACCCCCTAATCATCAGCAATAGCAGCAGCCTTTGTTATGGTGGCCTTTTGAAGGCTCTTCACTGCCAGGGAATAACATAATTTGATGCAGAGAATAATACATCAGGATAAGATCGGTTTCCAAACCACCTTTCCTTTCTTCGCACTGGCAAACCTAAAAGCAGCTGATCATCCACCCAGAAGTTCTTTATCCACCAATGTAGAAATTAAGGGCACATTGTGGATCCAACCACTGTTAGAAGGATGCGGTAGAGAAAAAGAATGCAAGAGCATGATGGACTCCCCTTTGTTTTGAAAAAAAGATGCCGGAGCCCTAAGTACCACCTTTTCAGGCAGAAAGGTAGTGCAAGGAGGGTAAACTGACAAAGCATGCTGATAACTGCTATGCAGAAGCGACTGCAATGAGAAATACCGTTTCGGGGTGAATAGCCTCAGAGCAGCTTAAAAGGAGCACACATCGATAAATTTAAGAGCAAGTTAAGATCCCACTGTGCCATAATGACAGGGGAAATGCCCTAAAAGCCCTTTTAGCTAATGCACTTAGGAAAACAAAAAAGTGATGGGTGGAATGCATGAATTAATCTCACCCTGGTAACTACTCAGGGATGCATTCTAATCCATCTTTTTCAATCGAAGTTTAGGCCAGTGTCTCTGTAATGGAGGTGGGAGTAAATCTACTGATTCCTCATCTTCATCATGTGGGACATGTTTAAGGCCTTGAATGGCATTTACATATGAGCCAAAAATGTCCTCCGACCTCCTAAAGTACTGCTTTTGAGATAAAGAGAAGGCAGGACAGTCCTCATCAGCTTGAGTAGTTATCTTTGTAATTGAGTATCTAGACCAGGGGTCTCCAGTCTTTTTCTGTAGTGAGAGCTACTTCTGATCAGTAAAAATCTTTGTGAGATACTGAAGGCTAAGCAACTCACGCATTGTTACCAGACACTCTCACACCCAGATCCATTGACTTTAAGCCTAATATTCATAGAACCAGATACAATGGTTTAAACAAAATACTTTGACTAGGGACACTATGACAGAACTGCCATGTGTGTCAGTGAGAGTGTGGTCTTGAGGAATGTATGAACATGTGCGTATGAATGGGATAAATGTGTATGGGTGACATAGTCTATGTTGTATGTACATGTGCCGCTGGAATACCTTTTGTGATATGTGGCACCATTACAAACAAGTTACTTTCCTTCGGTAACGATATATCTGTAAGAGACATAGATTAGTTATAGATTCCTTACCTGAGAATTACCCCCAGGCGTCAGACTGGATCCGGAGAATTTTTCGTCAGCAGTACCCCTGCGCGTTGAAAGGTGGCGTCGGTCGGCTCCGCATTCGTCGTTGGCGTCGTGGTCGCCGGGATGATGTCGCTGTAGCTACATAGATGCCGCCCTCGCGCGCTGACGTCAGTTCTTTTACACGACATTCCACGCCAGAAGGGCAGAGCCATGCAAGACACTGACCACTGGTGCACAAAACTAGGGCCCTGAAAGGGATTCCCTGACCCTAGAAGTCAGTTCGTAGAACGGGGAGGATGGGTGGGGCGGTAAGGAATCTATAACTAATCTAGGTCTCTTACAGATATATCGTTACCGAAGGTAAGTAACTTGTTCATCCGAAAGAGACAATAAGTTATAGATTCCTTACCTTAGAATAGATACCCCAGCAATACCAACCCTGGAGGTGGGTCTGCAAACCAAGTTCACACCAGAAAGTCCTGGAGAACAGAATGGCCAAAGAAGCCGTCTCTCCGGACTTGGCTGTCCAGGCAGTAGTGTTTTGTGAACGTGTGCAAAGATGCCCACGTAGCTGCCTGACAGATGTCAATGAGGGGGACTCCCCGTCCCAAAGCAGTGGTAGCTGACGTCGCCCTGGTGGAATGGGCGCGCAATCCCACTGGAGGCTCCTTGTTTCCCAAAGGGTAACAAGCTTTTATGCACAAAAAGACCCACCTAGAGATGGTCTGTTTGTGCACGGCCCGACCTTTTTTGGCACCCACGTAGCCACCAAATAGCTGGTCATCCACCCGGAATTGCTTGGTGCGATCCAAATAAAAGGAAAGCGCACGTTTTGGATCCAGATGGTGGAGCCTCTCTTCCTCCTTAGAAGGAGGCGGAAAGAAGGTGGGCAAAGTGATGGTTTGACCAATGTGGAAAGAAGTAACCACCTTGGGAAGAAAGGAAGGTCTGGTTCTGAGGACGACCTTGTCCGGATGAACAGCCAGGAAAGGAGGCTTTGAAGAAAGAGCTTGGAGCTCACTCACCCTGCGAGCAGAGGTGATGGCAACCAGAAAGGCAGTCTTTAAAGTAAGAAGTCTGAGAGGACAGTTATGAAGCGGCTCAAAGGGAGCGCACATAAGATAAGTAAGAACCAAGTTCAAGTCCCACTGAGGCATTACGAAGGGGACAGGAGGAAAAAGATGAGTAATGCCCTTAAAGGAGCGATTTACAACAGGGGACTTGAAAAGAGAAGGCTGATCAGGAAGCCTAAGAAAGGCTGAAATGGCCGAGAGGTAGCCCTTCAGAGTGCCCAGAGCAGAGCCCTGCTGGGCCAAAGACAGGAGGAACAAGAGAACCTCAGAAAGGGGATCCACAGCCTTTGCTGCGCACCATGTCACAAATTTGTGCCATCTGCAGGTGTATACCGTCTTAGTGGAGGGACACCTGACTGCCAAGATAACATCACAGACCTCGGGAGGAAGGTCAAAGGCCGTCAACTGTCGCAGCTCAATCTCCACGCAAGGAGGTGGAGACTGGACAGGTTCGGGTGGAGGACCGTCCCCTGCTGCTGCGACAGAAGAGCCTCCCGAAAAGGCAGTCGGATCGGAGGATCGATGGCCATGTGTAACAGCTCGGGATACCAGACTCTTCATGCCCAATCTGGCCCCACAAGAATGACATGGACCCGGTCGCGCTTGAACTTCTTCAGTACTCTGGGCAGAAGTGGTATAGGCGGAAAGGCATATAGAAGACCGCAACTCCACTTGCGACGAAAAGCGTCGCCTAGCGAGTGCCACCTTGGAAATTCCAACACGCAGAATTGCTGACATTGCGCGCTCTCTTCGGTGGCAAATAGATCTAACCAAGGCTCTCCCCACTACTGAAAGAGACCTTGCACCACCTCCAAGTGAAGACGCCATTTGTGATCCATCATGCACCTGCGGCTGAGATCGTCCGCCCAGGTGTTGAACCACCAGGGATATGCCCTGATGTTCCAGCCATGTCCAGAGACGGAGAGCCTCTTGACATAGGGTCCACGACCCCTCCCCGCCCTGTTTGTTGCAGTACCACATGGCGGTGGTGTTGTCTGTGAACACCTGCACCACTCTTCCCCGGACAGAGGGAAGGAATGCTTTCAGTGCAAGACGGATCGCCCGAGGCTGCAGAAGGTTGATGTGGAGCCCAGACTTCGCCGGAGACCAGAGGCCTCTGATCTCCACCTCCCCCATGTGGCCGCCCCACCCTAGAAGTGATGCATCTGTCACCACTGCGTACTCTGGTTGGGGAAGGGAGAGGGATCTGCCGTTGACCCAATCCTGGTTCGAAAGCCACCACTGCAATTGACGTGCAGTGCCCTCCGAGATCTGAACGCAATCGGACAGAATCCCCTGATGCTGTGCCCACTGGAACTTCAGGTCCCACTGCAGAGCCCGCATATGCCACCTGGCATGATCCACCAGCAGGATACAGGAGGCCATGAGGCCCAGCAGCCTCAGGGTCATTCTGACCGAAACCCGGGATAGAGTCTGAAAGATCGGAATCATAGCCCGAATATCCCGGACTCGCTGCTCGGGAGGATAAGCCCTAAACTGCGTCGTGTCCAGAACTGCTCCGATGAAAAGGAGCTTCTGTGAGGGAATCAGGTGTGACTTCGGCACGTTTATAGTGAACCCCAGCGAGTGCAGGAGGTCAGCCGTAGTCTGGAGGTGGGAGACGACTGCCTGGGGCGCACCCGCCTTCAACAGCCAGTCGTCGAGATAGGGGAAGACTGGAACCCCTGATCTGCGCAGATGAGCTGCGACCACCGCCATCACTTTCGTGAACACCCGAGGGGCGCTGGTAAGGCCAAAGGGGAGCACGGTAAACTGAAAGTGCTCGTGGCCTACCGTGAACCGCAGGTAACGCCGGTGGGCCAGCAGGATGGGGATGTGAAAGTAAGTGTCCTGCAAGTCCAATGCTACCATCCAGTCTCCAGGGTCGAGGGCAGACAGGACCTGAGCTAGCGTCAACATTTTGAACTTCTCCTTCTGGAGGAAGCGGTTGACGTTCCTGAGATCCAAGATAGGACGCAGGCCTTTGTCCTTCTTGGGCACCAGAAAGTAGTGGGAATAGCAACCATGACCTACTTCTGGGGCAGGAACTTGCTCGATGGCTTGGCCAAGAGAGTTGAAACTTCCTGTTGGAGAATGGCCAGATGATCCTCCGACATGCGATGGTACTGAGGTGACATGGCTGGGGGGGGGAGTAGTCTCGAAGGGGAGGGAGTAGCTGTATAAAACATTGCCACAAAGATGTATATATATGGACAAATATATATGTGCCACTAGAGACCCTGAGTGGCCGACAATTCAGGAATTTCGTTGGCCAATGTCTACTGCCGGGCCGCAAGGATCTACAAAGCTTGCACCCGCATGGCGTTCAGTGCCCTGGTCTGACAGTCTGAACATAACTGAGTCGTGGACACGCTCGAGGCACCAAGGCAAATGAGAAAAAGAGAAGCATCCACATCTCACATTAAAACCTCTGTCTGTTCTCTTTTTGTTTTTTAAATATCGAAGACCAAATATGTGTAACACATATACACACAGCCATGTATACTCTGTATACATAATAGCTAAACAGAACTGAGAAATCAGTCCTGTAGGAGGCTGGCTTAGTATATGGTGCACACCTATTTAAGTGAAGCACCCTGCACTAATCCAGACAACCCTTATGGTGCTTTTAGTGGTCTTAGACAACCTTAGAAAGCTCTCTAAGTGGTAGCTGTGGAGAGCAGCCTTCAGGCTTAGTCCAGAAGGAGTGTAAAGCAGCTTGTTTTACCAGTGCTAATCATATAGTGTAGGTTAAACAAAAAAGAATCACAGAATGTAGTTTAAAAATAGTAATATTTATTATACATACTCACTAACACATTCGTATATATCCTACCCGGAGATATAAACCCAATACACACAATATTTCAAAAGGAGAACAGGTAAGTAGCACAAATACACAGTGGTCTCCAGGGGGAGACCAAACCATATACTAATAAAGTGAAATGCGAACTGCGACCAAAGTCGAGATTGGACCCAGAAGACTTAGAAGGCTGGGGACCCAAGGGACCACCCAAGGTATGTACCCAGGAACCCCACGGAGGCCGTATGCAGAGTGGAAACACAGCCGGGTACTCAATGCAAATCAATGGGGAAGTCGCGGTTGCAGTTTTGAAGGAGGAGGACCCTTCCCAGAGGACCCTGAAGAAACCCCCGTGGAAGGTTGGAGAGTCAACCCACCCGTGGATACCTCAGGAACCGGGATACCTACACCAGGAAATCGGGGTGCATAGGTGCAAAGTGACGTTAGAAACCGCCGTAGACCACAATGGAGGACGTCAGTGAAGATACTGCTGGCAAAGAAGGTGAAAGAGTCCGGTGAAATCCAAGAGTGGATTCTTGAAGAGGAGTACCTGCAAGCAGAGGGGACAGAGTCTATAACACTCGGGAGTGACCAGGAGGCACACGAAAAATCAATGACCACTGATGACTGAAGATGCAGGAGAGTTGACGGTGACTTTGTAGCTGCAGCTGTGGAAGACCAGGAGCTGTTCTGAGCTGTCCTACGTCGGAAAGCGAGAACCAGGAGGTTGGTGTCTGGCAGTAGCACCAACAAGCCCTGGCAGCAGCAACAGATGAGGAAAG
This sequence comes from Calotriton arnoldi, assembly GCA_963921515.1. Taxonomy (NCBI): domain Eukaryota; kingdom Metazoa; phylum Chordata; class Amphibia; order Caudata; family Salamandridae; genus Calotriton; species Calotriton arnoldi. The sequence goes on from CAWUFW010000948.1 coordinate 247,659, forward strand.
TCAAGAAGGTGCAGTGTCGGGACCAGTAGGGTCCAAAGGACTCACCAAGTGCAGGAGAGTCAGAGCAGGCCCAGAGCAAACAGGTGAGCACACTGGAGTCAAAGAAGAGCCTCAAGAGGACCCACAAGCTGAAGGCACAGGAGTCGCAAGAGGACCTCGAGCAGCACACCAATGATGCAGGCCCATTGTGCAGAGGATGCGGCGAGGAAGAAGATCTTGGTAGCAAGAGATGCTAGAGCTTCTTGGAGCTGAAGATTTCTGGAGAAGAGAGTCAACAAGCCTTGGCAACTGCAAGTCGATGCGGTGCACAGGGGGGCTGTTCCAGTATTTCCGGCAAAGGATACTGGCCTCAAACTCGGTGAGAAGACAGTGCTGGCCTCGAGGGAGTTGCAGAGCCCCTACCTGTGTTTCTGGGCCTTGCGAAGTTTAGAGGACCTCAGGAGCGGCAGACTGGTCAGCTTAGTTGCAGTGCCTGCAGATGCAGGGGAGTGACTTCTTCATTGCAACAGAGATTTCTTCGGGGTCTTTGATGCCCACAGGCCTGGGGAAGAACCTGGATGGAGCACAGGCAACACAGAAGACTGGCAGGAGCAGCAGGAATCTTCCAGATGCAGTCTCGGTTCCTAGACGGTTGAAGTAGAAGTGGTTTTGGATCTGAATCTTGCCCCACAATGAATCTTAGGAGCCACCCACAGGTAAGCCCATAAGTATCAAAAGGAAAGGGTTGGAACAATTATGGGGTCCCTCCCATAGGAGGGGCTGGACAGGGTGGAGGATACTTCCACGTCCTTTGTCCATTTTCATGCCAGAGCAGGAGCCAACGGCTTCCTGAACTGGTTCCAAATGGAGTATGCGAGGAGGGCACCAAATGTGCCCTTCAAAACAGTCTGGTGGCGCTGGCAATCACCCCCACCCCAGCCCAATACACTAAGTCCTGTCTGGGAGGCGGTCACACCTCCCTGTGACAGGAAACCTATTGCTTTACCTTCCCCTGCCTACCTACCCTATCCCTACCTACCCTATCCCTACCTACCCTCCTGCTGCTGAGCCTGGCTCAGCAGCAGGAGGGCAGAATCATGTCTGTTGTCGGCAGCAGCATTAGCTTGCGGTTAGACCCTGAATGGGTGGTACCGGGAATACAGGGGAACTCCCTAGGGGAGCCCCCCAGTACATGGGACCCTGCATCCAACACTGCAATCGGTGTTGGGGTAGGATTCCAACATGTTTGATACCAAACATGATCAGTTTCAGTGCAGCCAATATATAGCTAGACATCTTGTAATTTACTTCATATCCACTATATGTATCAAATGGCTGACCGTACTTACAAAGCCTGGAGAATCGACTCCTGGGTTTGATGGGGGTGTCCTGCTCATGCAGGGCACCCTCACACTTATAAACAAGCACCCTGCCTTCCAGATTGAAAGGCCTACCTTATGGGTGACTTATAGGTTTTAAGTGTAGTGACCTCAGATATAAGGAAACTTATATCTGTTGTGAGTGGTGCTAGCACCAGCTCATGCAGGCTGCAATGGCAGGCCTGTAGTCACAGTTTGAGCGGTCTCTCATGGGTGGCATAATACATGCTGCAGCCCATGGGAGACCCCTGGTGTGCCTATGCCCCGGGTACCTCAGTACCATATACTAGGGACTTAGATGGGTACACCAGTAGCCAATTAGGAAGGTACCAAGGTACTTACCATAGTCCAATTTAGCGAGAGAGCACAGTGACTGGCGTCCTGATTAGCAGGATCCCAGTCAGACCAGTCAGAAAACAGAATGACACCAGCAAAAAGTGGGGATAACCATGAAAGCAGATCCTACTTTCCTACAAGTCCAAAATCACTTTACAATATTATTGAAAAAGGAATCGCACCTATTAGTGCAGTACCAAAATATATCGAAGAAAAATCTAAAACTTAAAAAGAAACCATACATCAAAAATTAATCCTTGCCAGCAACAAGCAAATACGACCACACTTGTGATACAAAAAAACATTTGATGGTAAGTCCGACAAGGATAGATAGATATATATATATCTCGCCAAAGCCCAATTTCAGAATCCAACTGCCATTTTTATTGAAAAGTCACAGAATGGCAAACTGCAATCCTCCTTACGTGTTTCGGCTGCCATCCAAGCCTTGCTCACAGGTGGGCATCATTGTTGCTGAAAGTGACTTTGTGCTTTAAATACATGCTATCATGCGACCTTGTAATCGTAGGTTCTTACAATGCCCAAAATGCACTATAAATTCAAAAATATACTTTAACTGCAGTGCTTGCATTTTCATGCTGAATAATTCATCAATGTTCATTGTAAATACTTTCATCAAACCACTGCAGTTGTCCACCACGATATTAAAGTGCAAATAGTTCATTGTATAAAGTGAACATGTGCTCAAAGTCTCGATCATACCTTTTGCTTAATAAACGTAAAATACGTGTTTCTTTCAAGCTGCCGAAATATCATGTGCACTGTTGCCACAATATATAAATGTCTTGTAAAAGTGCCAGGGTCTAAAATCAGCAAGAGACCGTAAATACCACTCTCACTTCCCTTGCTCAGCTTCCACATTTCGAAATGCCAGGAACATCCTTTATGTGCGAGGAAGACAGGCAGGTCATGCTCCTCAATCAACATTACACAAACTCCTCCAGGACAGGATGTATATAAATGACTATATATATCATTTACACTTCTTCAAGAAGCAACAGCTATGATTTCTCAAGAACTGTTAAATACAGAAAAACGTAGATACATACCTCAAGAAGACAAGTAATATCTAACCTTCAGACAGAAATAACATGCAAAAAACATTGTAGGAGAATAACAAGAAGAGCTTTCTATAAAGCCTAAAAACCTCCTACCCTGTAATGGTATTGTATTGTAAATGCATTTATATAAGTTGGATTACATTGATTTGATGTGAAATAAAGAACATTATACAAGAAGCATACCTTACGAGGATTTTTCTGTTGGGACGACTGTATTGAACTGTGGAAAAAGGGAAAATTAGAATTCCCAGATTAATTGTGTATATATATTGAACGCTCCTTCCTTATTGTACACATTTATATAGCGCTTACTACCCCTGACGAGGCGTCGAAGCGCTTTTTCGGCGAATAGCACGCTACTCTGGAACCCAAGAAGGATTAGTGTTGAATTAGTATAGTGAAATATGAAAGTAATTTGAGTGGTGGATAGGTTAGTTATTTGGATTCAGAAGGATAGCAGAGAGATAGAAGAGGGAAAAAGGTTTGCATTTATATAGTGCTTGTTACCCCTGATGGGGTGTTGAAGTGCTTTTTTTTGGCGAGTAGCGCGCTACTCCGGAACCCATAAAGGATTAGTGGTGAATTAGTATAGTGAAATATGAAAGTAATTTAAGTGCTGGATGATATGTTAGTCGGTTATTTGGATTGAGAAGGGTAGCAGAGGGATAGAAGAGGGACAGAGGTTTGCATGTATATATAGCGCTTGTTACCCCTGATGCCGTGTTGAAGCGCTTTTTCGGCGAGTAGCACGCTACTCTGGAACCCTTAAAGGATTAGTGGTGAATTAGTATAGTGAAATATGAAAGTAATTTGAGTGGTGGCTATAAGTCAGTTATTTGGATTGAGAAGGATAGCGGAGGGATAGAAGAGGGAAAAAGGGTTGCATTTATATAGTGCTTGCTACCCCATATGAGGTGTTGAAGCGCTTTTTTTGGCGAGTAGCACGCTACTCGGAACCCATAAAGGATTAGTGGTGAATTAGTATAGTGACATGAAATTTGATAAGTGGACATGTTAGTCTGTTATTTTGATTGAAAAGGATAGTGGAGTGATAGAAGAGTGAAGGATTTAGATTAGATTTTTTTTTTGGGGACGTCATAGCAGTAGTGGGAGGCTTGGGATGAGTGAAAAGGGATGTGGAGGGGAAGAGTTAGAGGGAAGAGTTTAGAAAGGCTTGTTTTGGGAGATCAGTATAGTAAAAAGAGGTGTCAGATGGTGCAAGGAGGTGTAGAGTAGGGGAGAGTCTAGAAAGGGCTATTTTGGGGGTTATAGTAGTGGTATGGGGTTTGAGATGAATGAGAGTGTGGATGTAGAGGATATATTGATAGAGGTATAGGGTGAGAAATAGGGTAGTGCATTGGATATGCTGAATTAGAAGAAAGTAATAAATATATAGATCCATAAGTACATGTAAAGTTATAGATGCATAAAGGAAGTAAGTAGATGTAGATTAAAGATATTGATAGAGGTATAGGGTGAGAAATAGGGTAGTGCATTGAATATGCTTTTTTTGGGGGGAGTAATCAATACATAGATCCAAGTACATGGAAGGTATATAGATGCATAAAGGAAGTAAGTATAAGTAGATTAAAGATGCATTCTATAAACTCTGGTTTTCAAGTGTTGTACTTAAAAATGTATTTATTCTTTTTTTTTTTTTTTAAAACATAATTATTCGACATGATTATACAAAGCAATACACATATATAGGTACCTATCTATAGTACAAATAAATGCTTAAATACAGAGGGATATGCTGTATATTTCTGTTTGCGTATGGTGCTTATGTGGGGAAGAGCCAATTCTTGAGTATTTTTCTGAAGATAAGGTGGTTGTCGGTGGATCTTATGTTGGGGGGTAAAGAGTTCCATATTTTGGCTTCTTGAACAGAGAAGGATGTGCCACCCATGGTTTTTTTCTTGTATCTTGGGATTTTGAGGCGAGGTGCCACTCTAGAGCGGAGGTTCCTATGATGAATGTGTTTGGTGATTTTTTTCCCGATGAAGAGCGGTCTCATTCCATGTATCGCTTTGTGGGTGATACAAAGCAGCTTGAACATGGATCTTCTGGCAACTGGTAACCAATGCAGGGGAGATGTGGTCTCGCGGTTTGATATGCAAGAGTAGTCTGGCAGCCGTTCTGAATCTGTTGTAGTCTTTTCATAGTCGTTAAAGGTGATCCGTGGTAGAGGCTATTGGCGTAATCGAGTTTGGACAGAACAAGGGAGATGGTAGCTTGGACCTTGTGTGGAAATCCCAAATGGGGGAAGATTCATCGCAGAGTTTTTATAGTAACAAAGCTTGATCTTGCTAGTTTGTCCACTTGGGCATTTATCGACAGCTTGGAGTCCATGGTCATTCCGAGGTTTCTTACTTCCTTTGATACTTTAGGCGGTGATCCCAGTTCATCAGGCCAGGCGGCAAGCGGGCCATAATGTTTCCAATCGCCACACGGGAGTATTTCCGTTTTGGAAGCATTCAATTTGAGATGGCTCCACGTCATCCATTGATCCACAGCTCTGAGACAATTGAAAATTGGCAAGTTTCTGATGTCTTTGGGGCATTGAAGGAGTATTTGCGTGTCATCTGCATAGTTATAGCACGTGAGGTGAAATTGATTGATCAGTAGCGGTAATGACTTCATTTAGATGTTGGAAAGCATGGGCGAGATGATAGAGCCTTGAGGGACCCCAGCTTTTGTGGAGTACGGTTTGGACGAGAAAGGTGGGGTATGGATGACATTAGTTCTGTTTCAAAGGTAGGATGTGATCCAGGCTACAGTAGTCCCCTCTATGCCAGCTTCGTAGAGTCTTTGTACCAGAGTGTCATGGTCAACCATGTAATGCACAACTGAAAACAGCCTTAACTGTTGCAGACACTGCCTACCAGATAGCTTAAGACACAGAGTTCATGCTGCCATGTTCCAAATTTGAACAAAGGAATTACCTATACCCTCCCACAAAGGAGGAAGCCACTAACTCGTGTATTCTAAAGAATAAGACCTCTGATCTCGGGTCAGGGACCTGCTCTCTCCCCCAGTAGCACCTCCATACTGCCACTGACAGAGACTGGTAGGGTTCGAGCCTACTTCTGCTGCGACCCGCCTCGTTGTGCCCGTTCTTTTCCGGTTGTCCTGTAGTATTGTAGGCATCTGTTGATTTAGTTTAATCCTGTCAATTGTTGAGCGTCACTCGTTCCCCGCCGCTGCTCCCCCGTGGCCCCTCCCCGCTGCCGCTCACGCTCCCGCCTGAGCTCTCCCTCCCCTCCTCCCCTATTTAATGGCGCCAAAGGCAAGCCCGTCTGCGACCAGCGCCAGGGACCCTGGATCCCTAACCATCCACCGCTACAACTCCGCTACTCTCCGCGCACTCAACCCCGGGAGGAACAACTGCCTGCCATCCACGCCGAGCACCACCCACGGACAGTTCTCCTGCCGTCACTGCCGCCAGACTTTCAACACCATCAGCACCCCCATGGCTACCACCCCCGCACCGAACACCAACACCTCCGAAATCCTGAAGTGCATCCTCCTCAACGTGCGCTCCCTGCACCGACATGCCGTTGAGATCTGGGACCTCCTCGACACCCTCTCACCAGATGTTGCCTACTTTACAGAAACCTGGACCAACGCCTCCTCCGCCCCAGACATCGCCACGGCCATCCCCGACAGATACAAGATCCAGAGGAAAGACCGCCCCAACCGCCCAGGAGGAGGACTCGCCATCGCACACAAGAGCTCCCTCCGACTCTCCACCACGAATGACTCCCTCTCCACCACCGCACACCTTCACTTCCAGACCCAGACCAGGCATAGAACCACACTTCGCGGCACCTATACTTACAGACCCCCCAGACCTCGCGCCTCGTTGGTCACAACCATCGCCGACCTCATCGCACCCCACACCATCGCCTCCATGGACTACATACTCATCTGAGACCTGAAATTCCACCTCGACAACCCCAGCGACTCCAACTCCATCACCCTCCTGGACAACCTCGCCAACATCGGCCTGAAACAGCTCGTCACCACACCCACCGACAAGGCAGGCCACACCCTCGACCCCATCTTTGCAGGAGGTAACAGCATCCCCTTCAGCCACACCACACAACCCCCATGGACTGACCACCACTGCGTACACTTCGTCAACAAACCCACCGCCCCCAAACCTGCACTGCGCCCTCCAAGAAGGAACTGGAGCAAAATCACTGAGGAGTAGCTCAACTCCGCCCTCAACCGCGACGCCCCCACCACATCGACTGACGCCAACCTCGCAGCCAAAGAACTCCACAGATGGATCTCCAACTGCGCAGATGAGCTTGCACCCCTACGCGACTCCGACAAACAGCGCCCCAGGAAGGCCACCTGGTTCACCATCGACCTCCAAGAATCCAGACGTACCTGCAGACGTCTCGAGAAGAACTGGAGAAACAGCAAATCGCCGGAATATCGCACCACCTACCAGAACGCCATGACGGAATACCACCAATGCATCAGATCCACCAAAAGGACCTTCATCCAAAACAAGATCCTCGCCAACTCCAGCAACTCCAAGGAACTCTTCAGCATCATCCAGGAATTCACCAAACCCCCCAGCGAAACCAAGGAAATCACCCCCTCCCAGGACCTCTGCGACAAACTCGGATCCTACTTCCATCTGAAAATCAAGGGCCTCTACGACCATTTCAACGACCAGACACCTGACTCCGAAACCACCCCCATCTCCAGCAACGCCAGCCAGCCTACCGTCTCCTCCTGGACCACAGTCACCACCGAAGACACCACTTCGACCATGAAAGGCACCCACTCAGGGGCCCCTACGGACCCCTGCCCCCACACATCTACCACAGAGCCGCCATCGCCCCAGAACTACGACGCACCATCAACATCACCTTCAAGACCGGCACCTTTCCCAACAACTGGAAACGCGCAGAAGTCAGACCCCTACTCAAGAAACCCTCAGCAGACCCCACGGAACTCAAGAACTACCGACCCATCTCCCTCCTCCCCTTCACGGCCAAAGTCATCGAAAAGATCGTCAATGCCCAGCTAACAAAATTCATTGAAGAAAACTCCATCCTCGACCCCTCCGAAGCCGGATTCCACAGCAACCACAGCACTGAGACCGCTCTACTCGCCCCCACAGGCGACATCTGCACCCTTCTCGACCAAGGACACACCGCGGCCCTGATCCTACTCGACCTCTCGGCAGCGTTCAACACCGTCTCCCACCGCACACTCACCACCAGACTCCACGACGCCGGCATACAGGGAACCGCCCTCGACTGGATCTGCTCCTTCCTTACCGGAAGAACCCAAAGGATCAGACAGCCACCGTTCCTCTCCGAGCACACAGAAATCAACTGCGGAGTACCCCAAGGATCATTGCTCAGCCCCATGCTCTTCAACATCTACATGGCCCCCCTCGCCGCCATCGTTAGACAGCACAGACTCAGCATAGTATCCTACGCCGATGACACCCAGCTCATCCTCTCCCTCACCAAGGACCCCGACACCACCAGACAACTTCCAGGAAGCAATGAAGGACGTCGCATCCTGGATGAGCAGCAGCTGCTTGAAGTTCAACTCGGAGAAGACAGAGGTCCTTGTCCTCGGACCCTCTCCCTCGGCATGGAACAACACCTGGTGGTCCACCGCCCTCGGCAGCCCTCCCACCCCCACAGACCATGCCCGAGACCTCATCATCATACTCGACTCCTCCCTCTCCATGACCCGACACATCAACGCAGTTGCCTCCAGCTGCTTCAACACCCTCCGCATCCTCCAAAAGACCTTCAAATGGATCCCCCCGTATCAAGGAAGACCGTCACCCATGCCCTCATAACCAGCAGACTGGACTACGGAAACGCCCTCCACGCCGGGATCAACAAATCTCTGCTCCACAAACTCCAGACCATACAGAACACCGCAGCCAGACTCGTCCTCAGCATCCCCTGACATGAACACATCACCCAACACCTGCGCAACCTCCACTGGCTCCCCGTTGAGAAGACAGTTACTTTCAAGATACTCACCAACGCCTACAAATGCCTCCACAACACCGGGCCCCAATACCTCAACAAGAGAATTTCCTTCCACGTACCCAAGAGAAACCTCCGATCTGCCGACCTCGCCGAATCCCCGCGCATCCTCAGAGCCAGAACAGATAAAAGAGCCTTTTCCAACATCGCGGCCAAGACCTGGAACGAGCTCCCGATCGACATCAGACGCGCCCCCTCCCTGAACATCTTCAGGAAGACGCTCAAGACCTGGCTCTTCGCCTGAACGGAGCTGCTTCCCCCCCAGCGCCTTGAGACCCTCACAGGTGAGTAGTGCGCTTACAATTCCCCTGATTGATTGATTGAACCATAAACTCTGAATTTACCAGCACTACTCTTGAAAATTGCAGTCCGCTCAAGAAGAGAAAATGAACTGCACTGATTACCCTAGCAAAGAAAAGCCAGAGGGGTGTGTAAATGTAACAGAATCCCAAAAAGGGTACCACAAGAAGAAAGGAATGGCTATTAGCTCACAGCAATAGCCCAACAATAGTCCAAGAAGGACTAAGCTGTATTGCCGAGAGATGCACACACAAGACAGGATACTCAGAGAAAACTATTTAATAGCAAACAAAAAGACTACGTAAGTAGTACACGTAAAAAGCTGTATAATAGCAACCCAATACTCCACGTAGAGTAGTATACCCAAACAAGCATTTACAATGCAATAGGTCTCGCAATGACATTATTTTGAGCTATTGACATTGTAAATGGCAATGCCTTTAAAAAAATTAAAAGGCATTGTTATTTACAATACCAAAAGCAACACCTATTGCATTGCATAGCGCGGTGTCCGTGAAGTCGGCGCCGCGCTTATTAAAGTAAAAAAAAAAAAAACACAAACTGAAACACAAGGAAAAGAGACACAGGCTGAAACACAAGGGAAAGAGACACGGGCTGAAGCACAAGGGAAAGAGAGACACGGGCTGAAGCACAAGGGAAAGAGAGACACGGGTTGAAGCACAAGGGAAAGAGAGACACGGGCTGAAGCACAAGGGAAAGAGACACGGGCTGAAGCACAAGGGAAAGAGAGACACGGGCTGAAGCACAAGGGAAAGAGAGACACGGGCTGAAGCACAAGGGAAAGAGAGACACGGGCTGAAGCACAAGGGAAAGAGAGACACGGGCTGAAGCACAAGGGAAAGAGACACGGGCTGAAGCACAAGGGAAAGAGAGACACGGGCTGAAGCACAAGGGAAAGAGAGACACGGGCTGAAGCACAAGGGAAAGAGAGACACGGGCTGAAGCACAAGGGAAAGAGAGACACGGGCTGAAGCACAAGGGAAAGAGAGACACGGGCTGAAGCACAAGGGAAAGAGACACGGGCTGAAGCACAAGGGAAAGAGACACACGGGCTGAAGCACAAGGGAAAGAGACACGGGCTGAAGCACAAGGGAAAGAGAGACACGGGCTGAAGCACAAGGGAAAGAGAGACACGGGCTGAAGCACAAGGGAAAGAGACACGGGCTGAAGCACAAGGGAAAGAGAGACACGGGCTGAAGCACAAGGGAAAGAGACACGGGCTGAAGCACAAGGGAAAGAGAGAGACAGGCTGAAGCACAAGGACTATATTAGAGACAGGATGAAACACAAGAAAAAGGGATACAGGCTGAAACGCAAGGGAAAGAGAGACAGGCTGAAGCACAAGGGAAAGAGAGAGACAGGCTGAAGCAGAAGGGAAAGAGAGACACAGGCTGAAGCATAAGGACAATATTAGAGACAGGATGAAACACAAGAAAAGGGGATACAGGCTGAAACACAATGGAAGGAGGCTTAATTACAAGAGCAAGGGAGAGAAACAGCAGACATGAACACAAAAGGAAGACCCTGAACATCATTGTGGAACACTGGGGAAAACCAAGCCTCCGAGAGGAGAGGAAACGAGCCGCAGGCAGGGGCACTAGCGGAACGGAGAGAGACACAAGTGGTGAATGTAAGGGGGGGGGGTGGGGGGGCAGACCACACCTGTGGACTTCAGGCCACCGCCAGGACGCACTATGCTACAGATGAAGGGGCAGCATAAGACCACAGAACAGAGGTGCACCAAAGAGAGTTGGGGAAGAACTAGCTTTCTGGTGCAGAGAACATAGTGTAGGGACACATTATGGTGGAAGGAAACATAGCTGATTATTGAAAATAAGGGAAAAGGTGAACTTCTAATTTACGGGGAGATTTAGACGGAAACAGAAACACATTTTAAAGGGACGACGATCGGAACACAGAAGAGAAGGTTTTTATGAACAGAAACGAAGACAGCCGACCGCAGTGAGCTGGGAAAAGCAAAGGGAGTTTTCCAAGATTAAAACTGGGCGTGCCGAGTGGAAGGGGGCAGAGAGTGAGAGGTGAGACTGGAGGACACGGGAAGCCACATCAGAGACAGAGATTGTGAATATGAACTATTAATGTGAGCGTAAGCGGCTCCATAGCTGTCCTTCCCTAGAGGGGGTGAACAGGCTTCCCTCAGGCATGTGCAGAGCTGACACAGGCTAAGCATGTTCAACCACACAGCAAGACAGTCCCCAAGCTGGAGGTGCGCGAATAAAGGCAAGAGATTTTATTTCCTTCTCTCTTGTTTGGTCTGTCTATTGAGATTTTATAGATATGTTCGCATTACAGTGTCAGGTCATAATAACATCACAAGGGTGTTTACAGCGTGATTAGCAATAAAACAAGGCATGTTTGGGATCACATCATGAGATGTTACGAGCACGCGTCCCATAGAGATCTGGAATCGGCTAGAAAGGACGGCAGTGCACAGACAGCCATCCTACACCTAAATTACAAAAGGAACAAGTTACGTGTGCTCCGAGGCGGGGGGGGGGCTAAAGCGAGGAGAGGCTCCCTGAGCGGACGTGTGCTGGGGGGAGGGGGGGAAGCTGAAGCGAGGAGACCTCAGTGTGCAGGGTAGTGCCTGCAGACTTTCTTATCTTTAGGGGGGCCATCTGTTTCTAATTAGCATGGCCGCGCTAAGGCCATGCTAATTGGAAACAGATGGCCCCCTAAAGATAAGAAAGTGCTTCACGACAGCCGTGAAGCAGACGACCCAGTCCGGATGGGCCGTCCAAAAGGGAGAAAGGGCAGTGGCCAAAAAGCATCCTTTTCAATGGGAAGCCTGCGTTTAGCATAAATGCTGACGCGACCCAATGAAAAGGATGGGCGGGGCTTCAAGTCCCCTTCTGCAATCTCCTCTCTCACTATAGGTCTCGCCGAGCGAGCAGCGCATGCACTGCAACGCTAGGCGAGACCTAAAAAGGGTATGAACTCAAGACTAAGCTCCTCATCAGAGTAAAATAAAAGAACAAACCAGCTATAAAGTTGCAATGACTATCCAGAGATTAAAATAGTCGAATCCAGAGTCAAACACTCTCGCAGTAAGAAAGAAGTAGTGCTTAATACTTCAACACCACAAAGTGCAACTACAGCAGAGGCAGGATTTAAATCCTTAAACCTAAAGGTCATATAAAAGAGAACCAAAAGACCTGAAAAGGCCATACTACAAGTGACCAGCCATGAGGCGCTGAATCAGCATGGCTGTCAAATAAACGAACACCGTCAAAGGTCATATCTTTTCAAACTCTCCCGAACATTATCGGGGAATTTCGACTTCCAGAACCAAGTGTGTCTGCGAAGAGCAACAGACCGAGCCATGGCTCTGCCAATAGAATCAGTGGTGTCCATTGCCGACTTAATATTAAACTTTACCATCTCACAGCCATCTTGCGCAAGCTGAAAGAGTTCAGCCCTGATCCCTTCAGGAAGGGAAGGAAGCAGATGAGTGACAGAATCTCATAAAGCATATGAAGCCCTGCCTAAGACACAAGACGTGTTTAACGATCTCAAGGCCGAATTAGCCGAAGCAAAGATTTTCCGGCCACACAGATCCAACCACCTAGACTCTCTACCTGGTGGAGGTAAAGAGAAAACATCTGGATTCAGCAAAGTCGTAGGAGCTTGCACGACGAACCCCTTAGCAGTAGTGTCGAGAAAGACAGACTGGGTCGTCCGGAGCAGGACCATGGCAACTTTAATGCTGGAAAATTGTTTGAAGCATGAGCAGGATTGTTTGTAATACCAAATAATGCTTGAAGATATACGATTTCTAGCATAGACATATAGAAAATATCATTCAAGATTGAGCCTCTACTGTTTTATCTTCTCCTGAAGAACAAATTAATTTACCTTCAGTAACAATCTTTCTGGTGGATAATACACTTACACATTTCTCCCCTTTTTAACCTCCTCCAGGTGCCAGACTGGATCTAGGAAAAGTTAAAATAACGCTCCTGCGCTGCCAGGTGGTGCCAAGGCTGCGACTTGACCTCTTGATCATTCCAAGATTGGATTTCACGAAGCCATACATGGTGCCACCCTGGCATTCTGACATCAGATTCCTTTTGTTTTTCCCCCACAAGATCAGAGAAGGAGACAAGGCTTACAGGGATGCCAATAAATGTAGCCCCGGATTTATCAAGCCCTTGCGTTGCATAAGGCGAAACAAGGGCAACGCAAAGGCTTCAGCGCAAGGAGAGAGCAGAAATGCTCTGTATCCTTTTAAATATGGGGCTATTCTGCTCTCTCCCTTTCACGCAATGCAGCAACTTTGCTTGCTGCCCTACTTTGTCTGAAAGATTAATAAATATGTCCAGTAGTGTTTAAGAACGAACTTGGGATCTTATTAATAATTCCAAGACCACTCCTCAAAATAGTGAGGCGGCGGGGAATGTACAGGTAGATGGAGTATCCACCAGAAAGATTGTCATTAAAGGTAAGTAACTTGTTCTTCTGATAGAAATTCCTACCTGTTGATTCCTCATTTCTTGAATTAATACCCGAGCGTTACTTCCAAGGCAGTGGGTTTGATTAAATGTTCAATCCAGGAACTTCTACAACACACAACTCATAAAATGGCAACCCATGAGGGTTTCAGACATGACATTATTGTCTGATGAAGGTGTGGACCAAAGCCCACGTTGCCAGTCGGCAAATGTTCAAAATGGGAACACCCTGAGACCACGACAAAGAAGTGCCCTGGTGGAATGAGCCCCGATACTCTTTGTGGAGATGAATCCTTTTTGGCAACGGCGTAGCAGATTTTCATGCATTGATCAATCACTGCTTGTCAATCAACCGGAAAAATCACAAGTCCTGTGGATGTAGCAATTAAGAGCTCTGCGAGGATCCAGATTGAGTAGCTTCTACTCCTTTTGTGGGATGAACAAATGGATACAATGTCAGCAAGTTGATGTTTTGGTCCACCAGGAGATGGAGAAACCATCTTAGGAATCAAAGAAGCCTTAGTCAGTAGGACCAGCTTGCCTGTAAAAAAAAAAAAAGTAAATGAAAGAATGGTGGACAGACAAACCCTGCAGCTCACTAAGATGCTGTTAGGAGGTAATGGAGATCAGAAATAGTCTTCTGAGTAAGCAGCCTCAGGCAGCAACTGTCCATGGGCTCGAAAAGTGAACCCCTCAGGAAAGTGTGCACCAGATTAAGGTCCCATTATGGGATGACAAATGGTGACTTGTGAACCAAATTGGTCACTCCCTTAAAAAAAAAAAAAAAAATAACAATAGGAGATGGCTGACCCAACAAAGAAATATCAACAGAACTGACAAATCTTTAGTGCCCAAAACAAGGCCTTTCCAGACCAGGACCAGCGCAAACTGCAAAACATCAAAAATTGCTGCACTGATGAGATCCACATCCTCACTGATGCACCAAGAAACAAAGTTTGACAAATGTCTAGAATAAACAGTATTGGTCGAGAGGCGATAAGCTGAGAAGATACGTCCGCAGGCAGACCAAAAGAACACAGGATGCTGCCCAAATATGAGGTGCATGGCCTTATAAAACTCACGAAGGTGGGCGGGGGTCGGTCTGGCTCCCAGAAATTCGGGGACGTGTGGAGCCGGCCCACGTGCAGACTCTACCACAGAGCCAGGCCTCGAATGATGACACTCCCGTGTCTCGTTGGATGACTTAGACGGATGAGGTGAAGTCAAAGACTACTTCGACTTCTTGCTCTTCTTGTGGAACTTACCGGAAGACGGCTTAGAGTGCAACTAGGATCTAGGGCTCTGTGACCTGCCTCTCAATCGGAATAATCGCTTTGTCACACGTTGAGGGGCAAGGAGCTGGAGGGAGCGCTCCCTCAAGGCCTTGGAGTGCATGGCGCAGCAACCGACACAGGCCTTCGCGTCGTGGTGGCTCTCAAGATGCGGGTCCATCACATACACTCGTCAGTGACCGGCGCCACAAGCATTAAGCCTGCCTTCCTAGCTGACATACCTGCCACACCAGGAGATAGTCTCAAAAAAAGACAGACAAAAAGTAAAAAAAGAGAGCCAAAAAATGACTGGGGGTAGCTCTCTCCGGATCTGCGCTGACGCGAAAAGAACCAATGTCAGCGCGCTGAGGTGGTGCCTATATAGGCATCATGCACATCACTTCTGCATGGATGATGCCACGCAGAGCCAAACGATGCCACCTACCGGCACGCAGGGTACTGCTCATGAACAAATCTCTGGATCCAATCTGACACTTGAGGATGATTCTAAGGTAAGGAATCTGCGGCTAGAAGTCTCTATAAGATAAGCACTTATTATTGCCCACAGTGCAATTCGTAGTAATTAAATTACCTAATCTTTCTATGCTCCAAACTTAGAATCTACACCCAAAGGAAAGATCTTAGATCACTGACGGTATTACACAGGATTATTCTTCCCCACAGAAGAACCTGGATCGGAGTTACTTTAATCTCTGTACAAAACTACAAGCTACAGAACACACCCAAGAAAATATGAATAATCAGCAAATACCCAGAATTCAGGAAAAGCATAAAGCCTTGAATATTCCCTTAAAGGCTTAACTGTCTCTAAATCCAGATCTGCATAATGGACACCTATTTTCAGCAGGGTTAGGGGTTTCACCATCTGGCTAGACTATAGTCTGGTGGATTCACAGTTCCACAGTAGGTTTCGGCACCATTGATCCTCGATGGACTCCACATAGTGCTGGTTTTTGGGCTAAGAGTGTCTTTGGTAGGAGGCATGGAGGCAGCGGTGTAACTGCTGAGCTCTGGCGCCCGAGGCCTAAGTGAGGCAATTTATCCTGTTCCCCCTAGGTCCAGCGAGTAGGTGCTGGAGACCCAAGCTGGGGGTAACAGCACATGACCTACGACAACGGTGCGGGCAGAGGGAGCCGCAGCAGGCACTGGCGGGCAAAGCTCCAGCGGTGTGGCACTGAGGACAAGATGGCGCCGGTGATAAACGTGACCCAGCTGTAGCAAGGGTGCAGACCCGAGCAAAGACCAGATGGGGTCCCAGGTGGAGGAGGAGCAGGGGCTGGGAGAAAAGTCCAGCGAGTACCACCCCATAGGGAGCTGGGCCCCACCCTAACACACCAGACGCCGACATGAACTGCAGTGAAACGGGCTCTTAAAAGGCCCCAGGGAATTTAACCGAGACAGGGACATCAGGCCTCGAAAGGGCGAGGAGGAGGGAGACCTTCCTATCTCCTAGATTGATGGACATTCCCCCCCCCCAGACACCTCAAGGGGACATCCTGCATGGCCTGCCCCTGTATGCAAGGGGCTTGAGACTGCACCACCAGGCCCATTGGGGGCAGGGCCACAACAACAACATTAAGGGACCGGCTGGTGGGGAGGGAGCCCAACGAGGAGAGACCCTGCCCAGCAGGCTGCCCTCATTGGGGCCCATTTATTTGGTGCTGGAGCGGGACCCCCCCTCACCCAGATATGAGGAGACCCGAAATTGGGCTGTGAGGAGCCCTGGGGAAGAAAAACAGGAGACAACACCAGAAATGCAGTGGGTGGAAGAGGTTCCCCACCTCACTACTTCCTAATTAAGTACTTGCCAGGAGCAACCCTCTGGGACTTATCAGGTACTGGTTACAAAGAGAGAGGCAGAAGGCCCAGGTTGGAGCACAGGGTACGATGGAGCACTGTGAATACCAGAGGCTGGCCAAAAGGAAGGTGATGGCAGGCTAGGGGTGCACTTGCCCTGGGAGCAGTGGCTGGGGAAGCAACAGCAGGCCACAGCCCTGTGGACAGAGGTTCCCCACCTCACTACTTCCTAA
The DNA here is from genome assembly GCA_963921515.1 of Calotriton arnoldi. Classification (NCBI taxonomy): domain Eukaryota; kingdom Metazoa; phylum Chordata; class Amphibia; order Caudata; family Salamandridae; genus Calotriton; species Calotriton arnoldi. The sequence goes on from CAWUFW010000948.1 coordinate 264,588, forward strand.
TTAAGTACTTGCCAGGAGCAACCCTCTGGGACTTATCAGGTACTGGTTACAAAGAGAGAGGCAGAAGGCCCAGGTTGGAGCACAGGGTACGATGGAGCACTGTGAATACCAGAGGCTGGCCAAAAGGAAGGTGATGGCAGGCTAGGGGTGCACTTGCCCTGGGAGCAGTGGCTGGGGAAGCAACAGCAGGCCACAGCCCTGTGGACAGACCGCAGCCCCATCTGAGGCAGCCCTGAGAACGCCTTCACTAGTGCAAAGGTAAGGCCAGGCTGTACACTAGGAAGGCCTTGCCTGACAGTGCCCCCAGATTGGAAGGGGGCAGTGAATTCCATACCCTGCCGCTGAAGGAGAGAGGGTGCAACGAAACCTGCTCAGCCACTGAATGGTTAAGAATCATTGGGTGCACTGGCTGCACCGCACTAGCAGCCGCAACCCTCAGTAAAGGGCTGGAATGAAAAAGTAAACGGTTGCCCATGATGTGAACCTCCTTAGGGAAGACCACAGGAAACTGATAGTGTAGTGGACACAGAATCGACACTGGCCCAAACTCGTCCGACAATGATGGATCATGACACTCGCATTTCGCAGCTAGAAAAAGAAGTGTCATTGCTGCGGGTGAAGATTGATAATACGGAGGGCCACTCCTGAAGGAACAACGTTCGAGTGGTGGGCCTCCCAGAGAGAGTGGAAGGTCCATCAATGGAATTGTTTTAGAGGATTGGCTCGCAAGGGTGATTTTGGAGGGGAAACCCTCCAAATGGTTCACAGTGGAACAGGCTCACCGGGTGCCAGGCAAGCTGCCGCTGCCTGAGGGCCCTCCTAGGGCAGTGGTGGCAAGACTACTGAACTATAGAGATGCGATCTTGCAGAGGGCTAGAGCACATGGGCCCTGGCAGTTGCAGGGTGCCATGGTTAATATTTATCCGGACTACACCACGATGATCCAGAAGCAAAGAGACATTCATGGCTGTTAAGTGACATCTCAAACCTTGGATATACAATTTGCTTTGTTTTTCTCTGCCAGGCTCCACGTTACCTTGTACGGTGAAATGTACTTTTTCTCCGCGACAGCAGAGGCATGGGAGTGGCTGAAACACCATGGATACTCACCCCCCAAAGGGGGGTGGGAGAGGAGGAAGACCCATCAGCATCGGAATGGAGAGAAGCTAAGTGACGCCGCAGCTCATGGGGGAAACTGTCCCTGAGGCCAACCAGGGATAAGGCAGAGTCTGAGAGATCAAAAGTGGTGGAGGCACTACACCGGCAACAGAGCAAGAACTTTGGCACCAGGTGGGATGCCCTACACGGCAGCGCGGAGGACACTGGTGAGGAGACGTCTGAGACTAGAGCCTCAGCAGGGGGGCTCCAGCCACCAGTGGTAACACCAGTGACTTTGGGGGGAAATCATTTGGGTTAAGTCAGGGCCCTTGATGGCTCTGGAGATTGAAGTAGAGATTGACTCTTTCCCCGCCTGGATAAGACAACGGAGAGGTGGGTAAAAGTCGAAGTCAGGAAGGATCTTTACTATACCTCACAGACCCTGCCTCGTTGCCGTGGACTTCAGAACGTTGGCGGACAATGAATATTAAAACAGGTTTTGCGCAGATCCGGAGAGAGCTACCCCCAGTCATTTTTTGACTGAATGGTAGCGTTTCACCCTCCAGTGAACACCAGTGACTTTGGGGGGAAATCATTTGGGTTAAGTCAGGGCCCTTGATGGCTCTGGAGATTGAAGTAGAGATTGACTCTTCCCCCGCCTGGATAAGACAACGGAGAGGTGGGTAAAAGTCGAAGTCAGGAAGGATCTTTACTATACCTCACAGACCCTGCCTCGTTGCCGTGGACTTCAGAACGTTGGCGGACAATGAATATTAAAACAGGTTTTGCGTTGATGGGGCAAAAGACGAACCATGAATTAGGGCGGCCGCCAGGTGTACAACTGCGGCACGGTAAGGTAGGGTGGGGCGAGAGTGGGGGGAACATTCAAAAGTTTGTCATGTTTTGTGTTACTGGGGTACAGATGGGGAGGTCACCGAGCTTCAAGATGGTTGGCACGAGGGGACTGCTTGAACAATACCAGCAGGGCCATAAAATTAAGCATGTGTTGGAGGCAAAGGCGCTCACACGATACTTCCTGCAGGAGACACATGAGGGGGTATCATGCACGAGTTCTAAGGCGAAGGAAATATAAGGTAGTGAGGCATGCAGGGTTCACCACAGGGTCCAGAGGGGTGGCAACGTTATTAAAAAAAATCCCTTTCGGTTATTGTGATTAAAGTGTGGATGGATGCCCTGGGCCACTGTGTTGTGATCCTGGGGGATTGGGAGGGTGAAATGCTAGCATTCAATCCAGGTACCTCCTGGGCTCCAGGTGGAAACGCTCCAAGTACTGAGCCGCGTTATAGCTGATGTACTGCAGGCCACAACCTTGCTGGGGGGCAATTTTAATATGATCATGAACCCACAGCTAGACCGAAGCACATTCAACTGATACACCAAGCCCACGGGGGGAAACTGAAGGAATTTGTTAGGGCATTGGGCCTGGAGGATGATTGGAGATACCTAAATGATCACGATAGGGGGTACTCCTATTACTCGGGGGCTCATAATACACATTCCCAAATTTACTATTTCTTCGCCCCCACCTTGACTCTCCCTAGACTGACAGAGGCGGCCTTTAAGGCAAGTGGAATATTGGGTCATTCCCCACTGGAAATTACTTTGATGACCCCACGCTCGAGAGGGTCGGGAGAGAGGTGGATGGTGGCCTGGCATCTGACTTCTCTAGCAGAGGTGTCGAGACTTAATAGGGCCACAGACTTATACTTTCCAGAAAACAGGGAGGCAGGAAGCAGCGCGGCCTCCCTGTGGGAGGCCTATAAGGTTACAGTAAGGGGGGAAATAATCTCAGGAGAAATGGGGGACAAATAGAAAAGGGAGTGCGATGAAATGGAGCGAGATATCAGATTCTTAGAGGACAGGCATGCCCAGGCCCCAACGGAAGTGCTTAGTCTACAGTTGCTACAGAAATTGGAGGAATATTGGGTCGTGGTGACCAATGAGGTGAGAAAGGTGTGCTTCACTCTGCAGAGACGGAAATATGAAGTAGGCGACAAGGCAGGCAGGGTCTTGGCATAGCTAGCAGCGAGAGAAGCGAAGACGTTGCACATTAGTGAGTTAGTGGGCCGAAGGGAGTCAGGGTAGTGACAACATAGTGGGGGTCATCGCAGACTACATATGGGATTTTTTACACAAGATATCTACCAGACTGAACCTTCGGAGACTTCAGAATAATAGTGCAGCAGCAAAAGAGGTAGGGATGCCACTGGCAGTCACCTCCCTCAACACCCATAAAGCATTCAACTCGGTGTAGCAGCCCTATTAGTTTACAGTTTTGGAAAAAATAGGGTTCGGGACAAAATTTCAGGCCTGGGTCCGTTTACTCTACACAAAGCCTAGAGTGCAGCTAAAGGTGAATGGGGTCCTCTCTCCCGATTTCCTGATTGGGAGGGGGACGTGGTAAGACTGCCCTCTTTCAACGATGCTGGAACTACTAGCTGAGTGGGTGCGAGTGGGGACGCAGATTGAAGGTTGGATGTGGAACCCCCATGGGAGGATCCGATCTCACCCTATGCAGACGATGTATTACTTTACCTGCCCGACCCTGACAGGACTCTGGGAAGGGTGGGCGAAATATTAACGTTTTGTCGATAGTATTCAGGGCTGAAAATTAACTAGGGGAAATCCTTGATCTTCCCAATGGGTATGTGGAGAGTGGGGCGCAGCCTTCCCATGCCACTCAGGATTGAAAGGGGGCATTTTAAATATTAAGGTTTATGGATATTGAGAGACGAGGACTTCCACTACGTGGATATTCTCTCACTACTGCTTTGGAGATTGGAGACAGATGTTGGGCACTGGGGAGCACTACCTCTTTCCTTGATGGGTAGAACGGCGCTGTTTAAAATGATGGCCTTGCTTTGCTTTACATATATACTACAGAATAGCCTGTTTCGCATTCTCAAAGAGTTCTTTAAGGCAGGCGATTGCACTGCTGAGAAAGTCTTTGTGGCGGGGGGGGGGCTACCTGAGGATAGCACTATCCACTCTTCAGCATTCCACGTACGAGGGAGGCACAGCACTACCTAATGTTATGCACTACTACGAGGTGGCACAGATAGGTGGGGTCAATAGCTGGGCGTATGCGCAGGTAGAGGATCCTGCTTTTCGCTTGGACAGGGATATGATGGGGGGGTAAATAGTACTTGCATGTTCTCTATGGTGGGAAAGTGGATGAGCCCCACATCTCCCCACCCCCCAAGTGAGGAAGTTTGTTGTGGCAATTTGGCAAGGGCTCAATAGAGAAATGGGATGGCATGGGTGCCTCAACCCGAGGACCCCACTGTGTCTGGATACACAATTGAGGGAGGTGTTGAATCTTTGTGACTTTCGAAAATGGGACGCAGTATGGATCAGTATATTGGCGGATGTGTGGGATATGAATGGGGTGGTACCATTTGACCATCTTAGGGTGGAATATGAGACGCTGCCCTCCCAAGTGCTTAAGCATCTCTAATTGCGGCATGAGGTTGTTATGGAGACCTCACCTCAAGAACAGATTGCTGGATGGGCCAGTGCTTACCAAAGCGATCTCTCTCAACTGTCACCCTGATGAGAAATACATACGAGGACTTAGAACCTCTGAGGGCGAGATGGCAGAGGGACGTGGGAGATGTGCTGCACTTCCCAAGATTGGTAGGGATTAAGGCCAGCTAAGAAACACTGTTTTATGGTTGCATAAGTACGCTGTAATGTTGGAAAACCAATAAAATACGTAATAAAAAAAAGTGTGCCTTCGGTAGATTGGGCCTCATTGTTACCTCTGTCATGACTCCAGATTGTGGAGGGCTTGATTTAAATACTGTGTGGACCTCCTATAGTATAGTACCTTATGGACACTACTGAGGCGCATCAACAGCCGTTTCTACATGTGACACAGTTAGCCTAAAGATGGTAAATACCTGCATGTATACCCAAGTCTGAGACAATCCAGCCTCACAATGGGTATGAATGCACAATATTAATACCAATACAATACACACGTGTAGGAAAGTGCCACTCTTTGACATGGTCACCCCCATTTTTTTGCCTGGTGCATGATTTGATTTAGACTGGAAGTACACTGGGTTCCTGCTAACCAGGTCTCCAGTGCCAGATCTCTTTTCCAAAACTGTACAATTGTTCACCCAATTGGCAATACCATTAGCACCTTCTATAAGTCCCTAGTAAATGGTACCCCTGGTACCTAGGGCCTGAGATACTAAGGAGGGTCCCCCAAGGGCTGCAGCACGAATTGTGCCACCCTAAGGGACCCCTCACTAAACTCATGCAGGGCTGCCATCACAGGCTGCGTGTTTTGGTGCAGACAAAAGTGAAAACATGACCAACCTGACATATCCCTGAGCGCCATGTCCCCTAACACTGCATGTAGTATTTGTAAGTCACCCCTACAGCAGGCCTTACAGCCCTAAGCCAGGGTGCTTAATATTTTATGTGAGGGCATACCGGCATGAGCAGATATGCCCCTGTGCTGGTCAATTCCATTACTGCCAGTGCAAGTTAACAGGGGAGCCATTTTAGAACATGTGCTGGACATTGGTGAAAACGAGTTCCCCAGCTACATGATGGCTTCACTGAAAATAGGGATGTTTGGTATCAAACATCTCTTAATAAAAACCCACCCTGATTCCAGAGGTGGGTTTGTGAATACATGCACACAGAGGGCACCTTAGAGGTGCCCCCTGAAAACCTACCAGTCTCTGGTGTGTTGGCTGACTGGTCTCTGCCAGCCTGCCACGCGAGACAGATTTTTTACCTCCCAGGGTGATGGCTTTTGCCTCCGGGTCACAGATAAAGCCTGCACGGGAAGAGGGTGTTCACATCCCCCTCCCTCAGAATGACCAACTGATAAGCACTCATAGGGCGGCGAGCTTCAAAGAATCTCCTACCTTTGAAATGTGAATCTGGCTCCCCTCACAGGAGAGGCGGCTGACCCCTCCTTGTCCAGGGTCTTTGGCACCTGGACAGGCGGAAAATTATCTAGTCAGGTAGGCGTGCCCGCCCATAGGCTAGTACCAACCCTAAGGTGGCCTAACCTGATGTGGGTAGCCCATTGGCTACCACCCTACACTCGCCAGACGCCCCTAAATTCAGAATTTAGGGGAGCTCCTGGCACCGGAAAATCGGATCCTGCCGACCAGAAGAAAAAAGACTGACATGAAGATTCACACAGCAAGAATAGAACACCCAGCAACTGTCTTGACACCAACCCCGCTGGCATGCCTGCTGACTTCGCCAATTGCACCAAAAGACTACTTGTCCTGCAGCTGCTGAGTCCCCAAAGTCCGGGAGACCTGCCAGCACTTTGCCCAAAATCCAACACCGCCAAGCATCACTGCACCCGAGCCCCCCATCTCTGTTGAAGTGGGCCAATGGTATCAGCATGGTCCCCAAGCCCTCCAGGTACTGAGTCCACTGTCAAGTGCCTCCTCATGAACTCCCTGACATCGCCTGCAGCCTCTGAGTGCAGGCCCCCTCAACCGCGAGTGTTGAGGCACGGAGAAACCCCACACCCCAAAGACCCTCTGCACCCGGACTCCCCACCCCGAGGAGAAGAGGACCAAAGGTGTCCCCACGTACCCCAACATCGCAAGAACCAAGCCACTGATGGGTTTCACCGGACTGACCTCTCAGTCCCTCCCGCAGCCTCTTTGTGACTGGACCGATCCCCATTGGGCACCCGACAATGTTAGCACCACTGCACCCAGTCGCCCAAGTGCAGCTGGAGGTGACCTGTCGGTGCTGCCTTGGACGCTGACAAGAACTGGTAAACCGCATATGATTTCCCTCCCATAGGTTAACATTCCAGATCTAAAAAAAAATGCACTAAGTGCCGACTTTTTAAACTGAAAAGACTTCTATTTAAAAACACACTAACCTGAACGATTTGGTTCTGGTGCCTAAACATATATAAAGATATGTATTATTTTTCTAAATTGGTGTGGATCTCCTTATTGAGTTGGGTATCTCATTTATTCACTATTGTGTGTATTTGTAATGTCTTGCACTCTTCTGTGATAAGCCTAAGGCTGCTCGGCCATACTAACCCCTAGCAGAGCAGCTTGGGATTGCCATAGCAAGCCCTTGTGCACTTATAAGGGAACCCCTGGACTCTTTGCACAATATATCTCATTTTGATAGATCATATAACGAGTCAGCTTTCTACAACATGTATGTTGAATGGTTGGTGGTTGCATCTTGCTGAAATATTCACTTTTTAGGTTTGGCCTAGAGACCACTTATCTGTCTGCCAGTCTCTCGCAATAACTCAAAAAAACAGTAAACCTTTATAATATCACCATCAGGAAAAGAGGCTTTGCTTGAGCACCCTTCAGCCATTGCTTTGTTGAAGTGTTGTTAACTTTCTGGATCAGGCTACAGTTAGCACATATATGGGTGGGCCCATCGTTTAACTCTCTTCAGCAACTGACTTTCTTGCCAGAGTTTGTCACATTTTGGATCCACCCACAGGATAGCCATTCTTTTTCTTGAGTGTGAGACATTCTGCTGCTATATGACCGATTACGCATTGGAGGGTGACGTATTCAAAAGGCAAAGGAGTCCACCTCTGAAGCCTAAGCAGCAAAGTTAATCAGAAACAGCTGGAGGCTTTCCAAGCTACCACTGTGAAAGTGCCGATACTGCTGCAGTCCATTGCCTACAGCACCAATATTTTTGAGATAACTCATGTCTTCACCCCCAATCTGAAATGGCTGATAACTTAAAACATTTGTGGGCAAACGCATAAGCAGTGGTGGCTGGCAACCCCCAAGAGAGGCGGGGCAGGCAAATGGGTGGTGGATGGGTGCAATCACGCACAGTATATAATAAAATATAAAGCCACTTACCTCAATGCAGCAGACAACACATCCTCCTCGCTCCGGTCCTCTTCTCTCGTCGCGACGCCAGTGCAGGCACCTGCCAACCCCCTTAACCAATCCTGGTGCTGCTCTCATGCTGTTAACCAGCATGAGAGAAGTACCAGGATTGGAGGAAGCAGCCTCTCTCGATGCTCCCCAGCGCACTGGAGGCCTGTGCTTGCTCTCAACCTAGCTGTCTAAGACAGCTGGACTGAGAGATTTAAAGGGTGCATGTCTGGTTGGCCGTTGCAAGAGAGCCGGCCAAAGAGACATGCACACTTTAAACTAGTGCCCAGGTAGCCCACCACTCCTCCCTGCTGCTGCCACTCAGCGGGTCCCGCCCCGACACTCGGTTCGAGATGGGTTGCTGAAAAATAAAATGGTAATAAATTAACTTTATTACCATTTTACTTTTCATCTCCGGGGCATTTAAGTTAGTGTGGCGATGCTTCTCCGCTCTAATGGAGGAGACGCCCCTGCGCATAAGACATTTCTGCATTCTTCACTACCAATCCAAATTGGACGCACCCATGAAGGCCAGAGAGGAGAAGCAGTACAAGAAGGTAAACTGCTGCTTGTTTGTAATGTTCTACCAACTTAATGTGGCTGCATCATGCAAGATATGTTTGGTGAACATTTTGATTTGGGAGTCAAGTAACTCATTGTACATTCTCTCACGCATCCCCACTGGAAGCAGCAAAACATACTACTGTCCACGTTAAGCAGCATCAAGAGCTACCAGCCACAGTGTTTCTATGCATCTCTAGTGTCGAACCCCTCACAAACATCCACAGCCTGAAGAGGCTGCAGCCCTTCGGCCGAACTCCAAATGATCTGGGGTATCCCCTATAGCCACAGATTTGCGCTTGCATTGGGCACCAAATGACTATCATACGTTTACCATAAGCCAACAGTGAGCACCTCCAAAAACTGCAGCACCTTGTAGGTTTTGAACTCATACAGCAAAAGAAGTGCCAGTGGATAGTCCACCGATTCTCTTCACTATGGACCGTGCCTGTCTCTCTTACTCTTCTAGAATGGGAAAAGAATATTGCCTGAGTTTATGGTCAGTTCTCCATCATCATCATGCTGATTTTCCTTCAGTTCGCATACATATTTCTACTTTCATTTTTTTCTCTTTTTGAGATCACGATGGGCTGGATTGCAGTGCCTCAAACTAAACTGGTGCTGTTCTAATGTCTTATGTAAGTAAACCAAAAGGGAGGTCCCCTAAAATCCAGTCAGGGACAGGGGAATATGTGTAAAGTTAAAAATCCCTAAATACAGCAAGAAGACATTCAATACACAAAGAATACCAATAAAACTGATACTGGTGGTTATATAATTATCAAATTAAGAAGACATCACTAAAATACCATTTTGCGGAGTACACACAAATATATCATAAAAACCAGCAAGTTTGCATATAGTATTTATTCAATACATTTGTAAAAAACAATATTATAAAAACATTTCATTTATTAAAAACATCATGTTAAATACATAATCTTGAGAGCACAAATTAAATACATAATCTAAAGAAAAACAGTTGTCGACGCAGCGTTTCGGTGAATACGTGGAATAGACACCTTCTTCAGGACAGTTTTCTAACAATTCTGCAGACGGTGTTAGTGTATAATAAAACTAACACATCTGGTGATTACCCTCAATGTGAGTAGAAAATCGTGAAGACAGGAGATTAATGATATTCTCCTCTTCAAATTGTAGGCCCTTATAGTGCAAACAATATGTTCTGTAGGTATGTATACTGGTGCCACCGTTGTTTGGCTAGGGTCCGGATCCTAATATAAAGGAGCTGAATATTGCCAACCGATGTCGGATTTGTCAGTTTCTACGATTGGGGCTAATGTGCCACTTATTCAATACGTAGTCCCACTGGTGGATACATTTACAGCCAATGGTCCTGGCTTCTTATATATCACCTTAGACACGTTCTACGGCCTCCCTGCGACCAGTATACAGCTTCCGGGTCAGGAATCCAGGGAGGCCGTAGAACGTGTCTAAGGTGATATATAGAAGCCAGGACCATTGGCTGTAAATTTATCCACCAGTGGGACTACGTATTGAATAAGTGGCACATTAGCCCCAATCGTAGAAACTGACAAATCCGACATCGGTTGGCAATATTCAGCTCCTTTATATTAGGATCCGGACCCTAGCCAAACAACGGTGGCACCAGTATACATACGTACAGAACATATTGTTTGCACTATAAGGGCCTACAATTTGAAGAGGAGAATATCATTAATCTCCTGTCTTCACGATTTTCTACTCACATTGAGGGTAATCACCAGATGTGTTAGTTTTATTATACACTAACACCGTCTGCAGAATTGTTAGAAAACTGTCCTGAAGGTGTCTATTCCACGTATTCACCGAAACGCTGCGTCGACAACTGTTTTTCTTTAGATTATGTATTTTATTTGTGCTCTCAAGATTATGTATTTAACATGATGTTTTTAATAAATGAAATGTTTTTATAATATTGTTTTTTACAAATGTATTGAATAAATACTATATGCAAACTTGCTGGTTTTTATGATATATTTGTGTGTACTCCGCAAAATGGTATTTTAGTGATGTCTTCCTAATTTGATAATTATATAACCATCAGTATCAGTTTTATTGGTATTCTTTGTGTATTGAATGTCTTCTTGCTGTATTTAGGGATTTTTTAACTTTACTAATGTCTTATGTAGCCAGAGGTTTTACAATGTTCTGAAATTAAAAATAATAAAAGTATAAATGCATTTTGTTGAAACATAACAAAACTCCCAAAAAGCTGCATTGATGACAAAAGTGTAGAACACTCCAGTCCGCCAGTTCAGTAAAAAATGCAACACATCATGAGCTATGGTGAAGATCTGCATAGCGGGAACATGGTAAAGATGCACATCACATCTGATCTAACCACATACAACTTTGGTGCATTATTTGTAATGATGACCTATCCTTATGCTTGAAGAATGGACCCAGCTGGATTTAAGAGCAAATGTCTAGATGGTAATGTACATATTGTATCTGTCTAGTCAAGGTAAAAAAATTCTGATCCTTTCCTTTGTATACCCCGAGGATATGTACATTCTCAAATGGATTAATTCTAAACTTATACATCTTCCATATAAAAAACGGTAGATATAACCAGCAAACAAATTCAATTTTACAATGGAAACTGTGTGTTTTTCTCTTTATACAGAGAGATGGCAGGCAATTTTTTGATTGCGGCAAAAATGACAAGGACCAAGAAAAAACATATATACAGTTTTTTAATAAACAATTATAAACACTTCACTGTAAAAATCCATAATTTTATAAACAGACATGTTGTAAATTGAGGCTATACTACAATAAAATAATTTTAATATTATTTACATGCAATACTGATAAGTTTGGCATTTTTTTAAAAAGCAAAATGTACAAAACACTTTTTTGTTTAAAAACAAATTGAAAGTTATCGCAGAAATTAGTACCATTATTATCATGCAATTTGCACATATATTACAACCAATTCTGGCACAGTTCTGAAAGCCCCAGGGTCTCCACAAGCCTGAATATTTAAACTTTCAGTGTGCTTCCATAAGCCTGCTGTAAAACCACTTGAACATTATCAAGAATGAATTCGAAAGCCATGTTCCAAACTGATTCCACAGACTGCTGCATTAGCCTGGTTTGGGGTAAAATATAATCAACATACACGTGGATTAGTGATATATGAAATGCATTTACAGAAGAGGCAAAATATATATTTTTTTTTTACCATTTCAGAGATTAAAACTATATTTGCATTTTAAGCAGACATGGTCAGTAAACCATCCACATTTTGCTACACAGAGTTTAGTTGAACAAGGTGCCTTGGTGCCCACTGACAAAACCAAGCCAGGAATACTAGACTAAACAGGATAACAAGAGAACATGTAAGAAAAGAAAAATGTACTTACCTTGAAAGAGTGTTTGCTGTAGAGTAAATGGGTTAGCTATGTTGAAAAATCATGTATATAGTACCAGATGTTAGATCATCTTGTAAAACCAAAATCTTAATTTGGCAACTTTTTCTTCAACATCTAAGTGATTCTGTATGTAGCTGGGCCCTGGACAAATGTGTAACCTGTGAAGAAGGTCACGTACTGTACCGATAAGTAAACTAGTCACTAACACTGGACCGAATGTGAAAGTTTCGTACGGAAGGGTTCCATCCCTTATGGTTATCCTGATTACACTGAAATCTCCTGGACAATTCTGCTTTAAGTTTTGCAGATCTACATCTAATGGGCATACTACATGAAACTGGTGTCCCACCTGATACACAGTGAGGCACTATAACCATTACATTAGAGTCTGTGGTACAAGTTATCCTATGGTAACGGATTACAAAGACTTCTGCCATCTCTGAATGTCTACCTTCTGACTGCAAGTCCAGGTTCCCGTGCTTTAGTTAATGGTGTGTACTTCGGCAATAAATTTAAATGTCTATGAGCCAAATCCACAGGGGGTCTGCAAAACCCAAAATTGTAATGGAGCATAAAATCAATGAAGGAAGGGATGGACCCATTGGCAGATGGAATTTGACAAAATATTAAGTGAGTAGATGAGTATAACATGGCCTCTTTGTTCCAGTGTTGTACTCAAGAAAACGAGTGGTGACTCAAAACAGTCCCCAGCTGTATTTTAGTGTGGCAAGTGCTGCTGGAAGATAGGGTTAAAAATGATATGTTGGCACCCAATGGTGATCACAGATGTTAGAGGTTTGTTTCTCCAAAAAACAGCCAGGCATAGTAAAGATTTTTTGTAGCCAGTGGAACTCGGGGTATTGAAGGAGCTCCGACCGAGGGCAGGAAAGCCTATTTGACGGTTTGAGTGACTTCAAAACATGTAGACACAGTAACTTTAGAACTGCAGGTGCAAAGCAGCCAGATGGTGGACACACTACAAGGGAGATACCCTACCTCTCCTTTCAACCCTAAACATTTAAAGGGACTTCAGTGGCATCTCAAGTCCACACATCGGATGAGCACTGCATCATGGATCCTGGAGCACCAAACCTGGGAGCAAGGCTAGTACATCGAGGCTAGGTTGAGAGAGCATTGAAGATGCAACAGCAGTTGCAGGCCTCGGCTGCTAGACATGTCCTCTTCCGGTTCAGTCCAATTCAACTGGGATGCTAATGCTAACTGTTCATGGACAGGCTCTGTCTTTGAGTAAGGTCTACACACCAGTTTTAAGTTCGTAGAACTACTTTTTGGTCAAGCCAGTGATGGAGCAAGGACTCACAATGAGACTTGCTCAAAAGCAATCTTCTCACAGTATTAATTTATTAATCTTTGTAATGTCTGTACTAACAATTGCACACACGAATACAAGTAGAAAGAAGCTTGCTTATGTGTTTAAACTAACAAATAACGCTTGTCTAAATCTACAATGGCCGCTAAAGCGCGGGAAACTTATTGTGCATGTGTCAACCATATCACATGGTGTGACGTCTTTCTTTGCTTGGAGGGAAATCCTTGCTTCTGCGCAGTGTGTATTAAGATGGCTGCTTAATGTTTTCACGTGCTGCAGCTTGCTCACATGTTGCAATTAATACTGTGGTATTCTAACGCTATTAATGCGGGATAGATTTATAAATAAATGGGAATAGAGTAGACAAAGTGGGTATACAGTGAGACCATTTATATTGTGATTTTAATATTTTCTTCTTTGACTTTTATTAGTTCGTAAAATGGGCCTGGGTTGGTTGAACTGCAGCTCGAGAGACATTGATTCTGCACATGCGCCCTGAAAGGCTGACCAGAGAATGCGATGAAGTCAACTTGGAAGCTCTCCAAGGTCGCGAAGCCTGGTTCACAAGTTCACCCGACATGTACCTGCACTGATACAATTGTATATAAAAAGTTGTTGCTGAATCAATGAGAAATGGGTGGGAAATAAAACCAAGTATTAATTGTGATGGGCGGTACTTTAAAGACAATGGGCTTAAAGAAATTGAACTAAAACAACATGGTGTGAGGATCAACCCCCTGTCCCCGTCCAATCAGAAGTAGTGGGCCCATAATTCTGCAACATTAAGGGGAGGTACATGGGCGTAGAAGGGTATAATAGATATAGAATTAGTATTAGCAGGGGCATTAAGGCTGTCAGCTGGGAGAACCACAGAACAAGCTGATCGATGGCAGACTGAACCGCTGTCCAGAGAAGTCCTGAGGTGGGGGCGGCGGAGTACATCAGAAGGAAGACACGGGAGAAATTGAGGAGAAGTGAAGTATCAGAGAGGGGAACGACGCAGGCGTCGTTGATAGAGAGGTCACCGGTCTTGTCCTGAACCTGGAGGAGGTCTTTGCTCTTCATCCTTCCTGGGTCCTATCTTTCCAACTCCTTGGCCAAGGGGTTTGGTTACTCGCACCTTTAGGTAAATATAAATGCAACTTTAGTTATGCTGCTGTCTCTATATTCTCCTTTCTGTGGGATCGTCATTGATCGATAAGTGATTATTATGCTTCATCCTTGATATACGATTAAGTATCATGTGGTTCTGTATTTACTCTGCAAATCTTTAGATAAATATTTTAAAACTTCCTGACTCAGTGATTATTTTAGGATTATGAATTGTAATGAATGTCACTCATTTTAAACTTCCCAATTAGCAAAAGGTCCATTGGTAAGTCATTACTCTTCAATCAGAAAAGTAATTGGTAGCAGGGATTTGATAAAGAGTACAACTGACCCACCAGCGGAAATTGCTAGCGTAGTATGAATGTATGGGCCCAAGTGAGTATTTTGTGTATGAATGCTCGTTGCTAGTAACCCCCTGGATCAGTTTTCTGGTTATCAGAGGATGGTTGCACTTTGTTAATTGGGTAATGAGAATTTTATTTTTATAAACTAACATCCGTTTGTTCATAAGTTGTTTTATGTTGTCCAGAATTCCCGGGGAAAATTGAATAGCGGATGGTGAGTGGAAACCATACTGCAGTGAGGTTATCTGTCAGGCAGAAATAGTACTGAAAAGTTGAGCAGGGCTATCAGTACTTGTTAGGGACTCTATGCGTGTGAGTAATAGCAAAGGAATACGCTGGTAAAAATTTGATGTTATATCACCTAGAAAGGGTAACATTGAAGAAGTAGCAGGTATTTTTGAAGCTTGTGTGAGGAGTAAACGGAAGGGTTTTACTCATAATGTATGTTTAGTAAACGGAAAAGTTTTACTAAGTGAGAGAGAAACTATCTTTTCTAATTTAGAGAAACTGGCACGATAGCGAATGTTTTATGTTGTTACTGAATTTTAATAAGCGTAGAGAAATTAAAGTTTTGCGTACGATTTTGTAAAGCGAGGGTCAGCTGCCGGAGAGGAAGCGGACGTCACAAAACGCAGCGCTGGTATTGGTTGAAACAGCGGGCGTAGAACGACTCTTGTAAAGGAGGGGTCAGTAGTCAGGAGTAGTATTGACGTCACAGGTGTCGCGCTGGGATTGGTCGAAACAGCGAGAGACAGAAGTGCAGATTGTAAAGGAGGGGTCGTCAGAAAAGACGTCACTGAAAAGAAGCGCTAGGATTGGTTCGGAGATCATTGTTAGCTGGAATTTAATTGGTTGCTAGCATAGTAGTCAAAATCCTAGTGGATAGTGAAAATTATATGTTGAAACGTGATCCGACTTTAATAGGAACTCGTCCAGATAGGAGATTCCTAGGTTTCGCAGAATATAATTTTATACACCGAGATTTACCCAAAATGTACGGAGAGAAGAGAAAAATGTCATTTTTACAAAAGATTAAGAATTATTTTAAAAAGGATAAACCCATAAAAACTAGAGAAGGAATTATCATTCCACCAGCTAAAACGCCCGCTTCATTCATGATGATGGAGAGAGGTTATCATACTTGCGTATGGTTAGAGAATTGGATAGAATATACCAAAAATGATGGAATATTAGCGTTCCCAGAAAATGGTACTTTCAATGGGAGAATTCTTCAAAATTTGAGATTGAGGATGAATGACTTAGAACCCAGACCAAGATTAACTCAATACGAAGCTTTAGAAGAGTGGGAAACCGAGGCATTCGAACGTGATCGAGCAAGAAGTAGTAGGGGTTATCGGGGATTTTTTCCTAGATACCAAAATGAGTCAAGAGACGGTCAAATGAAACAGTGGAGAAGAGCGATGCTTACAGAAGGTTTGTATCCAATATTAATGGCAGAAGAATCGTTAGGGAGCAAATGCACAGAGAAGACAAAACATTTAACAGGATTTGGAGATTCCGAAGACGAATTTATGGAAGAAATATTAAAGAACCCGCCACCATATCAAGAAGGGACAAGTGGATGCACCCCAAGTGCACCACTTTTAAAGACACCATTGGTACCACAAGTACTGCATAATCCCCCAGTTAATAGTGTACTTCAGGATAAGGAAAAGGAAGCTATAGACAGAAACAGAGCAGAATTGATACAGAAAATAACACAGTTGAATGCACATCCTGATTCCCTGACCATACCTGTAACGATTGGTCCAGTGGTTCCCTTATATGGTGACAAAGTAAATTGTCGAAACCCATTAGCAAGACCCACACCGGTAGAAATTCTTAAACCTGAACCTGTAATAATTGATGATCAAAACAGTGATTGCGAATCTATGATATCTCTAATGGATTTACCTATTCAAGGATCTATAAATAGTACTCCTAGAAGAATAACACCTGGTTGCTCCAAAGATGTAAATATAGTGACCTCATCTGGAACTAAGAGTGCCATAGTAGTTACACCAGAAGATTTAGAGAGATGGGCACAAGGATCAGACAGAGTTCACCCCCAAAGATCATGGACATTTACAAATTAAAGGTTGAATTAGACGAAATGATAGCAGGCAATGTAGGAGTAGATCGGCTAAATACCCACGATGAAGAAGAACTATTATTCGTATGTAGAAGTATCACTAGAAATGTAAAAATATTTCATGAGAAATTATCAGATTTGGCCTTACAAATGGGAATTGAAATAGGAAAGTCAAAGGTACTACAGAAACCCTATAGAGCAGATTTTTCTGACAAAGATTTAGAAAATATGAATGCCTCTGGTCAAAAATTACAAGTAAAAGAATTAATGACAGTTTTACAGAAATGGGGAGACTTAGATAAATGGAAAGTTAGATGGACAAAGAAAAAGGAAGAGGCACGGTACAGTAGAACCACTTCTGAATACTTAATGAAGGAAACAGGGAAAGCAGATCAAATGTATCCGATGCGAGAAGTTCCCAGAGGAGGTTATGTTCATGTCGCATGGAGTAGACAGGATATTTTGTCATTTACGAATGATTTTCCAAAATTGAGAGAAAAGCCAATTGAATGGTACAAGCAAGTTGAGAGGTTTGTGAAAGTGTCAAAGGTATTGTTGAAGGACTTAGATGGCTTGTTCGATATAGTGGTACCTGCCGATTTGTGGACAGATTGTAAAATCACAGTTGATTGGCCGAGTGAAGAGTATCCTAGAGATCCAAAGACAGGTGCTCCATCAAGTGATGTAATGAAGAAGTATCAGCAGGTAATAACTTACTTGAAAGGGAAAATACCACCGAAAGAAACGGATTGGGTGAAAATAGACAGAACTACCCAAGAAGCAAGTGAATTGGTGCATGCCTACTATGAACGTTTATTGCAGGTATTCAAACAGTATAGTGGATTTGAGGACATTGGAGACAAAAACATGTCAGTTTGTTTACCGATTTGTTTATGGTTTAAAACCAGAGATTTGTCAGATGATTAAGCAGCACATGTTGTGCTGGCAAGTGAAACCTATAGATGAAATTTTGAAATATGCGAAATATTGTGGAGACGACATGGAGGATAGGCACAAGAAACTACAAGAGAAAGTGATGTGGGCTCAGGTGAAAATGGCTGAGCGACAAGGAATTAATTTGGATAATCCAAATGATAATCAGGGAAAGGATTCTGGAATGAATGGTGACACTGGAAATGGTGGTAAAATGAGAGGACGAATGAGTAGAGAAGAGGCTAAAAAGAAATTTCCTTGTCATGGATGCGGAAAATTGGGGCATTGGAAGGATGAATGTAAAAAGATTCGAAATAATAATGGCCCAAATCAAAATTTAAATCCACAGACGCAGAATGACACAGCAGGGTGTAAATCCTCAGAGTCAGTTGCCACCTGCACCTATACAGGGTAATGTAAGTAGAGCAAAGCACGGTACAGACGTCGGATATCAAGGAGGAAGTGGTAAGAATGAGTATGTAACTTCACAATTTCTTTTACAGGACGACTTTTGTCCATATAGTCAATGACGGTGCCTAGGAGAGGGGAGAAGGAGTGCGTACTTGGCGCATCCTTGCCGGTAGACCAGTCAGGTCCATATGTTGAAGGGAAGGTAAGAGGTAATGATATTACTTTCCTTTTGGACACTGGTGCTACCAGATCTACTGTGAGAACAGCAGACATCCCAGACCTTCCTCTCTCTGGAGAAGCTATCCAAGTTGTGGGTGTAGCTAATCGAAAGATTAGAACACCTCTTACCGAACCAATGGAAGTAAAAATTGGAAATTTTAGAGAAATGCATCAGTTTGTAGTGTGTGATTCCAGTCCAGTAAATTTATTGGGCCGAGATTTGTTGTGTAAAATGAACTGCACAATTTTCTGCACACTGGATGGTGTTGCAATTCAGACCCCGGATGAAGACCATGTATATAAAATTATGATTGCAAAGCAAGGTACAGAAGTAGATGAAATGTTCTCTTTGATAACAAAAGACGAACTGCCAGAAGAATTAAAAAATGCAGTAAATTCCATGGTATGGGATTTTACGGGAAAAGAAGTAGGACTTATGGCCAAAATAGACCCAGTTAAAATCACTGTAAAGGAAGGTGCAATTTTCCCAAATACCAGACAGTACAAAATGAGTGCAGAAGTAAAAGCAGGAGTCATTGAAGATATTAACAGAATGGTAAAACAAGGCATATTAAAAGAAGTAATGAGTAGCCCTTGTAATTCACCAATAATGGGTTTGAAGAAACCTAATGGAAAGTATAGGATTGTTCAGGATCTGTGCAAAATAAGATTGTGGAACCTTGTTGTCCTATAGTGCCGAATCCTGCAGTAATCTTATACCAGATTCCCTGGAGTGCAGGATGGTTTACTGTGATTGACTTATGCCAAGCATTCTTTTCCATACCATTACATCCAGATAGCCAGTATCTTTTTTCATTTAAATTTGAGAACAAAGTTTATGTATGGAATCGTGTTCCTCAAGGGTACACAGAGAGTCCTTCCATCTTTAATCAAATATTGAAAAAGTGCTTAGAGAAACTAGTGATGCCAGGAAGTTCAGTCTTAGTGCAGTATATAGATGATCTGCTAGTGGCATCTAACACTAGAGAGGACTGTGTTATTGACTCCATTGCACTATTAAATCACTTGGCAGAAGAAGGGCATAAAGTTTCACCTGAACAATTGCGGTTTTGTACAACAGCAGTTAAATATCTAGGACACCGAATCGAGAGGGGAAAAAGAAGGATAACCTCTGAAAGAGTAAAATTAATCAAGAAAATGCAAATGCCCGTATCACAACGAGAAGTGAGAATGTTCCTTGGAATAGTGGGTTATTGTCGACAATGGATACTAGGGTTTTCTCTGCTAGCAAAGCCTTTAATTCAAATGACGAAAAAGAAGGCAAAGGATCCAGTTGAGTGGGATGATGAAAGTGTAGGAGCTTTTGTAAAACTGAGAAGTGCTTTATGCGAAGCTCCTGCCCTAGGCATGCCCTGATTATAAAAGAAGATTCACATTATTCTGTCATGAGAGAGAAAATTGTGCACTTTCAGTCCAAACTCAGAGACATGGTTTGGACAGACGTCCTATAGCATACTTTTCTGCTACATTGGACCCAGTGGCAGCAGCGTTGCCAGGTTGCTTAAAAGCAGTAGCTGCTACCTGTTTGAGCATTGAGCAAAGTGAATCAATTGTAATGGGACATCCTGTAAAGGAGTTTGTTCCACACTCAGTTGTGATTCTGCTGACAAGAACCAGAACTCAGCATCTTACTCCTAGTCGGCTGACTAAATATGAAAGAATAATTTTAGGTGCTGAAAATGTAACTATTGTCAGGTGCACAATTGTAAACCCTGCTACATTATTACCAGACCCGTATCATGGAGAAGTTAAAGATGATGAAGAGGAACATGATTATTTACAAGTCACAGAATTGTGCACCAAACCACGTCTTGACATACAGGAACTACTCTTCAGAGAGCCAGACAGGGAGCTGTTTGTGGACGGTTCATGCCAAAGGCATGAAGATGGTAAACTAAGTGCAGCATATGCAGTATGCGAATTAACTGGAATAGTCAAAGCATCCTATTTACCAGGAGTAAAATCTGCACAAGTAGCTGAATTAATTTCTTTAATAAAAGCCTGCAAAATTGGGAAGAATCAGAAAGTAACTATATTTACAGATAGTCAATATGGTTACGGGGTTGTGCATGATTTTGGCCAATTATGGATGCAGAGGGATTTCATGACTTCTTCAGGATCCCCTATTAAAAATGGACAGTTTGTAAAGGAACTGCTGGAAGCAATACAATCACCAAAAGAATTGGCTGTGGTGAAATGTGCCGCACACCAGTCAGGAGATGACTGGGTGGTAGTCGGTAACAGATATGCAGATTTGGTGGCTCAACACTGTGCTAAAAACAGGTTGTAGAGTCAATAAAAGGGTTGAAAGAATGGGAATCAGCTGCCAACTTATGCTGTATGCACCTCCTGAAACATGGAATGATGTGAAACGACTGCAAGATGATGCTGATGAGAATGAAAGAAATGCATGGATTAAAATGGGATGTTCTCAAAGGGCAGACGACGATGTATGGATTTATGCTGATGGCAGACCAGTCATGCCCGACTGTCTGATTTCACAAATGGCCAGAATGTATCATGGAGACACACATGTAGGGAGAGACGCAATGATTAGGCTCTTCAGACAAAATTGGTACAATCCAAGGTTTAGGGCTGCAGCAGAGAGTCTTTGCCAGAGATGTCTAACTTGCCAAATGCATAATCCAGGAAGAAAAACAATAATTGTTTTTGGAAAAATAGGAAAGGCAGAAGGTCCATTTGTGAGATTGCAGCTTGATTTTATTCAGTTAACCCCATGTAGAGGACTGAAATACGTACTTGTCATAGTGTGTCTGTTTTCAAAGTGGGTGGAGGCTTATCTGGGACTCAGAAGCATTCCTGATAGAAATACCTGAATGAGTCCGCACGAAATAATCATGGGAAGAGCAATGAGACAAGCACATGTTCCTACAAATAAACTGCTGAATATAACTGATGATATGGTTCTGGATTATTGCAAAGGATTGGCTGACCTAGTGCGTTCTGTCTCTCACCAGGTTGGGGAAGACGCAGTTTCCAGGCAGCCTGAACAAGAGCATGATCTGAATCCCAGAGACTGGGTGGTTGTGAAGCATCACACCAGAGTAACGTGTCTATCACCCAGGTGGGGCGAACCTTGTCAGGTCATACTAATTACGAACTCAGCAGTAAAATGTGCAGGATTGCCTAATTGGATTCATGTAAGTCACACCAAAAGAGTACCAGACCCTGAAGAAGAAAATCCTCAGACAGCATCGATAACTGAGGAAGCTGAAGGTTGCCCAGCGAAGAATCTCAGGTGCGAGATTCCAGGGAAGCTGAAGAAGAACAACCGAGCACAAGTCAGGACTGGATACCAGTGGTTGAAATACCTGAAGTTTACAACAGAACCAGAAGCCAAGCAAATTTAGAAGAAATTGAAGAAGATCAGATAGGTGAAGAGGAAGCAGCTCAGGAGGAGGAAAATGAAACAATAAGAGAACCTGAGCAGGATCAGATAGGGAGAGGAAATTGGGCTCAAATCAACAACGAACCAACGAATTTTGAGCAGGGACCGACAGGTCTAGAAGAACACGTCAGGCTGCAGAAGTACAAAGTGCAATAAGCCCTGATCAGAACCAGTTAGGTCTAGGAAAATACACTCAAGAAGAAGATCAAGAGAATCCCAAGCATTAAGACGTAAATCCTGAACAAGGTCAATTACTGGAAACTCACAGTGGAGCAGCTGAAGAGAAAGCAATAAGACCTGAAAAAGAACAAGTAGAAGAAACTGAAATCGAAGAAAACCAAATTGTGCCACAATTTGAAAATAAAAGAATTTCTGAAGAAGAAATAAGAAGTGAAGAGACAGTGCAAACAAAGAAGGTCAGAAAAGGTGATCGTTGGCCTAGTGTCATTAAAAGAGTAAAATACCACATAACAACCAGAAGTGAAGATCCAGAACAAGTAAATGAAGTGACAAGCCTAACGGGACAAACAAGTGGAATCGAAAAACGAAAAAGCAAAAGACTGAAACTTGTGAACAACAAATTTAAAGGTCCTGATTGGACTTGTATCATCCTTGAAGACTACGAGAGCTCAGAGTCAAGTGAAAGTGGTGACGAAGGAACAAGTGCGGAACTGACTTATGAGAAAGAAATAAAACCACCTTGATAACGTAAAGAGACTTGAAATAACGATAAGAAGAGAAATCTTCCTTGTCAAAAATGCCTGACGATAGAGTTTCTGGGAGACCAAAACAGAAATGTTGTAAAAGATGCTGTGCTATATGCATATGTAGTCTGGTAGTGGTGCTTATAGTATGGTTAGTTGTGATAATAGCAATTCCTTACCTTCTGATAATGGATAAAAAGATTAACAACGAAACGAAGGCAAGGACAGATAACTTGAAAGGTAATAGAGTAGAACTAAAGGTAGAAGATGAACCAGAATTTCATCATGAAATAACAGATAACGACACTAGTATGAATGTTTTCACCAAATTATTGTTTCAATATGTAGGATACCATGGAAGTTAGTAATTGTTATGTCTGTATGAAATTACCTGAATCAGTAGCAGAAGGGTTAACATATCATCATTTACCATTAACTTATGGCATATCATGTAGTGTATTGGCTAGTCTGTTTTATAGAACAGGGAGACTTCAGTACTATTATTCAAATATAGATGTGATATTTTCTGAGGTTCCGATTCGAAAGAAAATTAATCCAGTGCTTAGTAGTAAAGATGCACAGTTTATGGGAGAATTTTTCTTAACAATGAAATCAATAGACATAACACATGCACATAGAAGCAATCTAACATGTTCATTACATGAAGAAGAAAAGATGTTTTTGAATTTAGTGGAGAATAGAAGACAAAATTCCCAAAAGAAAGCTTCTGAGCATAAGGCTCATTTGCCACCTTGGGCTGAGAAAGAGGGTAGTAACACACCTGGCAAGGCTCAAGCTGCTATGGCTTTAGATCAGGGGTCTCCAACCTTTTGTGTAGTGAGAGCTACTTCTGGTCAATGAAAATCGTCGTGAGCTACTAAACCCCAAGCAACTCGCACATTTTTCCGAGAGACCCCCCCACGCCCAGTTTCATTGATTTTAAGCCTAATTTCTTCAGAGCCCATACTGTGGTTTGAACACTTAAAGTTCCCGTCTAGAAACGTCATTTTTGAGTTAACAAGTAAACACGTACCCAAGACAACTAGAAATTTAGAAAAATCATTGCAATAAGTACATGCTCTTTCTTTGCTACTTCACATGAAAGCACAGTTACAAGAAAATATGTCATGGACCTGTCCCAAAACCTAACTGAGTATTAAACCAAATATTTCTTCAGTGGGTGAGGTGTGACCTATGGCTACCATATGCAAAATCCATATTGCACACAGCTAACTGAGGCAGGGAAAAACTGATTATATATCCTATTACAGCCTGCTCTATTATATACTTAGGACTGAAAATGTCTCAGTATCAGGATGACTAATTGTTCTTTGACTGGCCCTTTTGCGAAGAGCCAGGTCACTGAGCACTGCTGCTCTGAACGGCCCCTGTGCTCTACTAGTTTCTTAACTTATTCATCAATCTGCCACAGGCCACAACTCACCCTGTGAAGCACTGAAGGTGGCCAAGCCATTGCTAGGGAAATGGAGGTACCTATTGGCTGAACTGTACAACCCGAAACCAGAAAACCTGGGATCAATCCTGGTTCCCCTCTTCAACAAACTGTGTGATCCTGACCTTGTGGTACCCAACTAAGGCTGCTGCTATGCAGACTACTACAATCACCTGAAATACCAATGGGGCCTATAGAGCTGTTCAAAGCTGTCAGCAGACTGAAAATCATAACATAATAAAATAAACTGTATATCTGTCTCACACCTCATCCACCACACTGCTACTCACTGCGTCCCCTAACATGATATAACCCAGGCCTGATATAACTGCACCTTGGTGTTCATCAGGGAAGACCATGAAACACTTCCCACATAGGATCACAAACCAAAGTAAACACTTCCAACCACCCACCCTACACATGCCATAGCTTGCTGACCATTGTAGGTAAGTGCTTTAGTGCCACACATTGGATTAGTAAGCGCCAGAATAGATAAAATGCTGCAACAGAAGGCCTCCCCTTTGTTTATTATCAAATAAAGTAAACAAAGGGAGAAAAGTTATGTTACAAATAAATACATATGATTTTCTTTCACGCTCGGGCGTTTGCAGACTATTAAAACAGCAACAAATGGCTGGCATTTGGAAAGGTGGCAACCCTAGTTTCACTATAAAGCACTTCACTCAATGATAACACATGCTTCAACTCTGCATAGTCCATTTTCAGAAAATGCATAGTTCTTCACTCTGCTCAGCAACACACTGTCTGCTAGGCCTTGCACTCTCTGCCCAGCCTTCTACTTCCAGTAATCCAACTCCACTCTCTTGGCAGCTTTTTATTTCATCAAAATGTAGTCTACTTTACAATGGTTTACTTTGCAGTCTAGTTTTCGTTTAACTCAATTATGTTCTCACACTTCGTGCCGCACTGCACAGATTTCAGATGGCAGCTTTCTCTCTGCACCGTCCTGTCCTACACTAAGCACATACCCATTTTTTCAATAGTCATTCACTACTAACAGTACAGCTGCCCACTGTCCGCAATCGCTACATACCCCTAAGGCACACAGGTGTCAACCTCTTCAAAAATGTGTTTGGGAATGTGCGTGCATCAATCTGTCTGTGACTGTGTACAATCCTAGACATGGTGCTGCACCTGCTCAAAATGTCAAGGGCCGCCAGTGCATATTTGAATGTATTTTACTTGTCATCATCATCTCAAAAACCCTTCTGCTCTACCTGTTAATTTTTGGTTAGCCCACCTCTAACAAAATGTTTGATGGGTCTCCTACCTACATAAACTTATTCCAGAGAGCTGGTGCCTTACTGCAAATGTAGGAGATTGGGAAGTAAAAATGTACTTTCCCTTCTGACATTCTCCAATTCTGTGGCATAAATTTTGCAATTTTGCAGTCTGGGATTTAAAACGCAGAGAAGAACAAGACAAAACTCATCAAAGGGACTCGTTCTTTGAATTGTGATAATGCCCTGCTTCTGCCTGTTGACACGTTTAGCAGAAGGAAAATTTGCAAAGGAAGAGGCACAGACCTACCTTTTTCAAAAACATGTACTTTCAGTAATGCTGAAAGTGCGAGTACTGTTCTAGTTGGCCCCAGTCTGACCTTCATTTTCAAAGTGCACCTCATTTTAATTACAAAAATGCGGCTCAGTGCATGTGAGGCCCTTTGATTTCAACCTCGGCTGCCACCGCGCTTTACTATTGAATGAGGATGTAAAGCGCGGTGGCAGGCGACGTTAGAATCCAAGATCCTTGCATGCTCTGAACTGCTTTCACTCTACTACACAAAGGCAAATATATAGCGCAGTGTAGAAATCAGTGAAAGGCTTTCACTGATTACTACACTGCGCTATATATTTGCCTTTGCATGACTGTGAAAACAGTTCAGTGCAGGCAAGCACCTTGGATTTTTGTGCTGGCTGCCACCGTGCTTTATTGAAGGCAGGAAGATGTAAAACACGGTAGCCAGGGCCGGCTTTAGCGCTGGTGGCGCCCAGTGCGGAAATGCTTGTTGACACCCCCCCTCCCCCGTGGCCACCTCCGCTACGGATTCCTTCATAACCATCCTTTAACAGTGCCTCTCAAGCCTTCATAACCACTCTCTCTCAGATGCATTTATTTTAATTCGTTTTATAGCGCCACTCCTACGATCCAGTGTAAGGTGTCAGAACACTTTACATGACACAGATTTACACAGAGACAATCAATCAGTGAAATGTTACATAAGACAGAGGACAAGAAGGTATAGGAGTCACAGGTCATCCATACTGGTAGGCAGGATAGTTTAAGAGTGCTTGGTCAGGAGAGGCAGAAACATAGAATTTACAACCTAACTTCTTACACCATGGTTGGGGGATTCTAATAGGAATTGATTTCTACCCACATGAACCTATTTTGCAACAACTGGGGGAAATCATAACGGTCCAGCCCAGGCCAGCCTGCCTATACCTTGCAGTTTTCATGCAGCTCTTTGATAAGTTACTTGCTCACTGTTCTACATTAGGATTTTAACTCCTAAAGAGCTAGCTAGCAACAATATGGTCTCTCTGACAAAAGTAGGAACCCACTGACCTATTTACATTACGTTATATGTACACTTTGTGATCTGCACCTTCTTTGCAGCAGGCATATTAACCCTCTGTGCTACCTTACGGTGAGTAAAAACTTCCTTTGCAAGTTTACAAATTATTACACAAATCTCTCTCTCTCTCTGTTTCCAGGAAGTACATTCATCACCCAGTTTGGCATTTTTATTGTTGGCAGAAATTTGTTGGAGGCCAGGAACGCAGTAGCAGGTGTTTTTAATCTATAATATTGGCGCCCCCACATGAAGTCAGCCTGAGCACCCGGTGGCATAGGTCGCGCTGCCCTAGCAGCACAGTACATGCAAGGACTTTTAATTTGAATGTCAGCTGCCGCTGTGCTTTATTACTATTAAGGCAAACGTTAAAGCACGGTGGCAGCCGATGTTAAAATCAAAGGTCCTTGCATGCTCTGAGTCTGAACTGCTTTCACAGTCATGCAAAGACAAATATATAGCGCAGTGTAGTAATCAGTGAAATCCTTTCACTGATTACTACACTGCGCTATATTTGCCTTTGCATGACTGTGAAAGCAGTTCAGTGCAGGCAAGCACCTTGGATTTTTGTGTTGGCTGCCACCGAAGATTTAAAGCGCGGTAAGCAGCACAGTGCATGCAAGGACTTTTAATTTGAACGTCGGGTGCCACTGTGCTTTATTACTGTCGGTTAAGGCAAATGTAAAGCACGGTGGCAGACGAGGTTAAATCAAAGGTCCGTGCATGCTAGTCTAAACCAGGCCTGCTAACAGCTGTCACAGTCATAAAAAGGCAAATATATAGCGCGGTGTAGTAATCAGTGAAAGGCTTTCACTGATTACTACACCGCGCTATATATTTGCCTTTGCATGAATTTGAAGCTGTTCAGTGCAGGCAAGCACTTAACGTTGGCTGCGGTCAGTGCCTGCAAGGACCTTTGATGTTAACGTTGGCTGCCACCGCACTTTATTCCTAATGCATATATAAAGCACAGTGGCAGCCGATGTTAAAATCAAAGGTACTTGCATGCACTTTCACGGACTAATCCGCTTTCACTGACTACTACGCGAAGGCAAATGAAAGCGTGGTAAAGTCATTGAAAGCGGATTAGTGCAGACAAGAACTTTACATTTTAACATCGACTGCCACCGCGATATCGGCCCAGTGCCTGAAAGGACTTTTCATTTTAACGTTGCCTGCCACTGCGCTTTATTACTGAAGGCAGATCTACAGTGCAGTGGCAGACAACGCTAAAATCAAAAGGCCTTGCAAGCACTGAGTGCTTTTTAGCGACTCGCCTCATTCAAGGTCAGGGGCCCTCTTACCTCACAGCTGCTCCGGGAGGCCTAAATGGAAGATGATGCGAAGCGAGGTGCCAGCCTGGAAAAGGCAGGTGGTGCGTGACTAGGAGGAAAAACGTCACGTTCTTCAGCCCGCCCCGCCCCGCCCCAGCTAAGCTCACTGCAGCCAATCAGAGCAGCTGGTTTGTGTGAGGGCGGGCAAGGGCTGATAGTTGTGAAAGAAAATGACGGGATACAAAATAAATTTTTTAATGACGTCTCAATAATTAAATAACAGCGCGAGCTACTCTCAGAGGGTCGGCGAGCTACCGGTAGCTCGCGATCGACCGGTTGGAGACCCCTGCTTTAGATTTTGTAAAGACAGGGAAAATTTGTCTACATAGGTTAAAGACTGAGTATAACAATATTTTCATCGGTACCAGTGAATGTGAACATAATTTCTTAATTCTTGGAGGTTGGGGGCTAAAAGGAGGAACGGATTCAGTTTTTCCTGGAATCTATTATGTGTGTGGGAATAAGGCTTACTTTAGGCTTCCTGCACGATGGTATGGAAGTTGTTATTTTGGAATAGTATTTCCAAAGATATACCACGTAAAAGGAAACACTGGGAGCAATGAAAATAATAGTGAATTAACACGTAGTAAAAGAGCTAGTTTTTCTGAAATTGTAGGTGATATATTCTGTGCATGGATACCTTCAGTGGGAATAATTCTGAATTCAAGGAAAATATGTAAATTATCTACAGTGGTTGATCGTTTATCAACGGACACTGCTGGAGGATTTCTGATGATTAATGCGGAAATGGTTGCGATTAGATCTATGGTTATGCAAAATCGACTTGCTCTTGATATAATACTGGCAAAAGAGGGCGGAGTCTGTAAATTATTGAAGACGAAACACTGTTGCACTTACATACCTGATAAAAGTGCAGAAATTGGAACATATATACAGAATATAACTAAACTTGAGAAGGCACTGAAACCACTGGAAGTTGATAGTGTATGGGAAAGATTGACAAATAGTATTACATCAATTGGTACCTGGTTTGTAATATAGGGAAAGGACTTATAGGTCAAATATTAATACCCTTAGCAGGGATAGCAATAATAGTGCTGTCAATAATAATATGGTGCAAATGTTGTAGAAAGAATAAGATGTATAGAGTAACAGGAAAAGGAAAGAAACAAAAGTTTGATGAAATTGAACTAGAAGATCTGAGAAGCGAATTATACAAGAAACTAAAAGGAGACGTGAAAAATAGAAAGTGTAAAAATGAAGCTGAGACAAATTTATGCTAAAAGTTGGCATCTGGTTGTGGGTAGTATTTTGACGGCTCAGAAACGCCATCAGAGAGGGGATTGATGGAGCAAGGACTCACAATGAGACTTGCTCGAAAGCAATCTTCTCACAGTATAAATTTATTAATCTTTGTAATGTCCGTACTAACAATTGCACACACGAATACAAGTAGAAAGAAGCTTGCTTATGTGTTTAAACTAACAAATAACGCTTGTCTAAATCTAAAATGGCCGCTAAAGCGCGGGAAACATTGCGCATGTGTCAACCATATCACATGGTGTGACGTCTTTCTTTGCTTGGAGGGAAATCCTTGCTTCTGCGCAGTGTGTATTAAAATGGCTGCTTAATGTTTTCACGTGCTGCAGCTTGCTCACATGTTGCAATTAAAACTGTGGTATTCTAACGCTATTAATGCGGGATAGATTTATAAATAAATGGGAATAGAGTAGACAAAGTGGGTATACAGTGAGACCATTTATATTGTGATTTTAATATTTTCTTCTTTGACTTTTATTAGTTCGTAAAATGGGCCTGGGTTGGTTGAACTGCAGCTCGAGAGACATTGATTCTGCACATGCGCCCTGAAAGGCTGACCAGAGAATGCGATGAAGTCAACTTGGAAGCTCTCCAAGGTCGCGAAGCCTGGTTCACAAGTTCACCCGACATGGACCTGCACTCAATACAATTGTATATAAAAAGTTGTTGCTGAATCAATGAGAAATAAGTGGGAAATAAAACCAATGTATTAATTGTGATGGGCGGTATTTTAAAGACAATGGGCTTAAAGAAATTGAACTAAAACAACATGGTGTGAGGATCAACCCCCTGTCCCCGTCCAATCAGAAGTAGTGGGCCCATAATTCTGCAACATAAGGGGAGGTACATGGGCGTAGAAGGGTATAATAGATATAGAATTAGTATTAGCAGGGGCATTAAGGCTGTCAGCTGGGAGAACCACAGAACGAGCTGATCGATTGCAGACTGAACCGCTGTCCAGAGAGGTCCTGAGGTGGGGGCGGCAGAGTACATCAGAAGGAAGACACAGGAGAAATTGAGGAGAAGTGAAGTATCACAGAGGGGAACGACGCAGGCGTCGTTGATAGAGCGGTCACCGGTCCTGTCCTGAACCTGGAGGAGGGCTTTGCTCTTCATCCTTCCTGGGTCCTATCTTTCCAACTCCTTGGCCAAGGGGTTTGGTTACTCGCACCTTTAGGTAAATATAAATGCAACTTTAGTTGTGCTGCTGTCTCTATCTTCTCCTTTCTGTGGGATAGTCATTGATCGATAAGTGTTTATTATGCTTCATCCTTGATATACGATTAAGTATCATGTGGTTCTGTATTTACTCTGCAAATCTTTAGATAAATATTTTAAAACTTCCTGACTCAGTGATTATTTCAGGATTATGAATTGTAATGAATGTCACTCATTTTAAACTTCCCAATTAGCAAAAGGTCCATTGGCAAGTCATTACTCTTCAATCAGAAAAGTAATTGGTAGCAGGGATTTGATAAAGAGTACAACTGACCCACCAGCGGAAATTGCTAGCGTAGTATGAATGTATGGGCCCAAGTGAGTATTTTGTGTATGAATGCTCGTTGCTAGTAACCCGCTGGATCACCAGCGCCACTCCTCACAGGAGAGTCCAGCTCCTCATTTCCAAACATTTTCAACCTTGTTCTTTCATGTAGATGTAGATATAGCCTTGAAGCGAACAGAAATGTGATATCCTTTCCTGTCTTGTTTTAGCAGGTGCTGCAGAGCTTTCTCACAAAGTCCAAACAAAAGGAAGCCAGGAACAATCAGATGTGCCAACTTCAATCCTCAACTGTTATCCAGCCTACCAGAGAGCACTGATAATACTATCAAAACTGAAAATCTCTGCCAAATGTTGTGGGAGGGTAAAAGAAGTAAACGCAGTCCCCATTTGGGTCCCCCACAAACAGCCATTTCTTACCACAATAGCTGCAAGGCCTGAAGACATATTTTTTAGCCGATTCTGTCATCTCATGATAAAACAGGTGTTCATGTTAGACGATGGTTGAAATTACTGGGAAAGGTGAAACTAAGGCTCTAGAGCTAAAATTTCAATGAATTTAATAAGTATCCAGCAAAGGAAAATATTCTATAAGCAGAACTCAGAGGTGCTACTAAACAGTATGGTTTTCATGTTGTTCTAAAGGATTTTCGTTTGTATTGCTATGAAAATATTACAGTGGGACTCCCAGCTCAACAATGGGAAATGATTCAAGCATGTGAATCTATAACAGATCCAATACTGGAGAGAAAGGGTACATATAAGATGCCTAATAATATGCCTGAAAAACTTGGTAAGCTCAGAGAACAGTGAGAGAATGAGGTGGGCACCATGGAAAATGTGGACTGGGAGGCGGCCCTAATGCACTCAAGAGAGGTAGCGATCAAAGCCCGTCTGCGCCTCATCCAATTCAAGATTCTACACCGAACATACTATGACAGGGCACGATTACATAAAATGGGGCGGGCAGAAAATACAGATTGTCTTCGCTGCCGGACTAAGGTGGGGGATTGAATACATACATTGGGCCTGCCCAGTCATACAGCTATACTGGCATGCAATAACTGACGAACTGAGCAAACTACTGGGGGTACCTATCCTGACAGACCCCAGGTTTGTCCTCCTGGGCATTCCTAGCGATGTAGACATCACCAGACCCCAGCTATTCTTCAGCGTATTGGGCCTAGTGGTGGCCAAGAGAGATGTGGCCAGACACATGGGAGCGGCAAAAGCTCCTACACTCCAGGAATGGGGGCGGGGGATGGACCTGTACATGGCCACCGAAAGAGTCACATATAAAAGTAGGGGATGCCCACGGAAATTCCGAAAGGTATGGGGGAGCTGGTTGAACTACTATGGCCTAGACTCCCTGGCTGACGCCCCACAACTTCCTGATGAGGGGGGCGGGATGGAATAATTGTTTATCCCCAAACATGCTGCCAAAGGGCGGAAATGCAATAATGAAGGATATATATATATATATTGCCACGCTGAGGGGCAGGGGTTTTGTACTATTCATGTGTAATCCTGCTTTTGTGTAAAATCATTAAGGCTGCTGCACCTGTGTTTCTCATGCCTGTCATGAACGTGACCGTTGTTATGGTTATGATGATTGTATTTCTCCTATGTACATTTATATATATATATATATATATATATATATATATATATATATATATATATATATATATATATATATAAATAAAAAAATACTGGAGAAAGGGTGTTAATATGAAAGAGCGGTTGGTGATACT
Organism: Calotriton arnoldi; assembly: GCA_963921515.1. Lineage (NCBI taxonomy): Eukaryota > Metazoa > Chordata > Amphibia > Caudata > Salamandridae > Calotriton > Calotriton arnoldi. The sequence continues at coordinate 297,027 of CAWUFW010000948.1, forward strand.
AGTAATGCCTGGAATGTCAATTTGCAGACATAAGTAAGCTTCACTGCTGCCAACTCTTCAAATCAATTGCACGAGCAAATTGTCTAGAGCCAGATACAGCAAGATCAATTGCTGCTTTTATACATCTCATTGGCTGTAGGTTTTACTACATCCTGGTTGATCCTGGTCTGGTTTTGCCCTGTAGTAACAACTCCCTTATGGCTTCAAACATGTTCCAATTTACATAATTTCACGCCAATGTTGCCACTGTACAACCTGCCAAATGGTTAAGGAAACTGAAGCAACTTTCCTCCCAAAGGGATATTTTCTGGCTTCCCGTGTCAGGAACACATCCTATGACATGTATGTTTTGTGCTTTTCTTTCCAGCACTAGACACAATGAATGAATGAGTAGAAGAGGGAGCTTGAATGAAACACAAACTAGACATTCCTTGACAGGGGCGACTTTACAGAAAAGTATTGCAGTCAACAGATTTGCCATGCCTTGGTCCATAAATAAAGTAAAAATGGAATAGAAAAAAGAACTCGTAAGTTTCAGACTACCAAAAACCATTCTGGCATTGACTATCCAGATGAATTAAAAGTTCCTCAGCTGTTTAGAACACAGAAAAATCAGCAATGTTATCAGAGGGTAAGGGCATGTAATCCTTTACAAAGGAGGAACAGGTTCTTTACTCTTCCCACATATCATCATAGCCCCGAATAGGGGCTCCTTTCTGAAGAATCCCCGAGTCACAGTTTTGAGGGCATTTGGAATTTCTGAAGGGTTCCCTCCATGACAGCTAGGCTAAAACACAATCTTCAAAATGGGATGGAATCAGTGAGCCTCACTACTTGGAGCAATACCTAGGCACGGGTCGACCTAAGTGCTGATTTACTTTCCATCTAATTAAAGTAGGTAGTGTTCTGCCCGATCATGTCCACAGTTCCTATTTGTATGCGAGAATGTCAAACGTTTTGTCCCTCTCACACACGTTCCTTTTCATCTCCTCTTTGTCCTGGGGCCAGGTTCTCTTCTCTCTCACACACCTCAACTCAGTACGCACACTTTGCATGTTTATGTCCCAATGAGCACACACTTAATAGCCACATTCTGTTCATGGGGGTTAGGAGAACCTCCACTAGGTAACTGAGTTACTATGGTTCATTGGTTTTCCTGCAAAGAATAAGCAACCGCCCTCTACTTAGTCAAGGATGTAACTCATCCGAGGTGCCCTTACAGTAAGTAAGTACTTCAGCCTGGTGGGGTGCTGAACAATTGAGACAGCTACCATTATTCCCATCTCATTGGTCCTGCCATTCCTCTACCTTTCTGATACTTTTGAAGGCTTTCAGCTTGCAATGATTTTTAGGCGGAGATCTACATTAAAATTTTAAAATGTCCAAACTCTGTGGGAAATACCTAAAATATCCAAAATCTTCAGAGAAGCAAGACATCTGCACTTTCTGCCCCAAATGTGGACTCTACCTATTTACAGGGACATGGGCTTTAGTAGAAAGAATGCACTAACCGTTGGTACCGAGCATTTGAATTTACCAGATTGGCTTCAACAACGTGCTGAAACATACAGGGAAGGCAATGAAGAGAAATCTGTGGAAACATCTCTCTTTCTGTTCTAAGGAGTGAATGAAAGCAAGTTCTCTGTAATCTTCTGATTACCTGACCTCTATTTCACTAAACTTGAAGAATTTTGAGCTAGAAGATCTTTCAGTTATCACAGCTGCCAGAATCACTGTTGGAAGTGTGATTAGAGATATGCTTGCAACATTTGTTAACAGCCAGCATTTTCGCTGATCAGTAATGCACTAAGAAATCCTTTCTATAGGAAGGAAAAATGGCAGAAAACTGCACATTGTCAAACACTTCTGAGACAGTATATGCAATACATGGCAAAAGAAAAATGAATACAAATGTAACCAGTAGCAAGCAGTATCCAAAATAATGTGAATTATAGCAACTTGGGTATCAAGAGAAATTCTCTTTGAGCTGTGAAAAAAAAAATACCAACTCATGGTTAGGAACATAACCACTAAAACAAAAGAAGGAGCCACTTGTATATAAGACATTTTGAAATTAACCACCTAAAAAGCACATCTCATGCTCAATATGTTGTATTTCTGCAACCTATTCATTTTCAAAATGCCAATGACACAGAGCTCCATTGCTTGCCATCCAGGTGTGTGCCATACAAATGCCACAAGCAAACATTCTCTCCCATAACCTGAACACCCCCAATAACTCATCGAAAAGTAACTTTGAGACTATATCCCTCTACTGCCTTTCGGCGAGGTATGCGCTATACAAACACCACCTTCATAATTACATAAACTATGACTTTGGCTTGAACATTAAAATCACTCCGAGCCATACAATCTGTACCATAGCATAATGAGTCATGTGCAGAAAAGAACCATCCACTAAATATTACATTCCAATCTTAGCAGAAACTGTTGATCCAAGTTTGGTGTTACCTTTTCATGTACTTTATAACAAGATCCAGAGTTTCCAAATCCTTCTCTTCTATCAAATCTGTGCAGTATTTCACAACTTGTAGGATATCTTCCTCCATTGGATCTAGGAAAAACCAAATAACAGAAACATAGGTATGAATAGTTGTTAACTTTTAATTGATGCCCTCCAAAGTTATCAAAGATTTAAATGGCTTTTTTAATGTGGCTCCAGTGGAGAGTTACATAAAAACTGAGAAGAAGACTGTGCCATCAGCTATTATGCTGGAGACCTATGGCACACCACTGGCACTTAATGGAATCACTTTTGCATCAAAAATGTGAAACGAGTACAAATGTATTTAGATCCCTCTCCTGAAAAAGTACCACCACCACTGGGTTTTCTAGATGGAAACCAAAGTATAAAGTTTGAAGAAAAGGAATCCAAATATGGGGTTCTCAATTGTTTGGCTATTTCTTTGAGTTAACTCATCCAATTCTTACTGGCTTCCAATGCCTACCAGCCTTGGCATTTATGACAATATCCCTTTAGTGGCCACATTTGTTTCAGGCACTTCTATAATTGAGTTCCATTCACTCACAGGGCTCTGTGCAGGTGAACAGGCATGCCTCATGCCCAGTGGAGAACAAATGTTTACATCAGTTTTAATTTTTTTTAAAGTATACAGGTTATGGTGAAAGGCATGAGACAATGCAGGATCAGTGTGTGGCACATGGAGATAGACATACAGGTACACACTGGGATAGCTCCCCCAGCTCACACTACGCATGAGCATGCAAGATTGCATGTCGACTAGAATCCCAGATGGAGAGTGGGGTACAGATCCCTGCAACCCCGCTTTGCTAGAGGCACTCATTGTATGCATGGACACCCTATTTATATGTGTGTAAGTGTATAGTATTAAAAAGTTAATGACTTGCACTTCTAAGTTTCCAGTATGGATATTCTCTATCAATTCTATGTCAGGACCGGAGGCAAGGATTAGGCTGATCTTTCTCGCTTTATTTCTCACAGCAGCCTTAAAAGAACATAAAACTTTAACAAACTACATCTCCCATCAAACATTGGGAAAGGAAACAGTCAATGAGTGTCCAATAAGGTTCACGTCCCTCCTTTAACCGATCCTGTAGACGCTCTGTACTCCTCTTTCTTTTCTGCTCCAGCAGCCTGCAGATGAGTATCCTTTCGTTTCTCTGTGTTATTGTGCTGATGTTCTATTTTAACGCAGATTTCCTGGTTTACAGCTGTCCCGGCCCGCGTTAACGCACGCACGAGGGCCTGCACTTCGTTTTGCCCAGTATTTACAAGCCCGCAGGAACGATTTTTGCTCCTTCGCGTCCGCTTGTCAGTGGCTCTCACAACGCGGTCTTCCGGCCGCTAGGGGGACCGCGTTCAACAGCTCCGAGCGCTCAGCGCATGTACCTCCCGAGCAGCCGCGGATCTTCGCTAGAAGGATTCAGCGAAGCGTGACAGCTGTGGCGGTATTGGGGGAAGTGAAATTTTGCTTAGTAACAAACTGGGCATAATTTCGAGAGCCCCCGCCTTGAGCTAGACTCCATTTAGCGAACAAGGGAACCCCAACGGTACTACCTGGGGTGGTATACGTATTTTTAAAGAACAGTGGTCAAGAAGAGGCCAGAATGGTCCTCGGGTAGCCAGAGCTACTATTTAGTCGAGATAATGCTTTCGTCTGAGCTCTCGTGTTACAAGAGAGGAGGAAGAGAAAAACAGCGTATGGAGGGACACAAGGTTGTAGGGATGACAAGACATTTATTACATCATAAACGCTATATCATCCACACGTATTTTAGGATCTAGTCCTGGTGCTCACACATCGAGTGAGGTTGCGTGAAAAAGGTGAAAAAGTGCTGGTGACTTAAAATTACATCACATTGACAACATAAGCAAAACTCAAGTGAATTTTTACAGTTGAAGTTTTGGTTGTAATAGGTCGACGGCGTTTCGATCTCTATAATTTAGAGACCAGACTGATCCAGCAGGCCTTCATTGCAGTGCCTCGCCGCCTGCTCGGAATCACCGGAGGAGACTCGGTATTCTGCCCTTAATCAAATTACCTACCAGCTTACGGGACACACTGCCCGGAACCCTTAAAGTATTCATCCGAACGTAGCGGTTCACCGCCCTTCAGATTCTACTTCCTCACACGGTTACTCGTCCTGATGATGGTCTCTAAATTATAGAGATCGAAACGCCGTCGACCTATTACAACCAAAACTTCAACTGTAAAAATTCACTTGAGTTTTGCTTATGTTGTCAATGTGATGTAATTTTAAGTCACTAGCACTTTTTCACCTTTTCACGCAACCTCACTCGATGTGTGAGCACCAGGACTAGATCCTAAAATACGTGTGGATGATATAGCGTTTATGATGTAATAAATGTCTTGTCATCCCTACAACCTTGTGTCCCTCCATACGCTGTTTTTCTCTTCCTCCTCTCTTGTAACACGAGAGCTCAGACGAAAGCATTATCTCGACTAAATAGTAGCTCTGGCTACCCGAGGACCATTCTGGCCTCTTCTTGACCACTGTTCTTTAAAAATACATAATTGAGCTAGACTCCAGCATCGCTGGTAAGATTTATTGGTGCACGACAGTGCTTTAAGGGGCAGCCCAGGTGGGAGAGTGTATCAGCTCCCCCTTTGGATCGTGGGATTGCTGGTCCCTTACATGATTGATAGCCTCTGCTTGCAGTGTCATAGCTTGGTTATTCACCTTGATTTTGCATCACAATAAGATGGCAACACACTTTACATGCAAGACAACGCACTACCATTTGTACTTCCAACCTCTGTATTCATGTGGTCACATTAACAATGCTCGAGTCAATAAAATTCTCTCCCAAGATGGCCTCCCGGGTTAACGTTACAGCGTCTCCGCTGTCTGTGATGTTAACGTGCAACCCTCAAAAACCCGCCCCCGGCGTTTCCCTTTTCGGGAACCAGAGCCGGGGTAGGAGCACGGCTAGTTGCCACGCCGCCTTCCGTGAGTATGAAAGGGCTGAGCACGCCGCGAAAAACATGCCATAGCTCCCGGTAAGACATGGCAATTCCCTGTGATTGATCGCCCGCCTTCTGTATACTTTTATTCACACACAAGTCGTAAGCAACGACGCGCTCTGTTCGAAAGCTCCCGTCATGACAGACCTACTACATATGGAGTGAGTGGCGGCCAGCAGTCCGTTTTGGACTTTGCAGAGAACGCGCCCCTCTACTATAAGCGTCCACTGCCCGCAATTATTAGGAGAAAATGTGCATACATAGTCACACAAATTGCCTGCATCGTGTATGTATATGTGTGTACTTGTTTGTCACGCGAACTATGGGTTAGGTGGCTACCCCCGTTTTCGATCACAGACCAGTTCGAACATATGCCGCAATAACCTTGTTGCATCCATTGTGACTCACAATTTGTGTTTGTTCGTCTCGTTTGTATTTTCATGTATGGCCCAATAATGAACGTTTGATTGGAGAAGAGCTTCTCCTTTTTCAGGGACGCGTATAACAATATAATTTGCCGCAATAATCACGACGGGCTGAATAGGATTATTCAGTCATGCCAATAATTTTACAACATCACGCCAATGGTGCTAGAACGCACAGGACTTTCCCAGCAATTTTTACTTGAAACACATTGAGGCACCACACAGGAGCTAAAAAATGAGTTCCCTTTATGGTCAATGAATGCCTCACTACTGCCTCACTGACACCGGGTTTACTTGGCAACCACGCGCTGCGGGGTGTTTCTGTCACACATTATCTAAAATTTGTTTTTATTATCACTCTCTCTTTCAGGTCACAGAATACTAGGTGAATCAGACCTGGTATTCACTTGCAAAGCTGGTAACTATTGTATCTCCTTACTTTTAGAACCAGCATTGCAGTAGTGTTAGAGTTCAGATATTCTCTCTGAAACTATCGGTCCTGATGAATTGCCACGAGACCTGTTAGGTGGCTACTACAGGCAAGAAACATGTCGACCTTCCACACCACACGTGCCCTTTAGGACCATTGTATCCGGTTAGGGATTCTTGTTTTTAGCTGGGTTGGTGAACCCTAGCAATACAATTTAGGCGATAGGGTTGCCCTAAACCTATTTTAGGCACGACTTTGCACTCACTTCATTAACTATTCCACACACCCACACGCACCCAACGGCTTCATCAAAAAAAGATCTCCGCCAAAGAGCCCCTTTGCGGGTGCCCGTCGGGCATTGCAGCGCCGGCCCGACGAGGAGCAGGCCCAATGATGAAGCATGACAATCTTTGGGGGGTGTGAGGGCACTTTTTCACAGACCTGAACACTCTCACATTCACTTAGGAACTGCACACCATTCGGAAACATGTCGACTAGAATCCCAGATGAAGAGTGGGGTACAGATCCCTGCAACCCCGCTTTGCTAGAGGCACTCATTGTATGCATGGACACCCTATTTATATGTGTGTAAGTATATAGTAATAAAAAGTTAATGACCGGAGGCAAGGATTAGGCTCATCTTTCTCGCTTTATTTCTCACAGCAGCCTTAAAAGAACATAAAACTTTAACAAACTACATTTCCCATTAGACAATGGGAAAGGAAGCAGTCAATGAGTGTGCAATCAGGTTCACGTCTCTCCTTTAACCGATCCTGTAGATACTATGTACTCCTCTTTCTTTTCTGCTCCAGCAGCCTGCAGATGAGTATCCTTTCGTTTCTCTGTGTTATTGTGCTGATGTTCTGTTTTAATGCAGATTTCCTTGTTTACAGCTGTCCCGGCCCGCGTTAATGCATGCACGAGGGCCTGCACTTCGTTTCGCCCAGTATTTACAAGCCAGCAGGAACGATTTTCGCTCCTTCGCGTCCGCTTGTCAGTGGCTCTCACGATGCGGTCTTCCAGCCGCTAGGGGGACCGCGTTCAACAGCTCCGAGCGCTCAGCGCATGTACCTCCCGATCGGCCGCGTGTCATCGCTGGAAGGATTCAGCGAAGCGCGGCAGCCACGGCGGTATTGGAGGAAGTGAAATTTTGCTTAATAACAAACTGGACATAATTTTGAGAGCCCCCGCCTTGAGCTCAACACCCGCATCGCTGGTAAGATTTATTGGTGCACGACAGTGCTTTAAGGGGCAGCCCAGGTGGGAGAGTGTATCAGCTCCCCCTTTGGATCGTGGGATTGCTGGTCCCTTACATGATTGATACCCTCTGCTTGCAGTGTCATAGCTTGGTTATTCACCTGTTTAAATTTTCCCTTGGTAAATACTGCGCCATTTCACATAAATCAGCCCAGTGGAGCAATATGATGAATATTATGAGGAAGGGGAGGAGGTGGCTTACCTGCCCATTGGAGACAGCTTTTGCCAGATAATGGATGTTTCTATATTCAGGGCAGTGTCTCATGTGGGGGCTCCCCTGGAGAAACGTATTGAGGAATTACAGGCGCATTGCCTCAGACCCCTCGAGTCGCGGGAAGACCTAACCGGCCTCTGGCCCCCAGACCTCCAGGGTCCTTGGGATTTTCAAATTCCCTCTACCCCAGTTTCAGGATCTCCTCAGGGATCCCATGGGGAACAATCACCACATGGTGATCTCACAGTCTCTTGATATATTTAATTTAAAAAAAAAAATGGTGATCTCACAGTCTCTCCGCCTCATGGCTTGGCAGATTACCGGGAACGTTGGAAAGTCCTGGGCATATCTTCAGCCACTGCGGCGTTGCTCGCCAGAGCATGGGCAGACAGCACTAATAAGAGATACCGGTCTGCTTGGTCAAGATGGCTGGGTTGCTGTAATCAACGACAGCTGGATCCCGTGGGGGCGAATGTTGTATGTAACTTGAATGTTTTAGCAGATTTGGCCTCCTCAGGCTTGGCTTGTAGATCCATCAATACCTTTAGGACTGCGATCTCTGCAGGTCATATGCCAGTCGATGGTCTCCCAGTTGGTGAGCACCCTCTGGTGTGGAAACTCCTGCCGGGAGTGAGGTTGTCGGTTCCTTCGGAACCCAGGTATTCCCGTCTGTGGGACGTGAACAGAGTTCTCAACCTTTTTAAGTCTTGGCCATCAAATAAATACCTCTCTCGGAAACAGTTATCAGCAAAGCTAGCTACTCTTCTGTGTTTATCTCCTGTTGCAGAGTCTCGGACGTCATAGTACTTTAAATCAAATCAATCAGGATAATGATTGACCGAAACGCCACTCTACCCCTCTACACACGGTCTTAAAAAAATTATCAGGAAATCGTGTTCCCATGTAGCAGGATGTAATCTAAAATACAAATGGGCCCACAAAAACTGACAGGGACTACCTGCCCCAGCATTCCTGCACGGAGGAGGTGCAGCCAAGCCAGGCAAAAGCCATTCCCTGAAGAGCTATAAGGTAGCATTGGTGCCCCTCTGTGCGGGGCTCCCACAATCTGACAGAGACTACCTATCCCAGCATCCCTGCACAGATGAGGAGGCGCAGCCAAGCTAGGCAGGAGCCCTTCTCTGAAGCACTATAAAGCGCCATCGCTGCCCTGCTGTGTGGGGTACACAAAAACTGACAGGGACTACCTGTCCCAGAATCACTGCGAGGGAGGGGTGGGGAGGAGCAGCCAAGCAGGGCGGGAGCCCTTCCCTGAAGTACTATAATGCACCATCGCTGCAGGCCGTCCACGGCCATCAAAACCAGGATAAGGCAGGGCAGGACCACCTTCCTTGGCTCTGCACCACAAGGTCATAGGCAGCTATCTACTTTGCAAGGAACAAAGGTACAGTGATTCTCTTACTCTCTATTGTTTGCCTTGATACTGAAACCAGGAGGGTGAAGGTGTTGCAGATGATCCCTTCCCTGCTCCAACTCTTTATTAGCCTACCTTCCTTTCTACGCCATCTGCCACTAATTTCAAATCTAATGGGGAAAAGAAAACAGACTACCAGCCCCCCAGGTGCTAGCTCATAGAACAAACAACCAAAACACGTGGCAGAGAACTGTGTGGTTAGAGATGTAGATAAACTAATTAAGGAAGTAGAAAGCATATTGAAGACGAATGCTCCGCGCATGGAGGGTCTAATTAAAAGGGAAAAGGTGGCTAAAATTTTCAAGAAAAAGTCTAAGGCATCTAGGAAAATTGACCACCCAGCTGCACAACAACTTGCTTGAAAACCAACCCTTTCTAACTCGAATGAATACTCAATCATTTGCAGTGTGGGGAATATGGAAAAATACCTCCTAATGTAGAGTGCACAAATAGATATGACGTCCTGCAGCCTGAATTCATTTCAATTAATCAACCCCAAAAGCACCCAATGACTCCTTCTAATAAATACAGAGCTGATGAACCAACTAATGATGCTGGACCAGCAACACTTGCAAAGGCAGTTAGTCTCATTAATGCTCTGAGAGGGGAGAGAATTGATCTAAAGCGAGAACTCCTCAGGCTTGTGGATACTCTGGCCAAATCAACTTGGGGGTCCTACAAGCATTATTAGTTGTCAGACAGCTCAAATTTTGAGCGCACTCCTGCTATGCCTCCTGAAGGACCTAATAAGTTCAAAGCCAACCCCCAAATGCAAGATCCTCCAAGGAATTATGATACAGGCACTACTATAGGGGATGGAAATTCTGACCGTGCTGACTGCTTATATAGGAAAGAACAATTTCAAATCCAGTAATCAAGGTGGAGCTCTATCCTTGGTTCCACGCAATCCTAAGGTCCCCTGTTTGATTTCTGTGAACCCCTCTTGCAACCACTGCTCGTTTCCTAAAGTAGTTCCTAACAATAGTTTTTATGTTCCCTGCTCACGAGTTCAACTGGTTCAAACAGTGTACATGTCGAAAGTCCCCAAACTACCACTTGGTGCTATCGAAAGCAGACACTCTTTAAAGAACAAAGTTGCTCATTGGATTCGGAATGTCCGACATAATTATTCAATTGTTTATTCAGATACTGTTTACGTTGTGCATGGGGGTCAATCGGATTCAACTGTCATGAAATTGATTGATACAGAGTTAGCTGAAGGCTTGATTATGCTACATCAATGCACTTCCCCTCCAGAGGGATTTGAAATCCAATTTAAGTTGTAACTTCCGAGTGATGTTCAAGAGGGATCAGGGTGCAATATTGACAAGAGCTGCGAAGCCATGAGGACTGTAGCTCCATCCATGAGAACGGACATAACAGCACTAGATTGACTCCCATTAGTACTCTGTGCTTCAAAGGAAAATAATGACCCTATAGATAATAATCAAGGCATCTACTGGACTAGCCAGGGAAATGACAAAACTATCTTAACACACACGCAAGGAAACTTATACAAACCCAAAGTGCCCATAGGGAATAAATTGGCCTTTGAAAATGCGCGTTGTTTTAAGAATCGTTCAAGGATCAAATATGAGAATAAATCATGTTCAGTACCCCATATACAGCTATTGAACTGGAACATTGCAGGAATTGAATCTAAATTAGCTGAAGAAGACTGGGGAAAATGTATTGATGAACACCACTTAAGGCTATTCCACGAGACTTGGGCCACTAGTCAAATATATAGATCAGGCTACAACACATAGCATTGAGGCCCAAGTATCCAACGTGGGCAAACCATCTGGAGGGCTAATCATATGGATAAAAACAGCACTTGACTGCGCAATTAAGAAAGTTGAAATAGCCACCCCGGACCTATTAGTACTCAGACGGATACCAAAATGAGGGATCCCTTATCTTTTAATAAACATTTACACCAATACTACCCCACGAAATAAGGAATCCCTGACCCTGAAAACGGTGGACACAATTTTAAACACTTATCGTGAAAGGCACCATGTGGTTATTATGGGAGATTTTAATACCTGTTTTGAGCCCTATGATCCCATGTTAGATCTGATTAAAGACTAGGATGAGAATTGGGGATTTCCACCCTTATCTCAATCTAGGAGAAAGGCGAGGATGAGCGCCGCTGCTCTACAAGTAGTAGACTTAGTAGTGTCTCATGGCCTAAGAGCCTCCAATGGTCGTTCTCCTTCGGATCTATGTGCTAAACCGACTTTTAGGAGAGGTGAAAATAAAAGTACTATTGATTATATATTGATTGATGTAAGAATTTGGCATGAAATGGCCGATATGAAGGTCATTGAACGAACTGAAAGTGATCACGATCCTCTCCTGTTAGAACTAGAAGGGTCCCAAATCAGAGACCTGACATGGCCTGATGCATTGCCCTCTAAACAATAGTGTTAACTAACAACAGACGAAATGTTAGAAAGATGGACATATACAACACTGTGAATTCTATGCAAGAGATTTACAAATTATCAACGTTAGTATTAGCCTCACTAACGGATCAGGCTTGTACAATTTTTCAAACCATGGTTGTTAATGACAAATTGTTTTTTAAATTCGAAGAACCTTTCCAGAACTATATTAAAGACCATAAATACCTCCCTAAAATGCGCAAATGGTTTAATCATGACTGAAGAGCGGCAAAAACTGCACTTGTTGAGGCTATAAAAAACAACGATAGAAACAATATAACTGAATGCAGGCAGAAGTAAACAAATATTGTCAAATCCTCAAAAGACCAAATAGGAAAACAAAATTTGGGAGGACCTACTAGAAGATGCCAAGTTAAAACATAGGAGGGGGTTTTGGCACTTAGTGACAAATGGAGGGCGCAGGGATCATTCTTGCCCAGAAACCCACATAGCATCAGATGAGTAGGTAGAATATTTCTCATCCTTCTACTCTGAATCAGATCATAGCGTAGATCTGTGGCCTATGTTACCTAGAGAAAACAAAGGGGGCAAGAGAGAGTTAGTGGAATTTATGTTGAAAGAAACCCTTAACGGGATAAAGGCCCAAGAAACTGGAAAAGCGTCTGGTCTGGACAAGATCTCCTCAGATTTATATCATTCTGAACCATTAATATAGGGGCCGTATATAAATAAATTGTCCAGTGCCATGGCTGCAGGAGCCCCAATTCCTAACTCTAGGAAGGGAGCAGAAATTATACCAATCTTTAAGTAGGATGCTAGAAATATTCCCTCCAATTATAGCCCAAAAGGCTTATTGATAACATCCAAAAGGTTTATAGTAAGCAATTTCTCACAAGACTTTGGGAGTGGATATCTGCTAATAAGGTGCTTACTCACTTTCAAGCTAAGTTTAAAGCAAATTCCAGCACAATAGACCAGTTTTTATGAATCCTGACCATAAAATGGAACACAGTAGACATAGATCGAGGCACCCTGTATGTCTCATTTATAGACCTGCTGACTGCATTTGATTCAGTCCAGAGTGTGAAACTCTGGGAGGTATTGAATAAGATGGAGGTCCCCTGGGCTTCTGCTCTTGATTCAATAGCGATATACAACAATTTTGCCACGGTCAGGTGGAGTCCCAGTGGGTAAACCTCAGAGGATAGTCCAATTAGAATAGGAGTTCGCCAGGGCTGTGACCTGGCATCCACCCTCTTCTTGCTGTTCGTCAATGACTGCATTACATACTTTCTGGATTGTGAAAACGATTCACCAAAATTGGCTGGCTCAAAGGTCCCAGGACAATTATTTGCTGATGACACCCTTCTTCATTCAAAAACCCCCAAGGGTTTATGCATCCTTTTGGAGAGATGTAATCTTTTTTGTAAGAGTCATGGCTTGGACATAAATGGAACCAAAACCAAATATATGGTGTTCAATTCTCGGAGAAAAAAGCAAACTGAAGTATAATCCTGGAAGGAAAGGTGCTAAAGAGGGCTCCTGAATTTGACTATTTAGGGGTGAGACTCACTGATTTTCATAACTGCAATGCCCAGATTGAGAAAAGCTCACTAATTTTGAAGCATCGAGCTTTGGTAATCACTATGTTTGCCAATCGTGCCTCAACCTACCGTATTTCTACGGCCTTGAAGATTAGAAGGTTAAAGCTCGTGGGGCAGCTCTCTACGGAGGAGAACTGTGGAGCAGTTGTAAGTTAGATTCAATTGAGAATGAGAATACCTTTATTAAATCACTGATGAAACTCCCAATTAGCGCACCACTACTCCCACTAAGTCTTGATCTAAATTTAAAATCAATGCCTAATATAGCTAACTTAAAGCTAATTATATACTGGACATCAAGGGAGTTGGTGCCTTACAGAGAATGCCTCTAGGATATACTAGGTAATTCTTGGTCCCACACGATCCCTTGGTTAGGTCATATAAAAACATGGTTGGGCAGGTTATAGCTGAGTAAGTATTAGTTACATCCCTACTCAAAACTAGCAGGCGCTTGCGAAACTGCGAAATCAAGTTACTGGAACACTGTACCAAGTACCAGGTTCACTGTCACTCCGAGAGGCAGCCTTTCTGATCTCTCTTCATCGTTAAGTGAGAATTTCAATTTACCAGGGCTTTGTTTATTAAATTTAGATGAAAGATTCTCAAAAGTGATACTTTCATTTGTTCCTGGGCCAAAGAAGGGCTGTCAGGTAGAAGAGAATGAAGAGCACGTGTTATTTTTCTGTTGAGCTTATGCGAAACAACGTGCTCGGTGGATTATCCCTCTATCGTGCACTGGGAATCAGAGACCGACATAATGCACTGATAGTATGCAAGACAGAAAATAAAAGTTGCATTGTTTTCTCGCTTTCAAAATATTTGCAATCAATTTCGCGTATTAGAGCAAAGGAGGATGTTACATTGTGAATCTTGGACATACCCCATAAGCATAGTGCTAATTTATTCTAATGAATTAATTATTCTAAAGAATTTTGATAGGTTTATTTTAACAGCGAATCTTGGCGCAATATGGTGCTTCACTTATACAAATAGGCTTTTTTGGTAGAGTTTTTAAATAATACAATTATATAAATGCAAAATGGTTATTAGCAAATTGAGTTGGGCTAGATTTATAGCCTAACTAATTAGCACATAGTAAATTGCACTAGCCATGCAGAGAGCTTATCAATGCCTTCCAGTGAGCATAGCGGACCCTTTTGAGGTTTTTGCTGACTGCTATAAGCCTTGTTTAGTATATCTGCTGAACATTTTCTCCCTTTGGTTTTTCAGCTATTTAATTCAGTATGCTGAGGATATCATTATTAATCTAGTAAACTGTCATTGTTTTTTGTATTTTTATGAACTATTAATATTTAAACAATGTTTATATGTTTTTTATGTGTACTTTTATGGTAATGATTAACCGAAATAACGTTTTTGAATTAAGAAAAGCACTGCCACTTTAAAGTTTCGGAAGCTGTACTATCTACTTAATGCATAGCAGTGTCATTCAGGCGGTTCACATTTTGCAGATCAATTAGAGGAAGGATCCATCCAACATCCTATTTCAAAAACAATGTTCCTTTTTCTCAGGGAAGTTGACTGGGACGTTTATGAATTCACAGAGAATATCCACGATGGAAAACTAGCAGAAAGTAACTTCTTGTTTTCACCATGGAGGTCTCAGGAATGTTTATAAACATTACAATAGAATAACTAATTTAACCTAAACCTTGGAGGAGATGAACCAACAGTGTTATGAGGAAATGATGCAAACAGACCCACGAGGGCATCTGATCTAAAGACAGAGTATGCAGGAATGCATAGGAAAGGATATAAGCGGTTCTGCAGTGGTGGCCCTGCAAGTATATGGAACTGATACATTATTGAAAAGAGCAGAATTGATTTGACTTCTTTAGATGGAGAGATCCCTCGGTTTACCTGATAACAGGATGTCAGTCGTTTCGGGTCACAGGTTATAAAGCGGTCAATTCCACACCTAGCCATGGGCTATATCAAGGTAACTAAGGTAGTAGGAACAGCTCCATCATTTATTTAAAGCTATTTGACCATGTGTAAGCCTTGGGTATTGCCAAAAATACCTTAGGTGTGTAAGGATATGTCTACCTGTCTACCTTTATCTACCTTCATACATGAAATGATTGAATTATTGCAAACGTGTGAGAAATTACGTGTGCACAGCTTTAACTTGGTAATCATTTGTCGAATCAGTGGAATTTAAAGAAAAGTATGCATTAATTTTCTTTACCAAGTCAATCAAAGGGAATTCTCCTTAGATTAGGGCACTTGAAATCTGCATGCAAATTCTGAGCATTTTGAATTTTTTCTTTGTTGAATAGTCCATTATCTGGATATACACAAATTGAAAAGCTGTTGCAACAAAATCTCATTGTTTCACGTGCACTAATATTGTTCCATCTGGTGTCTATGGAGCCTTAATTCCAGAACACTGATACTGCTGCTGCTCCCTGATTGGCCACTTTTCTAGGGTGGTTGCCTCATTCATGTGAGCACCAGATCCTTCCAGAGACAAATTTGTCACAAAGGTCTGGCCCTCCAGGTATTGCTGAAATGGGTTTACTTTCAGCATGTTCTATTGAAGTAATCAAGGGAGTGACTGGAGGGAAGGGCTATTCTTAGTCCGCTGGTACCGGAGTCTCCATGTCCTGGACTATGAATACAGCCAAGTGCCCCCTACTCATAGAAGAAGGTAGCTCCTGCCCAACACCACGGTATGGTGAAAGGGGTGGTTGTTGGCTGCTGAGATCCTATTACACAGGTCTTTTACCAGTACCCCAGAAAAAGAGTCAACATTCTATTCATAAAATCCATTTGTCCTCTTGCCCAAAAGTGTGTCTGGGTGTCCATGTGAGGTGCATTGAGGAAGTGTGTTGCATGAATGGTGCCCTATGTGAGAGTATATAGCAGGCAGCACAAGATGCTTGTTCCCTGGACACAGAAAAGTTACTCCAGGTTATGAGCCCTGGAGCAGAGACACACTCATTGTTTGGTTCCACGCACCAAAATATATTCAGCACCGAAATTTTCTTGAATACGAAAGACTGACAAAAAACAGTTAGGCCACATGGACAAATCTGTTGACAGGTATGATTGTACATTTGATTTGAGAACTAAACCCAACTCAAGGTGTAGAACATTTGTGGAGGCCAGTTCAAATGTTGAAGATATCTGTGGCTTCCCCAGATTCTGTGCACTGATGAGGAATGTTTAGAAACCACAAAACCCCCACTCATGGATTCTGCATGACTTAACAGAGAATCAACATTGCTATAACCCTTATTTCTGAACACCTGGAAGGAAAATCCCAAAAGACACTCTACACTTTGGTTGGCTGAGGTTTTACTTTGTGAACCAGGAACTCCAATTTGGATCTGGCATTCTGACAGGCTCCAACCTTTAGATATATACAGACCCATCTGAGCTAGTAGATTGTATTTACCTGGACCTCTTGAGAAACACTGAAGCCCAGGACAAAAGGATGTCAGACTACGAACAGCACTCTGGAAGCTGTACTGCATAGCATCAAAAGTAACAGTGCTCTGAACAAGAGGACAAAACGAAAGGTCATCAGACTGAAACCCGCATGAAGGTTATCTAGGAGGAGTCATGAAGACCTTGCAGCTCAGTGGGCCTGACCCTAACCTAAGGCATCTATATCGCAAGCAAATCAAAGGTCTGCACTGCAAGCTCAAAGAGCCTGCACCATCTTGATGATTCCCATGCCACAGTTCACTATGGGGAAGCCCTTATGAGTCAATCAATCAGTATTTGTAGAGCGCAGCACAGTCACCCCTGTGGGTATCTGGGCGCTGGGGTGCAAGGTCTCTGTCAAAAAGCCAGGTCTTGAGGTAATGGCTGAAAGAGGGAAGAAACTAGCACAAAAGGCAAAACAGAGGACAGAAAAACGAACGAGCAGAAAAGGCAAAACAGAGGGCAGAAAAACGAGCAGAAAAGGAAAACAGAGCAGACAACGGCAAAACAGAGGGCAGAAAAACTAGCAAAAGCGCAACAGAGCAGAAGAGGGCAAAACAGACGGCAGGACAAAGAGCCGAAAGGGCAAAAACTGACTACCTGGGGGTAGGGCAGGGCGCTGGGTGGCGGGGGCAGGGAAATGGTGGGAGGAGGTAAAAGGCGGGAAGAAAGAAGCAGAAAAATGCAAAACAGAGGGCAGAAAAACGAGCAGAAAAAGGCAAAACCGAGCAGAAGAGGGCAAAACAGGGGGCAGAAAAGCGAGCATAACAGGTAAAATAGAGGGCAGAAAACCAAGCATAAGAGGGCGAAACAGAGCAGACGAGGGCAGAGCAGAGGAGGGCAAAACAGAGCAGAGGAGGGCAAAACAGAGCACAAAAGGGCAAAACAGAGCACAAAAGGAGCAAAACAGAGCGCAGAAAATTGAGCAGAAAAGGCAAAACAGCAGAAAAGGCAAAACAGCAGAAAAGGCAAAACAGCAGTAAAAGGCAAAACAGAGGGCAGATAAACGAGGCAGGAAAGTCAAAACAGAGCAGAAGAGGGCAAAACAGAGAGCAGAAAACCAGCAGAAAAGGAAAACAGAGCAGAGAGGGCAAAACAGAGGGTAGAAAAACTAGCAAAAGCACAACAGAGCAGAGAGGGCAAAACAGAGGGCAGGACGAAGAGCAGAAAGGTTCTGCAGTGGTGGCCCTGCAAGTATATGGAACTGATACATTATTGAAAAGAGCAGAATTGATTTGACTTCTTTAGATGGAGAGATCCCTCGGTTTACCTGATAACAGGATGTCAGTCGTTTCGGGTCACAGGTTATAAAGCGGTCAATTCCACACCTAGCCATGGGCTATATCAAGGTAACTAAGGTAGTAGGAACAGCTCCATCATTTATTTAAAGCTATTTGACCATGTGTAAGCCTTGGGTATTGCCAAAAAATACCTTAGGTGTGTAAGGATATGTCTACCTGTCTACCTTTATCTACCTTCATACATGAAATTATTGAATTATTGCAAACGTGTGAAATTACGTGTGCACAGCTTTAACTTGGTAATCATTTGTCGAATCAGTGGAATTTAAAGAAAAGTATGCATTAATTTTCTTTACCAGTCAATCAAAGGGAATTCTCCTTAGATTAGGGCACTTGAAATCTGCATGCAAATTCTGAGCATTTTGAATTTTTTTCTTTGTTGAATAGTCCATTATCTGGATATACACAAATTGAAAAGCTGTTGCAACAAAATCTCATTGTTTCACGTGCACTAATATTGTTCCATCTGGTGTCTATGGAGCCTTAATTCCAGAACACTGATACTGCTGCTGCTCCTGATTGGCCACTTTTCTAGGGTGGTTGCCTCATTCATGTGAGCACCAGATCCTTCCAGAGACAAATTTGTCACAAAGGTCTGGCCCTCCAGGTATTGCTGAAATGGGTTTACTTTCAGCATGTTCTATTGAAGTAATCAAGGGAGTGACTGGAGGGAAGGGCTATTCTTGAGTCCGCTGGTACCGGAGTCTCCATGTCCTGGACTATGAATACAGCCAAGTGCCCCCTACTCATAGAAGAAGGTAGCTCCTGCCCAACACCACGGTATGGTGAAAGGGGTGGTTGTTGGCTGCTGAGATCCTATTACACAGGTCTTTTACCAGTACCCCAGAAAAGAGTCAACATTCTATTCATAAAATCCATTTGTCCTCTTGCCCAAAAGTGTGTCTGGGTGTCCATGTGAGGTGCATTGAGGAAGTGTGTTGCATGAATGGTGCCCTATGTGAGAGTATATAGTAGGCAGCACAAGATGCTTGTTCCCTGGACACAGAAAAGTTACTCCAGGTTATGAGCCCTGGAGCAGAGACACACTCATTGTTTGGTTCCACGCACTTAAAATATATTCAGCACCGAAATTTTCTTGAATACGAAAGACTGACAAAAAACAGTTAGGCCACATGGACAAATCTGTTGACAGGTATGATTGTACATTTGATTTGAGAACTAAACCCAACTCAAGGTGTAGAACATTTGTGGAGGCCAGTTCAAATGGTGAAGATATCTGTGGCTTCCCCAGATTCTGTGCACTGATGAGGAATGTTTAGAAACCACAAAACCCCCACTCATGGATTCTGCATGACTTAACAGAGAATCAACATTGCTATAACCCTTATTTCTGAACACCTGGAAGGAAAATCCAAAAAGACACTCTACACTTTGGTTGGCTGAGGTTTTACTTTGTGAACCAGGAACTCCAATTTGGATCTGGCATTCTGACAGGCTCCAACCTTTAGATATATACAGACCCATCTGAGCTAGTAGATTGTATTTACCTGGACCTCTTGAGAAACACTGAAGCCCAGGACAAAAGGATGTCAGACTACGAACAGCACTCTGGAAGCTGTACTGCATAGCATCAAAAGTAACAGTGCTCTGAACAAGAGGACAAAACGAAAGGTCATCAGACTGAAACCCGCATGAAGGTTATCTAGGAGGAGTCATGAAGACCTTGCAGCTCAGTGGGCCTGACCCTAACCTAAGGCATCTATATCGCAAGCAAATCAAAGGTCTGCACTGCAAGCTCAAAGAGCCTGCACCATCTTGATGATTCCCATGCCACAGTTCACTATGGGGAAGCCCTTATGAGTCAATCAATCAGTATTTGTAGAGCGCAGCACAGTCACCCCTGTGGGTATCTGGGCGCTGGGGTGCAAGGTCTCTGTCAAAAAGCCAGGTCTTGAGGTAATGGCTGAAAGAGGGAAGAAACTAGCACAAAAAGGCAAAACAGAGGACAGAAAAACGAACGAGCAGAAAAGGCAAAACAGAGGGCAGAAAAAGCAGAGCAGAAAAGGAAAACAGAGCAGACAACGGCAAAACAGAGGGCAGAAAAACTAGCAAAAGCGCAACAGAGCAGAAGAGGGCAAAACAGACGGCAGGACAAAGAGCCGAAAGGGCAAAAACTGACTACCTGGGGGTAGGGCAGGGCGCTGGGTGGCGGGGGCAGGGAAATGGTGGGAGGAGGTAAAAGGCGGGAAGAAAGAAGCAGAAAAATGCAAAACAGAGGGCAGAAAAACGAGGCAGAAAAAGGCAAAACCGAGCAGAAGAGGGGCAAAACAGGGGGCAGAAAAGCGAGGCATAACAGGTAAAATAGAGGGCAGAAAACCAAGCATAAGAGGGCGAAACAGAGCAGACGAGGGCAGAGCAGAGGAGGGCAAAACAGAGCAGAGGAGGGCAAAACAGAGCACAAAAGGGCAAAACAGAGCACAAAAGGGCAAAACAGAGCGCAGAAAATTGAGCAGAAAAGGCAAAACAGCAGAAAAGGCAAAACAGCAGAAAAGGCAAAACAGCAGTAAAAGGCAAAACAGAGGGCAGATAAACGAGCAGGAAAGTCAAAACAGAGCAGAAGAGGGCAAAACAGAGAGCAGAAAACCAGCAGAAAAGGAAAACAGAGCAGAGAGGGCAAAACAGAGGGTAGAAAAACTAGCAAAAGCACAACAGAGCAGAGAGGGCAAAACAGAGGGCAGGACGAAGAGCAGAAAGGGCAAAAACTGACATGCTCCATTGGGTTGAGCTGTGGCCTCCATTAAGTAGTTCCTGGGGGGAGGGCAGGGCGCTGGGTGGCGGGAGCGAGGAAATGGTGGGAGGAGGGAAAAGGCGAGAAGAAACGAGCATAAGAAGGCAAAACAGAGGGCAGAAAAACGAGCAGAAAAGGCAAAACAGAGCAGAAGAGTGCAAAACAGAGGGCAGAAAAGCAAGCAGAAAAGGTGAAAATAGAGGGCAGAAGAACAAGCAGAAGAGGGCAAAACAGAGCAGAAGAGGGCAAAACAGAGGCCAGAAAAATTAGCAGCAAAGGCAAAACAGAGGGCAGAAATGGCAAAACAGAGCAGAAAAGGCAAAACAGAGGCCAGAAAACGGACCAGAAAAGGCAAAACGGATGGCAGAAAAATGAGAAGGAAAGGCAACACAGAGGGCAGAAAAACTAGCAGAAACGGCAAAACAGAGGGCAGGAAAGCAAAACAGAGCAAGAAATGAACCGAGGAGGCACAAGCAGAGGGCAGCAGGTAGGCATCAGAGGATAGCAGACTGCGGGCAAGCTGGAATGAAAACTGTCACAGGGCGGGCTGACACGAGGAGCTGCTCACCCCATTCGCTGCCCAACCGTGACAAGTTTTTTTTCTTTCAGCAGAGATGTCAGAGTAGAGTTCAGTTAGCTGAGGCTGAATCCAAATCCATTTGAACCATCCCTTGAATTTTTACAGTTCTGTAACTACTGGCCAAATGCCTACAAAACCTAAAAACAAGGTTTTCTGGCTCCAAGTGGGAACCCTTAGGTTCAGTGAGTGCCCTTGGCCCTGTGGCCGACACGGTCATCGTTTTCAACCAGAACCAGCTATTCCTTAGATTCAGGCCCATAAATATTGTTTCTCCAGGACACTTACTGTACTTGCAAGCCCATTTCCAGTACGAGTAAATCCCCCCTCCTGTGACTGACTTAGGAAAACAGATGTAGTATTACCTAGTAAGCACTTTAACTGCATCCAGTTACATCCGTCATCAACTACTAGAGCCTGGAGGTCCCATTTACTGGAGACTGAATCTGACATTTGGACCATTTTTTGTTGGGTTGGGATTCACAGTACACTTGGGAATGTGGGCTTATGGAGTCTAAAAATATGTATTTGCTTTAGAGACAATTTAGCGGATTCTCAGCTGCCCAATACCAGAGCTGGAAAAAACACAGCACAAAGACAATATGCACCATAGCTCAGTTGATAAACTGTAATATTCAGTCTAGCACCTCTAGTCTTCTTGACTGTGACTTAAATCCACAGTAAAAGAGAGGAATCTGAAGTTTCCTAGAACATCAGACAACTCCTTAAACCTATGTAATTTGAATATGATGGATTACAGTGTTTGCACTGTAAAACCTTTTCTGGGTCTCTGTAAGAACTTGCTAAGACCTCCTGGCTCATTCTGCTGTTCATGGTTTTAAATACCCTACATTTCCTATATGTAAATTAAAATACATGCACCTTAAGATCTTTTACTTGGACTGAGTAGGGATAGTGTATACTGTATCCAGGTTCAAAAAGCACTACCAGCTCCTGGAGAAAGCTTTCACTACTCAACCTACCTACTGTAGGGAGTAGGTTACTTGGTCATCCAGTTGGAGAGCAGTAGTATCTGTGGCCTATAAACAGGAGTATTAAATGATAGCGCACACTGTGGATATTGCCCAGTGACTGCTGACTGTCACAGGTTCCAGATAGAAGCTATTACCGGAACACTCAGCAATTTAATTAATTTTTACAGACCTTAAAAACATGGAACAATGCAAAATACGATTGGATAATGGCCAACATAGGAATCACCTGCAATTGTTGTAATCCATTCTTTGAGTAACGTCTTAACATCATTATATTCAATGGCCCCAGCCAGATTAGGAGTTTGTGGTTTAAATGGAACAGATGTTTCTGTCTGCATAGCTGGTGACCCTGAATCTTTTGAGGTTGATGGGCATGGATCAGCCTGTAAAAATAAAGACATGCATAGGTATCTAGTATCTACTTTTGTATTAGTCTTTTAACAGAGTGCACCAGTTAAATATACATGAACATGTGACTGAAAATGGTACTCAAAATATAAATATAAAAATCTTTTATTATATACAAGTATCAGCTTCAAAACATTTACGAGCAGCAATGACAAGAAACAAGCACTGCCAAATCTAACAGGTCTCGCTTTTGGGACCTTTTGGCATTGTCAAGGGTTTTTACTCATGTTGTACAGCATGGATAAATTGAAAAAAACCTGTTGCGTCATTTTGTAGGGGAGCACACCATGCATACTTAGCGGGTAGGGGAGAAGCAAGCATGTGACTCATAGGGATCCTTGGACTGGAAAAAGTATAGAATGACCTGTCTGGGTAGTTAGGAGATGGTGGTGGAGAGGGCGTGGGAGATTGTGGGTGTGGTGGAGGAGAATGCCATGGAGTAGGTGGCTGGGGTGGTGGGCTTGTGTCCCTGTACATTTGCTTCTTGGGGTGATGAGGTCTAGTTGCCTCAAAACCCAGCTCGTCCTCAAAGGTGAGCCTGTGTTTCTTGGGGATGCAAGAAAGCACATGTTGAGCCTTGCCTGAAGGCGCCTTGGTGAGATCTTGCTGGTGTCTGGGTGGATGTCCTCTGGCATCAGGAACCTCAGAGAGATCTAGAAGGATTGGGGCCTTGGTACTCAAATTGTAACCCAATTGAGCCAGGTGGCTCTATCACGAACTAGTTTAGAAAGACCATGCAAATCACGAAATTAGGTCTTCTATAATATTCAAAAACGTTTTTTTTTTGTCAAAAGCCCTTGCCCAAAAAAACCAAAAAACCTTGGAAAACTGTTTTTTATTGACACTGTGCTGCTTTACTTAGTCAGTAAATGGAGGGTGGCTATGCGAGAGGTGATCTCTTTCTCTGTCCAACTCCGAGTGTCATGACACCACTTCCAGCTTCCTGGAGGCATAGCAGGCCTACAAGAAGCTCAAAACAAACTACCAGGATAAACAGGAAAAGACTGCTGGAGACCACGACACAGCAGATAGCTGAGCATCCCAGCCGTCTTTGGCAATACTTTGCACTGGCCCCCACTCTTGTCCTCTTCCCTCCAATGTTACAGGAGGCAGAGTTGCCTACCAATGTGACCTGATGCTTTTGTGGGGTTGCTTGGTAGGCATTGAGGCCTGGTTCGGGGTTCAACCGGCACGGGCATTACAGATGGATCTTGAAGCTCGTTGCCATTTATGGCTCGGCGCTCAACTCCCCTCTCCTGCAGGAGAGGTGCTCTTCCTCTGCATACTTTTGGGGTCGAGGCTTTATTAACTGGCGTTTGGCTGTCGCAATCAAAGCTACAGACCTGGACATGTTTCTGGTGAGTGGGCCAGACGGCTTCAGAGCCTCAGCATTTATGCACTCATTATCAGAGGAATTTGTGGAGGCAGGCTTCAGGCTGGGTGTGCCCTGCACCACAGGAAGGCCAAAGATGCCAGTTTCTTTTTCTTTGGCCTTAGGCGGGTCTTGTTCCCTGAAGATGCATGGGTCTAGTGTAAGTGTTGCTGCTGCATTTTATGATGCACCCAGCATTTCCCCCTCCAGTACCTTAGTGATTTCTTACAGCAGAAGGTAGGACAGAAGTCACAGGCGGTGTCGTCATAGTCAGGTAAGAGGCAGAAGTTGCAGACACTGTGCTGACACAACCACAGTTATTTTGGTGTTGCCCCTAGCCAGAATTGGAAGGATGTACGTTCCTTATCCTCACCAGGCATTCTCTAACAATACAACATGTGCATCAGCGTCAGGTGGCATTTAGTGCAGGAGAACAGATTGTGGGCGATGTAAGTCATTAAATGTGAGTTGCAGAGGAGCCAGCTGTGTAGAGAAGGTTCACCAGTTATCTAGGTTGAATAGCTGGGCCTGAAAAGGCAAAACAAATGTAGTGATCTCAAAGCTCATGCCCAAAATGTTGGAACTCCATGGGGGAAGAAAACAATCTGAGGTGGAGTCTGTGTCCTTGTGCATTGTGGACTGTAGGTGCAGTCACAACAGATCTTTTGACTCTGATATCTTTGAACAAAAACAAGTTGTAACGTCCGAGCCCAACACTAAATGGCAGGAGGTATGCGGAGTATGTGCATCTGAAGCTACACATGCTACAAACACAATGTTTGATCGTAAGTATGTATGTATGTCTGTAATATTCATAGAGCGCACCTACCACTCCGAGGAGCATCCTGGCGCTGAGTGGGAGGACCGTGTGTATAAGACTCAGAGTAAACTGCAAAAATCAGATAAGTGAGAGACATAAGGAGTCTGGGGCTCCAAAACTCCAGGTTTTCAAGGATTTCCGGAAACTTAGTTCTGACTGAATGAAGCGGAGATGGCTAGGAAGAAAGTGTCAAGTGGCCCTGCCCTTTCTCTCGAAGTCCCATCGGCTGACAGATGTCCTACCTCCAATGACCATGCACCTTCCAGAACAAATCACTATCCCTGGGCATGGTTCATTCTAGAACAAATCACTGCCTGAGGACTACAGTTTTATATCTCTACCCTTTTCCCCATAGAAGTGCCATTTTGAAGGGACTAACTCCCCATTCCACAATGCCACTGTGAAAAGTACATCCTATCCGCATGACCTAACTTTGGGGGACTCCGCAACTCACCTCAAACTTTACCATTTTGAAGGAATTCAATATGCTGAACACTACTACACCCCTTATGTGCTGTTTATCATATGACTTTGTTCCAGTGATGCAAAAAACTGATATTTATGAGAGCATCAATTTAGATTAATATGAATTCAGCACTCTAGTCACTTTTTATTACCCTCCTCCTCCTTGCAGGCACTCTCCTTATTTGCATAGAAACCATTCAGTGCAGGCTCACTGATGTCATTCAGTTGATTCAGTCAGTGTTTAAAACGAACATCAACTATGAATGGCAAATTCACTCCAATAAGTTTAAAAATAAATTGTGATTTGCGGTTTTCGGTGATTGCAGTTTACTTTAGCCTTTTTGGTTTTTCTTAACTCAGATTTTCACTACAGGAGTGCTACTCTTATTCTTTAACTCGCTCAGAAAATTAACTTTGCTTCCTTCTTAGAAAACTTATGCCATTATTGAATGCTGAACTTTACTATGCCAGTTTAGAAGACTAGATTGTAAATTTCTGTTATGTACAAAGCCGCCATTTTAACTTCGGCTCTCCTACCATGTAGCCAAACATGGAAATAGAAACCAAACACTATCATGCGCAGACCACTGCTTCCATACTACTAATTAAAACTGAGACCTTTGTTTAGTTTTTCCCGGTGCATATACTTGTTAATTGATACACAGTGCTGGGGGTTAACTGAGATAAACATTCCTACCATAGTGAACTAAGCAAGGATTATCCACTGCTTTGACTTAATGGATATCCGTGACGTGTAATTGGTTCAATATCTATTGCATTTTCCACTGCGTTCCACAGTGCTCTCTGGCTACAACTGGACCAATTACACAAGCAATACGTTTGACCATAGTGCTCCTAATGAAGATGCTACACAATATACAATTCACATCAGGCAGGAAGATAGGATTGTGTATTTATCTCCAAAGATAGTTGACTAATTCCATATGAGGCATTCATGGTAACCTTATATAGGTAATGAAGAATTCAAAATACTGTTGACCTATAATTATGGAAACACTCAGTTAATCGCAAAGTAACACCTGCTCATAGATGTATGATAATTGGCATACTGATTAGCTATTTAGACCAGCACACTAATTACTCCATAAATTCCAGTGTGTATATACAACCAGGATTTTTTAGAGGCGGATCTACCATAAAATTCTACATTTTTCTTCAACAATCCCCTGCCTTCTTCTCTATCAGTGGGAGAGGATAGAGAGAATACCAGGCAACGGAGCACTTACACACACCGTGAAATCTGCTGCCTGTTCTGACCTTTTGCTGGTATGCTTCCTAGGTTCTCTGCATGCGGCTCTCACAATCTCATACTGGCCTACAACCTGAAAGAAAACGAGCATTGGAGAAGTCTACTGCTAATTGGTGTGGATCTTTCCAAACCACTGACGGACTTACACATTTCATCCTGTAAATGCCTGTAGTGAGGCTGGAATGATCACATTCAGGCACAGTTGTGGGAGAGTCCAGGACATGTTTTGAATTTCCAGGTAAGAGAAATGTTCTTCCTAAAGTAAGGTTTGGGCATACATGATAGTCCCTTGAATAGCGTGTCTGAATCTCTCCAGCCATCCCCTGGGTGGAGGTAATACCCCTCCCTCCCAGTGGAAGTGATTTCTGTAGATGGGCCTTAATCATGGCTAGATGAAAAATGTTGCTTGGACATTTCAAATGCTGCCAGCCGTTAATGTGGTCATTGTCATTACTCCTAGAGAGAAAATAAATATTTACTAAAGTGTGTTTAGGAAATACGCTTACCTGCGGCTTGCAAGGCGCAGTGTTTTCATGTTTTAGGAATCCATCTATTAGCTTCTGTGGACTTCCAGAAGTAATCAAAGCAGTTTTGGCTGGACTGCCAACAAGTTTCTTTTTCAAAATATTTTGGATCGTTTTAACCGGACTGACTTGAATCTTTTTTCTGTTCCTCTTTTTGCTTTTAACTGCAGCTTTCTTTATGTGCAGCAGATGATTCTTCGATGCTGGAAAATAAGGAAACTTTCATAATAACTGTATCTGGTTGTAGAAAGAAGGATAGCATCTTTAATAGACATTTTTGCATGTATTCAACCTTTTATTACTACATGTACACTTGTGTTTTTATCAGAAAGAGGTCAGAGGTTTTCGGAGATCTGTGGTGCCCAGAGCCTTAAGAGCTCCTCAGCCACACTATTGCTAGAGGTATAAATGAATATTTATGTCCTAAGCAGCAAAGCATGCACAACTATAATGAAATGTCATAAGTTACTTATCTGTAACTTTAGCTCTCCAGGTTTGACATTGTTCAAAGGTGCACATTATTCCTCGCCTACTGGTATATTTAATATGACAGCATTAAAGACATCTTTCACAGCATCACATTCTTTGAATTAGATTCTTTATCAATGCATATCATTAGGAGAGCCGGTAAGAGGCTCACCACGATGAGACATTTTCCAAGTTGATTTTCTCTCTTCCCTGTACATCTAGGGCAGCAATTCTTGATGAGTAAAAGGTATGATTGTTATACAGTCCCATTATTCAAATAAGATTCTTGGTCAATGCACATCACTAGATG